>JARQOD010000001.1:369518503-369864055 GCA_033576555.1 Oophaga sylvatica | reverse complement strand
TGAAAAAAGCTAATTAAACCCAAAGGGCTGCGCACTCAGTACTATATCTGGCCTCCACCATTGGGGGAGGTGCCGGAGCAACGTGTTCTATCATTGCTACATCCGGTTCTGTTCCTGATCTGTCTGCGCTGCGTCTGCAGTCTCTGTGCTTCGCTGATACTGTTTGTCTCCTCAGATCATTGCTAACCCGTATCTGGATATCTGGACAATCTCAGCTATTACTGGCGCAAGTGTCATCCCGTTCCGCCATCAGCCATCCGTACCCGTGGCCCCGTGACAAGGTCACTGGAGCCAGCCTACACCATCCGTTCTGGCCCAGGACCTTACCCTTCTCCGTCAAGAACCCTCCACGGACTCTGTATATACCTGTTTACCCTTTTGGTCCCTCTGGGACAGCTGCCACGTGTCCGGGGTCTAACTGGAGGTAGCACCTGTTTTCCTCCGGGTTTTCATTCTGGTCCTGTTCGAGGGGCCTTACTACGGGTACCCGGGGCTCACTAGTTACGCCCCCTTCGGAGCCCCCCGGACCGGGTCTCGAGGTTCCACAATTAAAAAATAAATACGAATGTGAACTTCACCACCTCTGCCTCCGCTTCCATTCTTTAAAAACTATATATATAGGTTATGGAGTACGGGCAAAAATATACCCATGTTGTCATCACCATAACACATGCAAACAAAACATTATATATAAATGGGGAGAGAAAAAGGGAAATAACGTAATCACATAGGTAATGAAATAATGGCCTAAAATAAAGGACTTCTATACAGATATACCAAGAGTCCCAAATACGGTAAACAAGGCAAATCCCTGTAATGCACCCCAAACCCAGAGAAAATCTCACATGGTAAGTAAACCTGACTTAGCCATATCCAATGTGCTCATCCCCCAAAAAAAGGACAGACAGTGGGAGGAATGGACCCACGCATTCCGATACAAACTGTGTCTTTATCAAGGTAGGTGTGTCCTTATACACACCAAGATTATGTTCCTTTTCAAAATGGACTGGCTGGATGCGCTGACCAGTAAAGAAAGATTATTGGGGAAATTTCTAAACACATGGTCCCTATTTATTCCATCTCTTCACTCAGGGATCAAAGACAAGTTACGAACTCAATTTGAGAATACTCAATGGTATATTCTACGGCTAATAAGTGGACATTCACCAATTCCATAATTTAACCTATATAATAGGTGCACGCACAGAAGGGTGGGGAGGGAGTGGGTTGGGCAGGGATACTTGGGGAAATCTGAAGTCATATTCTTTAGTCATTGCTATGGCTACCATTCTTGTTCATGTGTACTGTTTTACTTGAAATATGAGGAAGAGTGGTGAAGGCAGACCATCCAAGCTGCTTGAGGTCTAGTGTGAAGTTTCCACAATCAGTGATGGATTGGGGAGCCATATCATCTGCTGGTGAAGGTCCACTGTGTTTTATCAAGACCAAAGTCAGCGTAACCGTCTACCAGGAAATTTTAGAGCACTTCATGCTTCCATCTGCCAACAAGCTTTTTGGAGATGGAAATTTCATTCTCCAGAAGGACTTGACACCTGTCCACACTGCCAAAAGTACCAATACCTGGTTTACAAACAACAGTATCACTGCGCTTGATTGGCCAGCAAACTCGCCTGACCTTAGCCCCATAGAGAATCTATGAGGTATTGTCAAGAGGAAGATGAGAGACACCAGACTCAACAATGCGACGAGCTGAAGCCACAGGCTGATCGCCTCCATACCATTCCGCAATGATGCAATAACTGATGCAAAAGGAGCCCCGACCAAGTATTCAGTGCATTTACTGAACATACATTTCAGTAGGGCAACATTTCGGATTTTAAAATCATTTTTCAAGCTGGTTACTGAGATAATGACTTTTGGGTTTTCATTGGCTGTAAGCCATAATCATCAACATCAACAGAAATAAACACTTGAAATAGATCACTGTGTTTGTAATGACTCTATGTAATATATGAGTTCACTTTTTGTATTGAAGAACTGAATTAAATTAACTTTTTATGACATTCTAATTTTGTGAGAAGCACTTGTATATACACATTATTAGTATTTATTATTTTCTACATTCTAGCTTGTTCTCGACATAAAACGACAGACAGAGCAGACATTTGTGAGGTCAAGATGAGGTTTGTAGGGAGTGGTTAAAGAATACAAGAAACAGGAAAATCAAATATCCTGCTTTGTTACAACAGAATTTACAGTAAGTCGGACAATCAACTTCATATAACCACACTGTTCTACTATAGTAGACAGAAATGAAACCTAAAATCTAAAAACTGCAGTGTTTTACTTTTAGTTATGCACCAATAGGAAGCATATATTAAAGAAACAAAATAGTGTATTTTTATATGAAGACCTATAAACAGGCATAGAGCAGTAAAAGTACTGCCATCCCAAAGTTCTACCACTACTATACCTACCATAGTCAAACAAAAAACAGTAGATTATTACAGGTTGACAACTGTCGATCTATTGAGCGTGTTTCAACAAGGCATATGAACGCATGGACTTACCACTACTACCCAGGGCATCCAACGTAGCCAGGAACATGTAACACACTGAAATCTAAAAGAGGAAACAGGACGTGATATGGAGACAGGGACATTCATTTCATAGCCAGGGGCTTCCTGAGGGAGAAGACAAGGTAAACTGTGCCAGGGAGTTAGTATTTTTTTTTTATTTGAAATATTCTCACAAATGTGCTTTTAGCAACAAGCAAATATACAATTAAATTAAAAAGCTAAACTCCATAAAAACCTCTTGCATATTTTATTTTTTTAGGAATTGTGACCATTTTTGTATTATCCTCTCTGAAGTCTTTAACCCCTTAACGACCAAGCCATTTTGTAGGTTAAAGACCAGGCCAATTTTTACAATTCTGACCACTGTCTCTTTATGAGATTATAACTCTGTAACGCTTCTACGGATCTTGGCGATTCTGAGAATGTTTTCTCGTGACATATTGTACTTCATGATAGTGGTAAAATTTCTTCAATATAACTTGCGTTTATTTATGAAAAAAACGGAAATATGGCAAAAATTTTGAAAATTTTGCAATTTTCAAACTTTTAATTTTTATGCCATTAAATCAGAGAGATATGTCACAAAAATTAGTTAATAAATAACATTTCCCACATGTCTACTTTACATCAGCACAATTTTGGAACCAAAATTTTTTTTGTTAGGAAGTTATAAGTGTTAAAAGTTGACCAGCAATTTCTCATTTTTCCAACAAAATTTTACAAAACCATTTTTTTAGGGGCCACCTCACATTTGAAGTGAATTTGAGGGGTCAATATGACAGAAAATACCCAAAAGTGACACCATTCTAAAAACTGCACCCCTCAACGTGTTCAAAGCCACGTTCAAGAAGTTTATTAACCCTTTAGGTACTTCACAAGAATTGAAGCAATGTGGAAGGAAAAAATGAACATTTAACTTTTTTTCCCAAAAATTTTTCTTTCGACATAATTTTTTTAAATTTTGTCAAGGGTATCAGGAGAAAATGCACCACAATATTTGTTGTACAATTTCTCCAGAGTACACCGATACCCCATGTGTGGGGGTAAACCACTATTTGTGCGCATGGCAGAGCTCGGAAGGGAAGCAGCGCCATTTGACTTTTTTGGCTGGAATTGAGATTGGACGCCATGTCGCATTTGGAGAGTCCCTGTGTGCCTAAACAGTGGAAACCCCCCACAAGTGACCCCATTTTGGAAACTGGACCCCCAAAGGAACTTATCTAAATGTGTTGTGAGAGCTTTTAACCCCCAAGGGCTTCACAGAAGGTTATAACGTAGAGCCGTAAAATTAAAAAATCATATTTTTTCCACAAAAATGATCTTTTCATCCCAATTTTTATTTTCCAAAGGATAAAAGGACCCCAAAAGTTATTGTGCAATTAGTCCTGAGTACGCTGATACCCCATATGTGGGGGTAAACCACTATTTGGGCGCATGGCAGAGCTCGGAAGGGAAGCAGCGCCATTTGACTTTTTTGGCTGGAATTGACATTGGACGCCATGTCGCATTTGGAGAGTCCCTGTGTGCCTAAACAGTGGAAACCCCCACAAGTGACCCCATTTTGGAAACTAGACCCCCAAGGAACTTATCTAAATGTGTTGTGAGAGCTTTTAACCCCCAAGGGCTTCACAGAAGGTTATAACAAAGAGCCGTAAAATTAAAAAATCATATTTTTTCCACAAAAATGATCTTTTCATCCCAATTTTTATTTTCCAAAGGATAAAAGGACCCCAAAAGTTATTGTGCAATTAGTCCTGAGTACGCTGATACCCCATATGTGGGGTAAACCACTATTTGGGCGCATGGCAGAGCTCGGAAGGGAAGCAGCGCCATTTGACTTTTTTGGCTGGAATTGAGATTGGACGCCATGTAGTATTTGGAGAGCCCCTGTGTGCCTTAACAGTGGAAACCCCCCACAAGTGACCCCATTTTGGAAACTAGACACCCCAAGGAACTTATCTAGATGTGTGGTGAGAGCTTTGAACCCCAAGGGCTTCACAGAAGGTTATAACGTAGAGCAGTAAAATTAAAAAATCATATCTTTTCCAAAAATGATCTTTCCACCCCAATTGTTATTTTCCAAAGGGTAACAGGACCCCAAAAGTTATTGTGCAATTTGTCCTGAGTACGCTGATACCCCATATGTGGGGGTAAACCACTATTTTGACGCATGGCAGAGCTCGAAAGGGAAGGAGCGCCTTTTTCAAATGCAGACTTTGATGGAATCGTCTGCGGGTGTCATGTCACGTTTGGAGAGCCCCTGATGTGCCTAAACAGTAGAAACCCCCCACAAGTGACTCCATTTTGGAAACTAGACCCCCCAAGGAACTTACCTAGATGTGTGGTGAGCACTTTGAACCCCCAAGTGCTTCACAGAAGATTATAACGTAGAGCCGTGAAAATAAAAAAATCATATTTTTTTCCACAAAAATGACCTTTTTGCCCCCAAATTTTTATTTTTATAAGGGTAACAGGAGAAATAGGAGCCCAAAAGCTATTGTGCAATTTGTCCTGAGTACGCTGATATCCCATATGTGGGGGGGAACCACTATTTTGACGCATGGCAGAGATCGGAAGGGAAGGAGCACCGTTTTTAAATGCAGACTTTGATGGAATGGTCTGCGGGTGTCATGTCGCGCTTGGAGAGCCCCTGATGTGCCTAAACAGTAGAAACCCCCACAAATGACCCCATTTTGCAAACTAGACCCCCCAAGGAACTTATCTAGATGTGTGGTCAGCACTTTGAACCCCCAAGGGCTTCACAGAAGTTTATAACGTAGAGCCGTGAAAATAAAAAAATCATATTTTTTTCCACAAAAATGACCTTTTTGCCCCCAAATTTTTATTTTTCTAAGGGTAACAGAAGAAATAGGACCCCAAAAGCTATTGTGCATTTTGTCCTGAGTACGCTGATACCCCATATGTGGGGGGGAACCACTGTGATCGCATTACTGCGATCTTTGGGAGGCACAATGAACAAATCCACAAAAGGTGAAGAATTGGTTTTCTTTTTTGCCCCGTTCCTCGTGCGGTATTAGTGATTAGGCGACTTTATTCCTCGGATCGGTGCGATTACAGCGATACCAGATTTACATCCTTTTTTCATGTTTAGCTTCTGTCACACACTAAAAGATGCTTTTTTTTGGAATAATTTTTTGTAAGAAATTTTTGCATCGCCGTATTTTGAGAGCTATAATTTTTCCATAGTGGTTCTCAGCCTGGACAGTCGCATCGTAGCACTGTCCAGGTTGCAAACTGTTTATCCCCAGACATGCATTACGGCGTGGGACAGAACGTCGAACAGGTGAGGGATATGGTAGTTTTTTATTTGTTTTTTTTACAGGAGACGATGGATTCAGTGAAATGGGCTTTAGGTGAGTATAACTTTGTTATTTTTGAAAAAAAAAGTCACAGTGTGCTTTGTTTTTATTTCAAATAAAGGACTTTATTATGGCTGTGTGTTTATTTACAATACAACTATAGAATTAGTAATGGATAGGTGTCTTATAGACGACTCTCCATTACTATCCAGTGGGCTTGATGTCACTGGACAATACAAAGGTATAATACACCCAACAAATATGAACCCCACTTGCCATTGCACCAGGGATATTCGAAAGAGTCGTGCAAAGCGCCAGAATTGGCAAATTTAATAGCTGCGCTTTTTCTGTGGCGGCTGCGGGCTGCTATTTTTAGGCTGTGGAGGGCAATGTCCATGGCTCCTTACCAGCCTGAGAATACCAGCTCCTAGCTGTCTGCTTTAGCTTGCCTGGTTGTCAAAAATATTTTTAACTATTTAAAGAATTTGAAAAAAAAAAACATGACAGCTGAGGGTTGCAGTGTGATGTCAGTTTTGCCTGGCTGGTTGTCAAAAATACAGTGGAATCCCACATCATTTTTTTTTAGAGCGCAGGCACCGACTAATGAATATTCTCGCTGTTATTAGCCGCAGCAGGTGTAGGCGATGAAAGTAGTCCCATCAGCCGCGCCTGCTCTCGCTCTTATCAGTTGAATACAACTCCCAACATTGTCCCTGGTCGCTGCGTAAGCAGGGGCCAATGATGTGAGCTGTCTTCAGCACCTGGCACTGGGAAACAGAGTGAACAGTACCGCTGCTTCCCAGGCGCTGGTACACACGGTTGCCACATGTTTACACACATACACTGATATCTCCGGTACTGGTTTTTCCAGTACCGGAAATATCAGGACGTGTGAAAGAGCCCTAAGGCCGGTGTCACACTTGCGACAAACTCGCATCAACGCCCTGCACTGCCGCCGGCACTCGGACCGGAGTTGATGCGGGACACTTGCACAAGAATCGTGCGAGTTTCTCGCAAGTGTGACACCGGCCTAATTTTGCACATGCTGTCCGATCTGTAGACAGCATTTTATAAAGAAGGATAAGCTAAGCAGAATATCTCTGCATGCACAGTCATACACAGAAGACTGTCAGTCTCTGGATAGGACAGCCAACTGAACTGATAGTGTACAAACACCAGGTATTTAATTGAAAGTTTTCTGACAAAAATGTCTATCAATCTGCTCACTCAGCTGCTCCTGGGCCATAACAGCCTGCTTGCAGATTGGGTGCCATTTTCTACATGACAAATTCCTTTACTTCTTTTGCAAGTTTTTAATGAGATCATAAAGGTTTATAACTCATACTTATCACCATATTCAGCTCTTACAATACCATACATTGTATGGGGTACCCAGCCTCTGCTTATAGGGGCGCTCCACCGAGCCGCTGTTTGTAGGGGGCCGCAGCACATGTATACCTGATGTTCCAGTGACCCGCTGGCTGGACTTTTCTTAGGCCTCTTTCACACTTCAGTCGCTCGACGTCAGTTGAATTCCGCCAAAGGGAGAAAAAGACGGATCTGTTGTAAATTAACAAAAATGGATGCAGCCGATCAGTTTTTAAACGGATGTTATGAACTTTTGAGCCCGAGAAATGCATGCTGAGGAGAGAGTGAGAGAGACTCTCCAGAATGGGTTTCAGCACTTTCTGCATAGAACGGATCCGCTGGCGGATTCCGCCATAAACGGATGAGGACGGATCCGCCACCCATAGGCGTCCATTATTCAAATCGGCCGACGTGACGGATCCGTCATGGTCTGCCTTTTCGACGCACACAAAAAACATCCCAATGGACGTTTTCAAAAAGCGACGGACGCCAAAATTATGACGGATCCGTCATTTGACGATCGAACGGACGACCATCCGTCAAAAAAAAAGGCTGACGCTTTGACGGACGTGGAATGACTGAAGTGTGAAAGAGGCCTTACTAGAAGGTATTGCACGCTTGTTCTATACTACACTGACTGCTTCCATGGAAAACCACATTGCAGTACAACATAGAAAGTCATGCCACACTTGCTTTCTCTCAGAATAGCCAGGGCAGCTCCGAGTCTCCATGACGAGCAGGTGAAATCACCTCACAAATCGCTCAGCTCTGCCCATTCGGCTAATAGGCTTCCCCGTAGCTATGCATTACATGCCACAATTGTCGCTCGTGACTACTTCATGTCTCTCCACACGTCACATGTCAAGGAGCACTGAACTACACTTCCCACAATGCACCGCGCCGGCAAGCACTTCCTGGTCAGACATGTCCGCCTGGTGTATCAAATACTGAAGAGAGACAGGACCAGAAGAACCTCAGCCGCCTCCGCCGCAGTACGGTGAGACCGAGAAAGTAGTGCCGCGGAGGTGCGTGTTACTACGGGGACTGCAGCCGCTGAGGGACTACAAGTTCCAGCACTGGTCAGCCTGCCTTTGTAGTAGTCAGTATGAAAACAGTAGTTATGTAGGAGGCCATACGTGATGCAAAACAAACCGCAACCTAGTCAGGGGCTTATACTACGTGTGGTCCTGGGCAAAATTGAAAGTAGGGTCCTAAATCTGGAATATTGCACCGTGCCTATAGTGTTCAGAAGGCGGTGTGCACAGTGGCGCCCCTGGTGCTCAGCTCTTCATTAGGAAACATGAGGAGCTCAAGCCCCACTGTGCAGAGCTAATCTTCCCAAATAATGCTGCCACCCCATGCCCACATATTCCCTCCACATAGTGACTGAGCACTAGAGTACGGTGAGATATTCCCACACACCGCGGCCGTATCGGGAGATGTAGGCGCAGCGCAGCTTGTCAGCACACTGTGTACAGTACTTGGTCTTCTGGAAACCGCCATGGAGTTCTCGTGGCGTGCTTCCACATTGCGTTCAGTGGCCCTTCAGGGCTTACGTCCAGACCCCCGACCCCCTCACAGAATGGGATTTGGGCGTATGCATCGGTGGGGCCATAGAATAATGGTGCTGAGGGTTTTTTTAACCCCTTTGCCCCAAAGCCTGTTTTCACCTTCCTGACCAGGCCAATTTTCACAATTCTGTCATTGTTATCACTTGAATATAACTCTCATTATTCTCCCCTACTTGCGCTGATCGCCAGCAGAGCAGGGGAGAATGATGAGAGCCGTGTTCAGCACCCGGCGCCGGGGAACAGCGCTAACTGTAACGCTTCTTCCCTGGCGCCCGTCCGTGTGGTACTGATGCGGTACACAGTTGCCACACGTGTACCGCAAGTATTACACACACGGACGCTGTCATCTCCGGTACCGGAAAAAAACGGACGTGTGAAACCGGCCTTACTGTACAATACAAGTTAATGGGAAGGCTCAAACATCCGAAAGATGTCGGACATTGAAAAACCATTCGCATTTTTTTCATTATTGAATGGAGTTAATTTAAAAAAAAGTCTGAAAACATTAAAAAAATGTTATCCTAAAGATGCTTTAAAAAAAATTAAATTAGCTGTCAAGAAGCAAAAAGTGCTCAGAGAACAACAAAAAAAGCCAAAAAGACACTTTCAGGTGTACTTATAACTCCACAGAAAAGGAGTTTCCTGAAGTGTCTTCTGCTTGATATACATGTTGTGTGCACATACCCTTACTGTCATGATTTGTGTCTTTGGCTTTTTCTGTCCAGACATATTTGGCTCCTCACGTTTCCAGAACCCGTCTTACCTTTTCCTAACCTACACAAGCTCCCTCACTTTTCAATGCCCCATTAGCCCTGTTATTGCGCCTGCTGTGCTGCACAAGTGTCCCCAAATTCAGTGTTCCTTGCTATGTCATAGGTTTTGACCATATCCACATTTTAAATGGTGCTCCCTGGGGCTACCCTACCCCTTCTAGAAGATTAAAGGTCCTGCTCTTGCTTTGCACAAGTGTAGTAAAATAAAGCTAGAAATACAAAGAATGTGGATTTTTGCTTATTTCCGCTCATTGCTGATGAAAAACTGTAGTAAGGCATGTGGAAATGCGTTGTCGAGTTATTCTGTAGTTACATGTGATTTATATTTTGTGGATTACACAATGAGTTAATGCAGTCATCATTACATTACAGGATCAATATCTCAGCTGTTCCTCTATCCTTTATTCATTGGACACCCCACCACAAAGCTGGATAGCCCTACAGAGGAGACATGCAATATGGATACCTCCGAGCCTGTGGAAGATGGCGAAAGAACGCTGGAACTGAGGCCTCATACACGTTCCAACCCGGAGGGTGCTGAAGACAGGGGAGTGCCACCACAGCCTATAGTGGGCAGCCGAAGTGAAGGAGAGGGTGAAGCAGCACAGGCAGAGGAGCCTTCCCAACCAATCACTGCTCCCCCCAGTTGTGTCCTTCCTTCCCCTGTGGAATTCCAAGTTAAAACACCAAGGGTAAACTGCCCAGAAAAAGTGGTGCGTATTATATAAAAAAAAGGTCCTATATTTATTAGGATGTGAAATTCCAGTGGAGCATATTAGAAAACAATAAGGACAAGTATAGATTATTGTGGGGTTCTTTTGCATTGTATTAATGAGAATCTGTCAGCAGGTTCAATGTAATCAGACAGCAGCATGATGTATGGACAGAGAACCTGATCTAGGGATGTCATCGGGATACGTATTCTTGTTTCAATAAAGCAGTGTTTTATCAGCAGGAGATAATTACTAGAGGACTGTTTGTGTCATGCCATGTAGTCCCACCACTGACTGTCAGCTTTTGACCAATGCACAGTATACATATAAAGCTGCCAATTAGTGATGTGGGCAGGGTTATACGGAGCTCAGCCTGCAGAGAATTGTGTGATCTTCAGCAGAGAAAACCATGATTTTGTCAAAACTGCACCAAGAGGACCAGTAAGTGTTGGAATCAGTGTCTGCTCTCAGATTACATAGCAAAAGAATCCAGTGATGGATTACCTTTAAGTTACTGATCACGTACATATGGGGGTTGTAGTTGCCACTCTATATATTGCCAATATGTCCTCCTCAACTGCTACAGAATGTTTAATAAAAATAAAGGGGGAACATATGTGTGTTGCTTTTATGGGGCTTCCCTTATTCTTCTCAAGAAGGTTTATTGTCAGTTGTGGTGTGCATTGTAAGGTTTGGTAAGACCAGGGAGCTTCATGTCCATGACCAGCAGGGCTCATGTGTTCAGGGAAGTGTGGATTGGGCCGCGTGGAGGAGAATTTGCTGATATGCTTTCTCACGTTGTCCATTTCATATATATCATCCTACAGGAAATTATCACTATTTTTATCTCCTTCAGATAATTTGCCTGGATTTGTCAGAAGAAATGTCCTCTCAGAAACTAGACTCGTTCAATGGGTAGGTATTCTGTAGAAAAGCTCACACCATATACTGCACATGTGGTCTCAGAATGTTGGAATTTGTCTTATTGTTTTGTTTTTTTTTCTTTGCTTGTGTTTTTGTGTCTCTGTTTATTAAAGACGTTTACATTTTTAGTAGCTGTAAAATCATACTGTGTTTCTTCCTCCTAGGTCAAAAACAAATGCCCTAAATTCGTCACAGAAAATGATAGAAATGTTTGTACGCACCAAGCACAAGATTGACAAGAGACACGAGTTTGCACTTGTGGTTGCAAATAATGAAGCTATGTGGGTAAGTCGGCGCAACGAAGACTAAGGGTTTGATTCATTATAACTGGCGTTGTGTACAGTAGTCTTAATGATGGAATGCCAGAAGTAAGACGCTCCTAATTCACTAAGAGGTCATGTAATGTATTAGACACAACACTGATGTGCGCCTCACTAGGAATACAACTCCAGTTCAGGACTGGAGTAACGTTTCTGGTGTAAGTTGCGCTATAACTTTTGATGAATTTATTGGGTGGGCTTTACGAGGCCCCGTAGCTCTCACCTTTTTGGCTGCGTTAGCCAAAACTGGCGTGAAAACTCCACAATTCTCAAATTTGCTCAACACAAAATTTTCAACTTTTTTTATACCAATATTCTGGCAAAAGGTTTTTTTTAACCCCTTCACCCCAAAGCCTGTTTTCATCTTCCTGACCAGGCCTATTTTCACAATTCTGACCACTGTCACTTTATGAAGTCATAACTCAGGAATGCTTCAATGGATCTCAATGATTCTGAGATTTTCTTGTGACATATTGTACTTCATGATAGTGGTAACATTTCTTTGACATGATTTGCGTTTATTTGTGAAAAAATGGAAACTTGGTGAAAGTTTTTACATTTTGCAATTTTCAAAGTTTTTAATTTTTATGCCCTTAAATCAGAGAGTCGTATCTCACAAAATAGTTAATAAATAACATTTCCCACATGTCTACTTTACATCAGCACAATTTTTTGAAATATTTTTTTTTGTTAGGAAGTTATAAGGGTTAAAAGTTGACCAGCGATTTCTCATTTTTACAACAAAATTTGCAAAACTATTTTTTTAGGGACCACCTCACATTTGAAGTGACTTCGAGGGGCCTATATGACAGAAAATACCCAAAAGTGACACCGTTCTAAAAACTGCACCCCTCACGGTACTGAAAACCACATTCAAGAAGTTTATTAACCCTTCAGGTGCTTCACGGGAATTTTTGGAATGTGGAAGGAAAAAATAAACATTTACTTTTCTTTCACAAAAATGTTTCTTTTTACCTAATTTTTTTTCACATTCGCAAGGGTAACAGGAGAAAATGGACCATGCAATTTGTTGTGCAATTTCTCCTGAGTGCACAGAGATGTGGAGGTTGCCATGTCACGTTTGGAGAGCCCCTGATGTGCCTAAACAGTGGAAACCCCCACAAGTGACACCATTTTGGAAACTAGACCCCTTTGGGAACTTATCTAGATGAGTATTGAACACCTTGAACCCCCAGGTGCTTCACCGAAGTTTATAATGTTAAGCTGTGATAGTAAAAACAAAAAAATCACATTTTTCCCTCAGAAATCTTTTTTAGCGCCACATTTTATTTTTCAAAAGGGTAACAGGAGAAAATGAACCACAAAATTTGTTGTGCAATTTCTCCTGAGTACATCGATACCCCATGTCGTCGAAAAAACTACTTTTGAGGCACAGTACAAAGCTCAGAAGGGAACTAGTGACATATTACAGTGCAGATTTTTCTGCACTTGTTTGAGGGTGCCAATACAGCAGAACCCCCCCATAAGTGACCCCATTTTACAAACTAAACCTCTCAGTGAATTCATCTAGGGGTGCAGTGATTATATTGACACCACAGGTGTGTCACAAACTTTTATACCATTGGGCAGTGAAGAAAAAATAATTTACATTTTTACCACCAAGATTGTGTTAGCCCCAAGTTTTACTTTAACACTGGGAAATGGGTAAAAATGCCACCAAAATTGGTCACACAATATCTACTGAACGTGACAATACCCCATATGTGGCTGTACAATAATACTTAGCCATTAGGAGAGACTCCGGAGGGACAGAGAGCTATTTGCCTCCTGGAGCGCAGATTTTCCTAGACTACCGTATATACTCATGTATAAGCCGACCCGTGTATAAGCCGACCCCCCTAATTTTGCCACAAAAAACTTGGAAAACTTATTGACTCGCGTATAAGCCGGGTGTATAAGTTGCCGTCCTGCTCTGTACTCCCCCATCCAGCTCTGTGCGCCCCCATTCTCCTCTGTGCTCCCCTCCTCCTGCTCCATTATCCTGTCCTGCTCCGTGCTTTCCATCCTCCCCCGTCCTGCTCCGTGCTCCCCCATCCATGTTGTGAATGGACTTGAAATGAGTTCTGAGCAGAGGCTCCCTCTGGTGGTTACAAGCGGTACTGGACTGTCCAGTGAAGATTGTGAGGAGTGGGAATCAGGTGTTACTGACTGGTCTTATATAAGGGAGTCGCCTTCCCATCAGGGTTGCCGGTGATCAATTGTTCTGGTCTCAATCCTTGAGTCCTGTTTCCTTTGTAGCCTGCTGTGTCGTGTCTGCATCTCCTGCTAACAGATAAGACATTTTCTTCTTTTTGTTTTTGTGCTTGATTTTTGCATTTTGTCCTGCACTTCTGTGGGGGCCTTCAGGGTTCCCTCCGGGGGCTTTTGCCCTCTCAGTTTAGTTCAGCCACTGATGTTTGTACTTTTGCTTTTTCCAGTTTTTTCAGTGGCTGCTGTTTTGATTTTGTTACACCAGAGAACTAATTTAGGTGGTAGAGGTCGTGTGATCTCAGTTGATTTTGAAATTAGTAGAGTTGGTGCTTTTCAGTGTTTTTTGGGATTGCAGTAAGTGCCCTTCCTATCCTTTTCTATTTAGGTAGTTTGGGCCCCAACGTTTGCTCATACTATTTTCTGTCTGTGTCAGTATTTCATCTTGTCTAACCGCCATTACATGTTTGGGGGCTTTCTATGTTCTTTGGGGATCTGCTCCGGGGCAGATAGCTTTCCTCTTTCTATCTTTAGGTGTAGTTAGTTTCTCAGGCTGTGACGAGGCGTCTAGGACCAACGTAGGAACGCTCCACGGCTGCCTCTAGTTGTGGTGGTTAGTCAGGGTACTGCAATCTCATAGTTTCCAACTTCTCTGGTGTATTGCCTTTTTTTACCTGCACTCCTCAGCTACCGAAACATAACAGTATCACCGGCCTAAAAATTGAAAATTGTATGGTACTCACAGAAGGGAAAAAATATTGTGAAAGAAAAAAGGTTGTCAGAGTTGTCAGAGATATTTTTCTGTTTGTTGCATTTTTTTCCCTCTGTATCTCTGGGTGCTGGGGAGGATTTTTTTTTTCTCTCAATGGAGTTTGCACAGTTGTCTGGCCGTGTGGATCAGCTTGCCACTGAGGTTCGGAGTATTGCTGCCTATCTTGCTAGGTTGCCTGTTGTGGAACCTAGGATTCCCATGCCAGATTTGTTTTTAGGGGATCGAGCTAAGTTTCAGAATTTCAAAAATAATTGTAAATTGTTTTTTGCCTTAAAATCTAAGTCCTCAGGGAACGCAGTGCAGCAGGTTCAAATTGTCATCTCTCTCCTGCGCGGCGATCCTCAGGATTGGGCTTTTTCCCTGACACTGGGGATCCTGTTTTGAGTGATGTTGATGCATTTTTTCAGGCTTTGGGGTTATTGTACGATGAGCCTAATGTCACTGATCAAGCTGAAAAAGCCTTGTTGGCATTAAATCAGGGTCTTGATGACGCTGAGTTATACTGTCAGAGATTCCGTAGGTGGGCAGTCCTGACCAAGTGGAATGACGACGCTTTGGCGGCCCTTTTTCGGAAGGGTCTGTCAGATAATGTAAAGGATGTTATGGTGGGATTCTCTGTCCCCTCTGGTCTCAATGATTCTATGTCATTAGCGATTCAAATTGACAGACGTTTGCGTGAGCGGAGAAGTATGCGTGGAATGGTGTTGCCTTGTGAACCTGCTTCTGAACCCATGCAGTGTGATAGAGTGGTGTCTGGGGCACAGCGTCATGAGTTTTGAAATCGCAATGGGTTATGTTTCTACTGTGGTGATGCCTCTCATGCTATTTCAGTCTGCCCTAAGCGGGGAAGACGTTTTGCACGCTCAGTTGTCTTGGGTAGTGTTCAGACTAAGTTTTTATTAACTGTCACTCTGATATGCTCTCTGTCCTCATTTTCTGCTCAGGCTTTTGTTGATTCTGGAGCAGCTATTAACCTGATGGATTATGATTTTGCTAAACGTTGTGGGTTTCCCTTGATACCCCCACAGAAGTCTATTCCCCTACTGGGGATCGATTCTACCCCTTTGGCTGAGAATAAACCTCAGTTCTCTACTCAGGTGATAATGAGGGTTGGACCTGATCATCAGGAGTGCTGTAAATTTTTGGTTCTGTATAATCTGCATGATAATATCGTACTGGGCTTCCCTTGGTTGCAGTCTCATAATCCTGTTTTGGATTGGAAATCTGTGTCTGTAACCAGTTGGGGCTGCCAATGTGTTAATACCAACACTCCTGTTTTTTCTGCCTCCCCCCAGGCTCAGGATGTTCCTGACTTTTTGATTGATTTTTCTGATGTGTTTAGCGAAAGTAAATCTGCATCCTTGCCTCCCCATAGGAGCTATGACCGCTCTATTGAATTAGTGCCTGGTAGTAAATTCCCTAAAGGTCGCCTTTTTAACTTGTCTGTACCTGAACATGACGCTATGCGGTCTTATATCAAGGAATCATTGGAGAAGGGTCATATCAGACCATCCTCTTCACCCTTTGGTGCCGGTTTTTTCTTTGTGGCCAAAAAGGATGGTTCATTAAGGCCGTGTATTGATTATCGTCTTTTGAACAATATTACTGTAAAATATCAATACCCGTTACCTTTGATTTCTGACCTGTTTTCCAGGGTGAAAAACGCTACTTGGTTTACCAAGCTTGACCTCAGGGGGGCATATAACCTTATTCGCATTAAGCACGGGGATGAATGGAAGACGGCATTCAATACCCCTGAGGGGCATTTTGAGTACCTTGTGATTCCTTTGGGCTCACTAATGCTCCTTCTGTCTTCCAGTCCTTCATGAATGACATTTTCAGGGATTTTGTGGATAAATTTCTGATTGTTTATTTGGATGATATCTTGATTTTTTCTAATGACTGGGACTCTCATGTGAAACATGTTCGAACTGTATTTCAGATTTTGAGAGAGAATGCTCTGTATGTGAAGGGATCAAAGTGTCTTTTTGGCGTACAGAGGATCTCATTTCTGGGATTCATTTTGTCCCCATCTGTTATTGAAATGGACCCGGTCAAGGTTCAGGCCATCTGTGATTGGGTCCAACCTACTTCATTAAAGGCTCTTCAAAGATTTTTGGGTTTTGCCAATTTTTATCGTAAATTTATTGGTAATTTCTCGGTTATTGTTAAACCATTGACTGATTTGACCAGAAAGGGTTCTGATGTGGTGAATTGGCCTCCTGAGGCAGTCTCTGCATTTCAGGAACTTAAGCAGAGATTCACTTCTGCTCCTGTTCTACGGCAGCCTGATGTTTCTCTGCCATTTCAGGTGGAGGTTGATGCCTCTGAAATTGGGGCAGGTGCCGTTTTGTCCCAAAAAGATCCAGAGACCTCTAAAAGTAACCCTTGTGCCTTTTTCTCTCGAAAATTTTCTCCTACTGAACGTAATTATGACGTGGGTAATCGGGAGTTACTGGCCATGAAGTGGGCTTTTGAAGAGTGGAGACATTGGCTGGAGGGAGCCAAACATCAGGTGGTGGTCCTTACGGACCATAAGAATCTGGTTTATCTGGAATCTGCCAAGCGACTCAATCCTAGACAGGCCAGGTGGGCCTTGTTTTTCACACGTTTTAATTTTGTGGTTTCCTTTCTTCCTGGCACTAAGAATGTTAAGGCGGATGCCCTCTCGAGGAGTTTCCTTGCGGACTCTCCTGAGTTATCTGATCCTTCTGTTATTTTGAAAGAGGGTGTAGTTCTTTCCGCCATCTCACCCAATTTGAGACTTGCTCTGGAAGGGTGTCAGGAGGATAGGCCCGAGCGCTGCCCTGTTGGAAAATTGTTTGTCCCGGACCAGTGGAAAAAGAGTGTGATGTCTGAGATTCATTGTTCCGCGTTGGCTGGGCATCCCGGAATTTTTGGTACCAGAGACTTGGTTAGTCGGTCCTTTTGGTGGCCTACCTTGTCTCGTGATGTCAGGGAGTTTGTGCAGTCCTGCGGGACTTGCTCTCGCTCCAAGCCTTGCTCTCGCTCTAGTGGTTTGTTGATGCCATTGCCTGTGCCCAAGAGACCATGGACCCATATCTCTATGGATTTCATTTCCGACCTCCCTGTTTCTCAGAGAATGACCGTCATCTGGCTGATTTGTGATAGGTTTTCCAAGATGATACATCTTGTGCCATTACCTAAGTTGCCTTCCTCCTCTGAATTGGTGCCTTTGTTCCTTCAGCACGTGGTTCGTTTACACGGCATTCCTGAGAACATTGTGTCTGACAGAGGAGTCCAGTTTGTTTCCAGATTTTGGAGGACCTTTTGTTCTAAACTTGGGTGTTCAATTGTCTTTTTCCTCTGCGTTTCATCCTCAGACCAATGGTCAAACTGAGAGAACAGACCAGACATTGGAGACTTATCTAAGATGCTTTGTGTCTGCTGATCAGGATGACTGGGTCTCTTTTTTGCCTTTGGCTGAGTTTGCTCTTAATAATAGGACTAGCTCTGCCACTTTGATGTCTCCATTTTTCTGTAATTCTGGGTTTCACCCTCGATTTTCTTCAGGACAGACGGAGGCTTCTGTCTGTCCAGGTGTTGACTCTGTTGTGGAGCGTATGCAACAGATTTGGGACCAGGTAGTGGAGAGGTTGTCCCTCTCTCAGGAGAGGGCCCAGCGGTTTGCTAACCGGCATAGGACTGATGGTCCTCGGTTTAAAGTGGCGGACTTGGTCTGGTTGTCCTCAAGAAATATTCCTATAAGAGTGGCATCTCCTAAATTTAAGCCTAGGTTCATTGGACCTTATAACATCATGGAGATTCTTAATCCTGTTTCTTTTCGTTTGCTTCTTCCAGGGACATTTAAGATCCATAACGTGTTCCACAAGTTCTTGTTGAAGAGGTTTGTTGAGCCAGTGGTTCCTACTGCTTTGCCTCCTGACCCTGTTCTGGTTGAGGGCAATGTGGAGTTTGTGGTTGAGAAAATATTGAATTCTCGTTTTTCTAGACGGAAACTCCAGTATTTGGTTAAATGGAGAGGTTATAGTCAGGAAGACAATTCTTGGGTGTTTGCTTCGGACATCCATGCTAGGAGACTCATCCGTGCGTATCATAGAACTCATCCTGACCGACCTGGTTGCTCAAGTGAGGGTTCGGTGACCCCTCCTCAAGGGGGGGGTACTGTTGTGAATGGACTTGAAATGAGTTCTGAGCAGAGGCTCCCTCTGGTGGTTACAAGCGGTACTGGACTGTCCAGTGAAGATTGTGAGGAGTGGGAATCAGGTGTTACTGACTGGTCTTATATAAGGGAGTCGCCTTCCCATCAGGGTTGCCGGTGATCAATTGTTCTGGTCTCAATCCTTGAGTCCTGTTTCCTTTGTAGCCTGCTGTGTCGTGTCTGCATCTCCTGCTAACAGATAAGACATTTTCTTCTTTTTGTTTTTGTGCTTGATTTTTGCATTTTGTCCTGCACTTCTGTGGGGGCCTTCAGGGTTCCCTCCGGGGGCTTTTGCCCTCTCAGTTCAGCCACTGATGTTTGTACTTTTGCTTTTTCCAGTTTTTTCAGTGGCTGCTGTTTTGATTTTGTTACACCAGAGAACTAATTTAGGTGGTAGAGGTCGTGTGATCTCAGGTGATTTTGAAATTAGTAGAGTTGGTGCTTTTCAGGGTTTTTTGGGATTGCAGTAAGTGCCCTTCCTATCCTTTTCCATTTAGGTAGTTTGGGCCCCAACGTTTGCTCATACTATTTTCTGTCTGTGTCAGTATTTCATCTTGTCTAACCGCCATTACATGTTTGGGGGCTTTCTATGTTCTTTGGGGATCTGCTCCGGGGCAGATAGCTTTCCTCTTTCTATCTTTAGGTGTAGTTAGTTTCTCAGGCTGTGACGAGGCGTCTAGGACCAACGTAGGAACGCTCCACGGCTGCCTCTAGTTGTGGTGGTTAGTCAGGGTACTGCAATCTCATAGTTTCCAACTTCTCTGGTGTATTGCCTTTTTTACCTGCACTCCTCAGCTACCGAAACATAACACATCCAGCTCTGCACTCACCCATTCTCCTCTTGTGCCCACCCCCGTCCTGCTCCGTGCTCTCCGTCCTCCCCCGTTCTGCTCCGTGCTCCCCCATCCAGCTCTGCACTCCCCCATTCTCCTCTGTGCCCACCCCCGTCCTGCTCCGTGCTTTCCATCCTCCCCCGTCCTGCTCCGTGCTCCCCCATCCAGCTCTGCACTCCCCCATTCTCCTCTGTGCCCACCCCCGTCCTGCTCCGTGCTCTCCGTCCTCCCCCCGTTCTGCTTCGTGCTCTACGTCCTCCCCCCGTTCTGCTCCGTGCTCTCTGTCCTCCCCCCCCGTCCTGCTCCATGCTCTCCTCCTCCCCCCCCGTCCTGCTCCATGCTCTCCGTCCTCCCCCGTTCTGCTCCGTGCTCTCCGTCCTCCCCCTCGTCCTGCTCCGTGCTCCTTGTCCTCCTCCATGCTCCCCCCATCCTCCTCCATCATACTCACCCTCCCCGTGCCATCGCTGAACGTCCCGGCCGGCAATCCTGCGTTCTCCCCGGCTTCCTGCAGCTCTCCAGCGCTGAGCGGTGACGTAATACGGCTCATTAAGGCCATGAATATGGAGGCCACGCCCATGGGAGTGGCGTCGCGTCCATATTACATGACCTTAATGAGCCGGTATTACGTCACTTCTCAGCGCTGGAGAGCTGCAGGAAGCCGAGGAGAACGCAGGATTGCAGGGACGTTCAGCGATGGCACGGGGAGGGTGAGTATGATGTCCCAGCCACCGGCTCCTTCCGCCGCATCCCCTCCCCCGCTGGTTTCTGCCCTATGACTCGTGTATAAGCCGAGGGGGCATTTTCAGCACAAAAAAAGGTGCTGAAAATCTCGGCTTATACACGAGTATATACGGTAGTTTGTGGATTCCATATAAACAGCCCCTAAGTGCTAGAAAAGCACAATCCCCCTCAAGTGACCACATTTTGGAAATTTGGGAATTTATCTACAGGTGTAGTGACGATTTTGACTCCATGGGTGTTTTCCAGAAACAGGCAGCAGTGGATGTTGTTGAGTGAAAATTGCAAATTGCCGATGTAGCGACCAGTACATTATGCCCAGCCTGTGTTTCTTGAGACACGCACCTGTAAGTTAGGTGGGCTCTCATTACTACAGAAATGCCAAACATGTGGGCACTAAATGTGATTTAGGCACACTGGGGCTCAGAAGGCAGGGAGAGGCATTTGGATTTGGGAAAGGAGAATTTGCTGAATTTCTTTTGGGGGAGCAAGGAGCCATTTCACTTTTCCAGAGTCTTTGTGCTACCAGAAATGTGGAAGCGCCCTGTATTTCCGTTAACATATGACAGACTTGAGTGGGGACGTTTTCGTGGATTGAGTGGAAGCTTTTATTGGGAACATTTTACATAACGTTTGGGATCACAGTTATCTGGCACTCTACGCTGACCACTTACTTGAGGTTTCCATCTAAATCTCTGAGTGACTTGATTCAGATGAAACCCCCAAGGGATCCATTCACTATAATGAGTCAGCAGAGTTACTCTGGACTCCATCTGGCCTCTGTTCAGCGTTGTCCTTCCTTTCAGAGATGCACAAAACTGTTGCCGACGGCACTTTTATGCAAGCCTAAAAAGACGGACACCGCCAGATCACAGGTCCTATGGCATTCACAGTTCCTCCATCTGCCTCATTATAGGGAATCTTCCACCGGGGGTTCCGTCTGAATCATGTATTTCAGAGATTTACACGGAAACCCCGGTGTGAGCACTCAGCGCAGAGCGCAGGATAAATGTGCACCAAGCCTTAGGCTAGGTTCACATTGCGTTAGGGGCATCCGTTTAACGGATGCGCTAACTCTGATGTCATTTTTGACATCTTTTGTGCCCTAGCGCTAATGGCATTTCGCTACCATGCGTTAGCCATACAGGTCTAACGCTGTGCGCTAGACCCGACGCACCCGAAAACGCTGCAGACCGCGGTCGAGGGTGCGTCATAAAGTAACTCATCATCGCTGATTTCGGCATGCGTTAGGATGCGTTACAATTATTACGGCCAATGGGTGCGTTAATGCATCCATTACATAGCGTTAGTGCCGCTATGTAACGGATGTGCTCAACGCATGGCCCCTAACGCAATGTGAACCCAGCCTTACTGCGATCTTTGGGAGGCAGAATGAAAAAACCAACAGCGGGTGAAGAATTGTTTTTATTTATTTTTTATGCCGTTCCTCGTGCGGTATAAGTGATTAGGCAACTTTATTCTTTTTTGCGGGACGAGTTGACGTTTTTATTGGTACCATTTTCGGGCGCATGACATTTTTTGATCGCTTTCTATTCCGATTTTTGGGAGACAGAATGAGCAAAAACTAGCAATTATGGAATTGCTTTTTGGGTTATCTTTTTATACCGTTCCGCTTGTGGTAAAATTGGTAAGGCATTTTTTTATTCCTCGGGTCCGTATGATTACAGTGATACCTCATTGATTTTTTTTTTATGTTTTGCCGCTTTTACGCACTAAAAACTATTTTATAGAGAAAATATTTATTTTTGCACCGCGTTATAGTGAGAGCGATATATTTTTTATTTTTCTGCTGATGGAGATGACGTTTTCAGTGGTACTATTTTTAGTTATATTTGTCTTTTTGATCGCATTTTATTGCACTTTTTGTTCGGAAGTATGATAAAGCATTTTTTTTTTGCCTCGTTTTTGTACGATGTTCACTGAAGGGGTTAACTAGTGGGACAGTTTTATAGAGTGGGTCGTTATGGACGCGGCAATACCAAATATGTGTAATTTTATTGTTTCTTTTTTTATTTACATAAATGTATTGAAAAAATATTTTTCTTTTTTTTTTTCCTTTGGGGATTTTTTAAAAATTTTTTTTTACTTTCTAATATTAACCCCTTAGTGACAGACAATTTGCAGCTTAATGACCGGGCCAATTTTTACAATTCTGACCACTTTCACTTTATGAGGTTATAACTCTGGAACGCTTTAACGAATCCCACTGATTCTGAGATTGTTTTTTCGTGACATATTGTACTTCACGTTAGTGGTAAAATAATTTTTATATGACTTGTGTTTATTTATGAAAAAAACGGAAATATGGCAAAAATTTTGAAAATTTAGCAATTTTCAAACTTAATTTTTATGCCCTTAAATTAGAGAGATATGTCACACAAATTTCTTAATAAATAACATTTCCCACATGTCTACTTTACATCAGCACAATTTTGGAACCAAAATGTTTTTTTGTTACGAAGTTATAAGGTTTAAAAGTTGACCAGCGATTTCTCATTTTTACAACACCATTTTTTTTTAGGGACCACATCACATTTGACGTCACTTTGAGGGGTCTATATGATAGAAAATACCCAAAAGTGACACCATTCTAAAAACTGCACCCCTAAAGGTACTCAAAACCACATTCAAGAAGTTTATTAACCCTTTACTTGCTTCACAGGAACTGAAGCAATGTGGAAGGAAAAAATTAACATTTAACTTTTTTTGAAAATAATTTACTTCAGAACCAATTTTTTTTTTATTTTCACAAGTGTTAAAAGAGAAAATGAACCATAAAATTTGTTGTCCAATATCTCCTGAATACGCCGATACCCCATATGTTGGGGTAAACCACTTTTTGGGTGCACGGCAGAGGTCGCAAAGGAAGGAGCGCCGTTTGACTTTTTCAGGACAGAATTGGCTGGACGCCATGTCGTGTTTGGAGAGCCCCTGATGTGCCTAAACAGTGGGATCCCCCAACAAGTGACCCCATTTTGGAAACTAGACCCCTTAACCCCTTCACCCCCAAGGGTGGTTTGCACGTTAATGACCGGGCCAATTTTTACAATTCTGACCACTGTCTCTTTATGAGGTTATAACTCTGGAACGCTTCAACGGATATTCGCGATTCTGAGATTGTTTTCTCGTGACATATTGTACTTCACGTTAGAAGTAAAATTTCTTCGATATAACTTGCGTTTATTTTTGAAAAAAACGCAAATATGGCGAAAATTTTTAAAATTTTGCAATTTTCAAACTTTGAATTTTTATTCCCTTAAAACAGAGAAATATATCACACAAAATAGTTAAGAAATAACATTTTCCACATGTCTACTTTACATCCGCACAATTTTGGAACCAAATTTTTTTTTGTTATGAAGTTATAAGGGTTAAAAGTTGACCAGCGATTTCTCATTTTTACAACAAAATTTACAAAGCCATTTTTTTAGGGACCACCTCACATTTGAAGTCACTTGGAGGGGTCTATATGGCAGAAAATACCCAAAAGTGACACCATTCTAAAAACTGCACCCCTCAAGGTACTCAAAACCACATTCAAGAAGTTTATTAACCCTTCAGGTGCTTCACAGGAACTAAAGCAACGTGGAAGGAAAAAATGAATATTTAACTTTTTAGCCACAAAAATGATCTTTTACAAACTTTTTTTTTATTTTCACAAGGGTAAAAGGAGAAAATGGACAGATAAGGTTGTTATGCAATTTCTCCTGAGTACGCCAATACCCAATATGTGGGGGAAAACCACTGTTTGGGCACACGGCAGAGCTCGTAAGGGAAGGAGCGCCGTTTGATTTTTTTCAAACTAAAATTGGCTGGAATTGAGATTGGACGCCATGTAGCGTTTGGAGAACCTCTGATGCGCCTAAACAGTGGAAACCCCCACAAGTGACACCATTTTGGAAACTAGACCCCCTAAGGTACTTATCTAGATCTGTTGTGAGCACTTTGAGCCCCCAAGTGTTTCACAAAAGTTTATAATGCCTGGGTGTGAAAAAAAAAAAAACAATTTTCCACAAAAATGATTTTTAGTCCCAAATTTTTGAATTTTCCCAAGGAAATTGGACCCCAAAAGTTGTTGTCCAATTTGTCCTGAGTACGCTGATACCCCATATGTGGGGGGGGGGGAAACTGTTTGGGCGCACGGCAGGGCTTGGAAAGGAAGTAGTAACGTTTTGGAATGCAGACGTTGATGGGGGTCATGTTCCGTTTGCAGTGCCCCAGATGAGCCTAAACAGTGGAAACCCCCCACAAGTGACCCCATTTTGGAAGCTAGACCCCCTAAGGAACTTATCTAGATCTTTGGTGAGCACTTTGAACCCCCAAGTGCTTCCCACAAGTTTATAATGCCCGGGCATGAAAATAAAAAATCCAATTTTTTCCCACAAAAATTATCTTTTAGTCACTAATTTTTTATTTTCCCAAGGGTAACAGGAGAAATTGGACCTCAAAAGTTGTTGTCCAATTTGTCCTGAGTACGCTGATACCCCATATGTGGGGGGAACCACTGTTTGGGCGCACGGCAGAGCTCGGAAGGGAAGGAGCACCATTTGACTTTTTCCAACCAAAATTGGCTGGAATTGAGATTGGATGCCATGTTGCATTTGGAGAGCCCCTGATGTGCCTAAACAGTGGAAACCCCCCACAAATGACCCCATTTGGGAAACTAGACCCCCTAAGGAACTTATCTAGATCTTTGGTGAGCAATTTGAACCCCCAAGTGCTTCACACAAGTTTATAACGTAGAGCCGTAAAATTTAAAAATCATACTTTTTCCACAAAAATGATCTTTTCACCCCAATTTTTATTTTTCCAAGGGTAACAAGACTCCAAAAGTTATTGTGCAATTTGTCCTGAGTGCGCTGATACCCCATATGTGGGAGTAAACCATTGTTTGGGTGCATGGCAGAGTTTGGAAGGGAAGGAGCGCCGTGTGACTTTTTCAACGCAGAATTGGCTGGACGCCATGTCGTGTTTGGAGAGCTCCTGATCTGCCTAAACAGTGGAAACCCCCATAAATGACACCATTTTGGAAACTAGACCCCTCAAGGAACTTATCTAGATGTGTGGTGAGAACTTGGAACCCCCAGGTGTTTCACTAAAGTTTATAACGTACAGCCGTAAAATTAAAAATCTTTTTTTTTTTTTTTTTACAAAAATGATTTTTTCGCCCCCAATATTTTATTTTCACAAGGGTAACAGAAGAAATTGGAACCCAAAAGTTGTTGTCCAATTTGTGCTGAGTACCCTGATACCCAATATGTGGGCGAAAACTACTGTATGGGCACACGTCGGGGCTCGGAAGGGAAGTAGTGACGTTTTGGATTGCAGACTTTGATGGAATGGTCTGGGGGCGTCATGTCGCATTTGGAGAGCCCCTGATGCACCTAAACAGTGGAAACCCCCCACAAGTGACCCCATTTTGGCAAATAGACCCCAAAAGGAACTTATCTAGATGTGTGGTGAGCACTTTGAACCCCGAAGTGCTTCACAGAAGTTTATAACGTACAGCCGTAAAAATAAAAAATCCTTTTTTTTTAAAAAAAAAATGATTTTTTCGCCCCCAATATTTTATTTTCACAAGGGTAACAGGAGAAATTGGACCCCAAAAGTTGTTGTCCAATTTGTCCTGAGTACGCTGATACCCAATATGTGGGAGAAAACTACTGTATGGGCGCACGTTAGGGCTCGGAAGGGAAGTAGTGACGTTTTGGATTGCAGACTTTGATGGAATGGTCTGGGGGCGTCATGTCGCATTTGGAGAGCCCCTGATGCGCCTAAACAGTGGAAATCCCCAACAAGTGACCCCATTTTGGAAAATAGACCCCACAAGGAACTTATCTAGATGTGTGGTGAGCGCTATGAAGCCCCAAGTGCTTCACAGAAGTTTATAATGTACAGCCGTAAAAAACAAAAAAATCATTTTTTTTTTTACAAAAATGATATTTTCGCCCCCAGTTTTTTATTTTCCCAAGGGTAACAGAAGAAATAGGACAAATTGCACAATAACGCTTGGGGTACAGAGTACGCTGATACCCCACATGTGGGAATAAACTACTGTTTGGACGCATGGCAGAGCTCAGAAGTGAAGGAGCACCGTTTGACTTTTTCAACGCAGAATTGGCTGGAATTGAGATCAGACGCCATGTCATATTTGGAGAGCCCCTGATGTGCCTAAACAGCGGAAACTCCCCTATTCTAACTCCAACCCTAACCCCAACACACCCCTAACCCTAGTCCCAAACCTAACCCTAACACACCCCTAATCCCAACCCTAACCCTAATCCTAACTTTAGCGCTAACCCTAACTTTAGCCACAACCCTAACCCTAATGGGAAAATGAAAATAAATACATTTTTTTTATTTTATTATTTTTCCCTAACTAAGGGGGTGATAAAGCGGGTTTGATTTACCATTTATAGCGGGTTTTTATGATTGGCGGCTGTCACGCTAAAAGACGCTTTTTATTGCAAAAAGTAGTTTTTTGCATCGCCACATTTTGAGAGCTATAATTTTTGCATATTTTGGCCCACAGAGTCATGTGAGGTCTTATTTTTTGCGGTACGAGTTGACGTTTTTATTGGTACCATTTTTGAGCATGTGACATTTTTTGATCGCTTTTTATTTCGATTTTTGGGAGGTTAGAATGAACAAAAATCAGCAATTCATGAATTTCTTTTGGGGGAGGCGTTTTTATCGTTCCACGTGTGGTAAAATTGATAAAGCAGTTTTATTCTTCGGGTCAGTACGATTACGGCGATACCTCATTTATACCATTTTTTTATGTTTTGGCGCTTTTATAAAATAAAAATTTTATATGAAAAATAATTATTTTTGCATCGCTTTATTCTGCGAGCTATAACTTTTTTTATTTTTTCGCTTATTATGCTGTATGGCGGCTCGTTTTTTGCGGGACAAGATGACGTTTTCAACGGTACCATGTTTATTTATATCGGTCTTTTTGATCGTGTGTTATTCCACTTTTTGTTCGGCGGTATGATGATAAAGCATTGATTTTTTGCTTTGTTTTTTTTTTTTTTTTTTAAGGGGTTCACTAAAGGGTTAACTAGTGGGACAGTTTTATAGGGGGGGTCGTTACGGACGCGGCAATACCAAATATGTGTACTTTTATTGTTTTGTTTTTTTTATTTACAGGAAGAAATGAATTTATTGGGGAATATTTTTTTTTTTTTATTTATTTATTTTGGATTTTTTTTTTTTTTAAACATGTTTATTTTTATTTTTTTTACTTTGTCCCAGGGTGGGACATCACTGTATTTTATCAGATCGCTGGTGTGACAGTGTGCACAGCACTCTGTCACACCAGCGATCGCACAGGCAGCGCTGCAGGCTTCTCAGTGCCTGCTCTCAGCAGGCACTGAGGAAGCCGCCTCCCTCCAGGACTCCGGCGCCATCTTGGATCCGGGTCCTGGGAGGGAGGAAGCCCTCAGAACAGCGCAATCACATCGTGCTGGTCTGAGGGTCTCAGGGGGGCGCGCAGGGAGCCCCCTCCTGCGCGATGCTTCCCTGTGCCCCCAGTACACCGCGATCATGTTTGATCGCGGTGTGCAAGGGGTTAATGTGCCGGGAGCGGTCCATGACCGCTCCTGACACACAGTCACGGGTGTCAGCTGTGATAATCAGCTGACACCCGGCGGCGATTAGCTGCGCTCCCTCCGGGAGCGCAGCTAATCGCCTATGACATACTATCCCGTCCATGGTCAGATTGGCACGGGTTTCATGGACGGGATAGTATGTCTAATGTCAGAGAGGGGTTAAGGAACTTATCTAGATGTGTGGTGAGCACTTTGAACCTCCAAGTGCTTCACAGAAGATTATAACGTAGAGCCATGATAATAAAAAATCATTTTTTTTTCCTCAAAAATGATTTTTTTTAGCTCGTTATTTTTTATTTTCCCAAGGGTAACAGGTGAAATTGGACCACAAAAGTTGTGAAATTTTTCCTGAGTACGCTGATACCCCATATGTGGGGGGGAACCACTGTTTGAGCGCATGGGAGAGCTTGGAAGGGAAGGAGCGCCATTTTGTAATTCACACTTTGAAGGAATGTTCTGCGGGTGTCATGTTGTGTTTGCAGAGCCCTTGATGTGCTTAAACAGTAGAAACCCCCCCGCAAGTGACACCATTTTGGAAACTAGACCCCCCAAGGAGCTTATCTAGATGTGTGGTGAGCACTTTGAACCCCCAAGTGCTTCACAGAAGTTTATAAACGCAGAGCCATGAAAAAAAAAAATCATTTTTTTTTCCTCAAAAATGATTTTTTAGCCTGCTATATTTTATTTTTCCAAGGGTAACAGGAGAAATTAGAACCCCAAAATTGGTGTGCAATTTGTCCTGAGGACTCTGGTACCCCATATGTAGATGTAAACCACTGTTTTGGCGCACGGCAAGGCTCGGAAGGGAGGGAGCACCATTTGACTTTTTAAACGCCATGTCGTGTTTCGAGACCCCCTGATGTGCCTAAATAGTGGAAACCCCTCAATTCTAGCTCCAACACACCCCTAATCCCAATCCTAACCCTAATTGTAACCCTAATTGTAACCCTAATTATAACCCTAACCCTAATGGAAAAATGTAAATAAATATATTTTCTCCATCGCCTCATTGGGGGACACACAGACCGTGGGTGTTATGCTGCTGCCATTAGGACACTAAGCAATACACAGAGAAAGTTAACTCCTCCTCCTGCAGTATACACCCTCTGTTGGCTCAACAGTGAACCAGTTCTTGCTTAGTGTCTGTAGGAGGCACTAGGGTCTGGTTTCAGACCCCAATATTTTAACATTTTATTTTATTATTTTTACTATTCTTCCACGCACGGAAGGGCGACGGGACTTGTACGAAAGGTCCTGATCTCCCACAAACATCAACAGGCGGGCACGCGGAGTGTCACCTCCACGTAACCCCTCCTGCAACGCTACCATCGGGCGACGGATCCCCTTCAGGGGCCGCTCTCCCCATGAGTCAGATGACTATGCGACCCGGAGTTTTTTGGATTAAAGCACCCTCACCACCACTAGTGAAAGTGGTTGGTGCTAGGACGATGGGAAAGGATCACTCTCCGCCTCCCTATGAAAGAGATGGCGGATTGAGGAGGCACAGGGGCATCAGCCATTCACATCTGAGCCAGGAGGCTCCGCAGTGAGTAGGGAAGGACATGATAATTGCCTGTATGTTGTGCCCCCCTGCGCTGTCACGGTCACCGCTGCATTTTTCCCTCTGGGTGGACGTCAGGGCAGGCGTCGCTACTGTCAGCACTGGGCTGTATGGCGTTAGTGCGCGATTGCGATCTTGTTTGGGCCGTAGGACCGCCGCCGTGCATCGCTGGGTTGATTCCAAAATTTAGTCCCCGGCTTCAGGCTCGTGTAGGCCCCGAGAGTGGGGCGGGCTTACCGCTCTCACTGGTAGCTCCGCCCACATTGCGCTCTCTCCACAGGCCTGCCGCGCTTCCTTTCTCTCCTCCCTCATTGTTTAGCGCTTCTCGGAAACCACGAGAAGCGCCAAGGCCCAAATCTCGGCCGCCATCTTCCGGGACACCAGCTATCTCATCGTTTCAGCACTGGGTCACCGGATCACCTATTCTTCAGCGCCACCTTACCACAGGACCTGGGTAAGCTTACACAGCGCTTAACCCTTCTCCTGCAGCAGCCTCATAGACGCCAAAATGTCTCAATCAAAGGGCTCAAAAAGGCCGGACAAAAGCCACACTGTGGTATATGCCGCTTGTGCCTCATGCAACGCTCCCCTGCCACCAAAGCATGGTTCCCAATTCTGGCCACCATGTGCACAGGAGCCCGCTGCTTCTACGGCTCAGGAGCCCCCCACTGCCGTTCAGGAGCCCCTATCCACTCCTGATCCCTGTGAGCCGGGTCCCTCCGGGTGGCCTGAGTTTTTGGCACAATCCATGGACTCTCTGACGAGGGCTTTGGATCTTTCCGTGGTTCCTATTCTAGCCAGGGCGTCCCTTTTCATGAAAGGGGCCCGTCAGCCTTCAGAGAGACCCCATCAGACAGGGGTCGGCCCACGGCATCAGCAAAGCGGCCGCCTAGGAAACGCCGCCATAATACATCTCCCAATCCCTCTAGCGGCTCGGCATCAGCGAGCTCAGGCTCTCGTTCTCCCCCCACCTAGGGATCTCAGTGATCACGATTCTGAGTACGAGTCGGATATAGACACAAATTCGCCAGAGTTTCAGGAATCCCTGGACTCTCTCATAGAGGCAGTTAATAAGGCTCTGAAGGTAGAGGATGAACCCGGGTCTCTCCCGGATCACCCTGTTTCCTTCAAAAGAATTAAGCGTCCTCGCAAATTTTTTGGTAACCACCCGGAGTTTACCGACATTGTTCAGGGGCATAGGGAGAAGCCGAACAGACGCTTCTCAGGACTAAAGTCTCTGAAAGCACGTTACCCTTTTTCGGCAACAGTAGCAAAGGAATGGACCGAGTCACCGGTGGTAGATCCACCTGTATCTCGTTTGGCTTCCAAAACCCTTCTGTCCCTTTCTGATTGTTCATCTATCAAAAATCCCTCAGATAGGCAGGCTGACAACCTGGCTAAATCGGTCTTTGAGGCCGCTGGAGCATGTCTCTCTCCTTCTTTTGCGGCTACTTGGGTAGCGAGGGCCATGGTGGCCTGGGCTGAAGATCTCGTTAAACTTACTAGTGATGTTCCTCTTCCCCCTGAGGCACGTAATCTGGCCTATCAGATTACTCGGGCAGGTGACTACTTAGTCCATGCATCCTTAGATGCAGCTAATTGCGCTGCACTCACAGCCGCAAATGTCATTGCCATTCGAAGGTCTCTTTGGCTCCGAGAGTGGCACGCGGATTCGGCTTCAAAGAGGTCTCTGACCTCGTTGCCTTATCAATCAGGGCGTCTCTTTGGAGAGCGTCTTGATCAGATTATTTCTGACCTACTGGTGGGAAGAGTAAATTTCTTCCACAGCGCAGATTTAACCGACCCTTTCGGTCCCAGTACCAAAGCCGATCCCGACCCTTCCGGACCTTCTTTAACTGGTCCTCTGCCTCTACTTTGTCCCGTGCACCCCATTCTTCTCGCAGGGACAGGGGCTCGCAACCATCATTCAGGTCCTCTCAGCCCTGGAGAAACAGTTTTTCCCAGTCGGGAAATAAGAGTTCCTCCTCTAAAAAGTTATCCTCCCAATGACTCTTTGCTGGGGTCGGGGGACCCAAACAGGGTAGGCGGTCGCCTATTCTTGTTCCGCGAGGTCTGGGGGTCGGTCGTTCACGACCGGTGGGTCCGAGATCTTGTAGATTCCGGCTACAAGATCGAATTCTTGTCTTTTCCCCCAAGGCGCTTCTTCCAGTCTCGTCCCCCAAAGTCCAAGGATCTCACAGCTCCTTTCCTTCACGCCTTGAACACTCTTCGCACCAGCGGGGTCATCGTTCCAGTTCCTCACGGGGAAAGATTCCACGGGTTTTACTCAAACCTTTTTGTGGTTCCCAAGAAAGACGGCTCATTGCGTCCTATTCTAGACCTAAAATTGCTGAACAAGTTCATCAGAGTCCGCCATTTCAGAATGGAATCTCTCCGCTCTGTCATCGCATCTCTAGAAAGAAAGGAATACCTGGCGTCAATCGACATCAAAGACGCATATCTACACATTCCGATTTTCAGAGGTCATCAAAAATTTCTGCGTTTTGCAGTCGGAGAAGACCATTTTCAATTTGCCGCTTTGCCTTTTGGCCTCGCTACCGCCCCCAGAGTGTTCACAAAAGTCATGGCGGCTGCCATGTCAATTTTACACTCTCGGGGTGTGGTGGTCCTCCCGTACCTAGACGACCTACTCATCAAGGGACCGACTTTTCGGGCCTGTGCAGAAAGTGTCGAGATCACTATCGACACCCTCTCTCGCCTGGGTTGGCTAGTCAATTTGGACAAGTCCTCTCCCATTCCCTCTCAGAAGATTCCTTTTCTGGGAATGATTCTGAACACCTACCAAGGGTTGGTATCTCTCCCTCCAGAGAAGATTGCTTCTCTGAGAAGGGGAGTACTCCTGTTGTCTCTAGGACGCTCTCCCCCCCCCCCTGCGATTCGCCATGCAGGTTGTGGGAAAAATGGTAGCCTCCATCGAGGCAGTACCGTTCGCTCAATTCCATCTCCGACCTCTTCAACAGGAGCTAATATCAGCTTGGGACAGGAACCTAGCATCCTTAAGTCACCGTTTTCGTCTCTCTCTCAGAGTCAGACGCTCCCTGAAGTGGTGGACAAATGTCTCATCACTGATTCAAGGGAAACCCTTTCTCCCTCTCCATTGGCTGATGGTGACCACCGATGCCAGTCTCCTCGGATGGGGAGCGGTATTCCTTCACCACACGGCTCAGGGCCGCTGGTCCCCTCCAGAGTCCCGTCTCCCGATCAACATCCTCGAGATCAGAGCTATCAAACTAGCTCTCTTACATTTCCAGCATCTATTAGCCGGTCGTCCCATCCGGATACAGTCAGACAACGCCACGGCCGTGGCGTATATCAACCGTCAGGGAGGAACTCGGAGCAGAACAGCGATGCTCGAGGTATCACACATTCTGCGGTGGGCCGAGTCGAACAGCTCTCTCATCTCCGCGGTTCACATCCCGGGAGTGGACAATTGGGAGGCCGACTTTCTCAGTCGCCAAGACTTAGATTCAGGAGAATGGTCACTGCACCCGGAAATTTTTCAAATCATTTGCCAGCGCTGGGGTATGCCGGACGTGGATCTCATGGCATCCAGACTAAATAACAAAGTTCAGACTTTCATAAGTCGATCTCGCGATCCACTAGCCATCGGATCGGATGCGTTAGTCCTCCCTTGGAGTCAATTTCGTCTTCCTTACATCTTTGCACCTCTTCTGTTAATCCCCAGGGTGATTTGGAAGATCAAAACGGAAGGCGTTCCTCTCATCCTGGGAGCACCGGACTGGCCTCGCCGTCCGTGGTATGCCGAACTAGTGCGTCTGCTCGCAGACGTTCCTTGGAGACTACCGGATCGTCCGGACCTTCTTTCTCAGGGCCCAATCTACCATCACAATACGAGAGCGCTGAATTTGACGGTATGGCCATTGAAGCCTGGATCTTAGGCCAGGCTGGTTTTTTGCAAAAGGTTATCTCTACAATGATCAATGCCAGGAAATCGGTTTCCATACGCATTTACCATCGTGTGTGGAAAACATTCTTTTCCTGGTGTAAGGATAAGGGTCGTTCCCCTTTGGTTTTTTCTATCCCTTCCATTCTGGAGTTCCTCCAGGCAGGGTTGGATTCAGGGTTAGCACTCTCTTCCCTCAAGGGACAGATTTCTGCCTTATCCGTTCTTTTCCAACGACGGATCGCTTCTAAGTCTCAGGTTAGGACTTTTATCCAAGGAGTGGCACATCTTGTTCCACCCTACAAGAGGCCTCTGGACCCTTGGGATCTTAATCTGGTCCTCAGTGCCTTACAGGAATCTCACTTCGAACCTTTGCCGGAAGTGTCCTTATCGCTTCTTTCCTGGAAGGTCGTCTTCCTAGTTGCAATTACCTCTATCAGGCGGGTATCGGAATTGGCAGCCTTGTCTTGTAAACCTCCGTTTCTCATTTTTCACCAGGACAAGGTAGTCCTCAGGACTTCTCCTTCCTTCTTGCCTAAAGTCGTCTCTGCTTTTCATATTAACGAGGAGATAGTCCTGCCCTCCTTCTGTCCGGCGCCGATTCACCATACAGAAAAAGCCCTTCACACCTTGGATTTGGTGAGGGCTCTCCGAAGGTACATTTCGAGGACTGCATCTTACCGTAAATCGGACGCCCTGTTTGTGCTCCCGGAAGGACGCAGGCAGGGTCTTCCTGCTTCCAAGGCCACGCTAGCCAGATGGATCCGTTTGACGATCCAAGAGGCATACCGTGTCAAGGGTCAGACTATCCCGGCTGGGATTAAGGCACACTCCACTCGGTCTGTGGGAGCCTCCTGGGCCATTCGGCACCAGGCTTCGGCACAACAAGTGTGCAAGGCTGCGACTTGGTCCAGTCTCCATACTTTTGTCAAGCATTACCAAATACATGCTCAAGTTTCTTCAGATGCAGCACTTGGCAGACAAATTCTGCAATCAGCAGTTGCTCATCTGTAAGTTGTCGGTTGACTGTTTATGCGTTTATGCATGAGGTTCACGAGGCTTCATCTGTTGATGGCTTCCCACCCAGGGACTGCTTTGGGACGTCCCACGGTCTGTGTGTCCCCCAATGAGGCGATGGAGAAAAGGAGATTTTTGTGTACTCACTGTAAAATCCTTTTCTCCGAGACGCTCATTGGGGGACACAGCTCCCACCCTTGTTCAGCCTGCAGCCTCGTTGTTTTCTTTGATTGTTGACATGTTGCATTCTGTTTTGAACTCCTACTGCTTTTGACACCGAACTGGTTCACTGTTGAGCCAACAGAGGGTGTATACTGCAGGAGGAGGAGTTAACTTTCTCTGTGTATTGCTTAGTGTCCTCCTAGTGGCAGCAGCATAACACCCACGGTCTGTGTGTCCCCCAATGAGCATCTCGGAGAAAAGGATTTTACGGTGAGTACACAAAAATCTCCTTTTCTTTATTTTATTATATGTCCCTAACTAAGGGGGTGATAAAGGAGGGGTTTATTTACTATTTTTTTATTTTGATCATTGTGATAGCGTTTATCACAGTGATCAAAATGTCCTGCACTGAATGAATGAATCTGCCAGCCGGCAGATTCGGCGGGCGCACTGCGCATGCGCCCGCCATTTTCTTTGCAGGAAGAAGACCGGGAGCTGCGGGAGCCATGGGAGGACGGGGGGGACACCGGGAGGTACAGAGGACAGGTCAGGGGTCCCGGGGACCCTATTTCTCTCCCCTCTGATGTGCGATCACATCAGAGGAGAGAGAAATTAAAAGCAGAATCGCGGCTTTTTTTTTTTTTTGCGGTCGCCGTTATATGGTTAACGGCGATTGCAAAAGCGGGGGACCTGAATCATGTTCTCCGAAGAAAATCTGACTCTGGGGGGCGCTATATACTTTCTCCTTTAACCACCGCCGTTAAAAGGCGTATCGGCGGTCGTTAAGGGGTTAATATGTCTTTCTAAATATAAAATATATATATATATATTTTTTTTTTTACTTTTTTTTACATTGTCCCAGGATGGAACATTACTGTGTTACATCAGATCGCTGATCTGATGTTTTGCAATGCAGAAACTGGTGAAATTGTGTTGAAAAATAGCTCCTGGGACAGTTTGGAGAAGTGGCCATACTACTTGTTACCTGATTAAATTAATGCAACCCTGAGCTGTTAGTGTAACTGAAATGAAGAATAGTAGGGTACAGCTACAATACATTATTCAACTCCATACCGTAATCCCGGGACTAAGAACATTTGAGGTTTCCTTATAAAGACTTATTCATTGCGTTGCCCATGTGATCTCCAGCTATCAAGACAAAAGCGGGACTCTTCACAAAAGGATAGACTTCCATTCCAGCCTCCATTGCTGTCTTTTTCTGCACCATGATAGTCTTGAAGTCAATGGACCAACTGTGGTTTGACATCTGGTTTGCAGCCCAATGGCAAACAAATGCCTTCTGATGGTTGTGTTTAGACACCGTTTGACGCCTTAGGCTTGCTACGTGATGTTTAACTTCACTTTGCAGTACTGCAATTTCTCCAGTGTGTCCTAGGAGCCATTTTTTATCATGAGAATGCCAGGCTTCCTGTTCAGCAGCCTGTGTGCCATTTCAATGATCGTAAATATCATAATGGCATCTTTTGAAAAGGACATGGCGTGAAAAGCTTTTGAAAGCTCAAGCGCTTATGGCCTGACGTTACACCATAAGCTCTATTTGAAAATGCTTTTGTACAACAAAGAATAACTAAATTCGTTTACCTTGTGCCAAAAATCATTTTTTGTGAAATGTAATTATATAATTTTCATTGGATCCTCCTTTCTTTTTTTTTTTAACTATTCACTATTGTCAAGAGTTTTAAAAAAGTCACTTTTCAGTTGTCATAGTGATCTGTTGCTCAACCCCTAATTTATTTATTTTTTTTATCTTAAAATAAAACTTGCAGTAGTATTTTTAACATCTATGTGAGCCCAAAGTAAAATAACAAAAACATGCGTTTTGTTTCACTGACCCTCATGGTTGGTAAAATATGTCTGTGTTCTTAGATTTAGCATTCGGTTTTATTATATTGTACTACTAAACAGTTTCTAAACTTAATATCTTTAAGCTGTCTGGATTTACATCAGATCCCCGGGAAGTCTGTAGCTGCCTTTATGATCTGGAGACCAACGTCTGTGAATCATTCAGTATCCTTTCCATTTTCATGAATTACTTGGTGGTTAATTCAGATGCTCTAAAGAAACACCTTAAAGGGAAGTGATCATCAGAAAATTCTGCATTTTCCTGCCATCATAGTGCTAGTTTGCAGTTATATTCTTTCTACAACCACTTGCTTCCAGCCAACTGGGTGGTGGTGGGCTGTGAACAGTCAGGCTAAGTGCACACGTTTGCAGAATGTTTGCAGAATATTCCTGAGCAAAACCGGACTTTTTTCGCGGCAAAAACGCACGTTTTTTGCGCGGATTATGCGCGTTTTTGGTGCGTTTTTTGCACGGATTTGACGCGTTTTTACCGCGATTTTTTCCTGAACTTTCTAGGTCAATAATATAGTGGGAAAAACGCTAGAATTCCGCAAAATTAATGGACATGCTGCTAGATTTTCCACATGCGTTTTTTTCGCGGAAAAAAACGCACCATGTGCACAAAAATTGGGGAATTCATTCTAAATGATAGGATGCTTAATACATGCGTTTTTGACGCGTTTTTTCCCGCGAAAAAACGCGAAAAAAACACAGATATTCCTGAACGTGTGCACTTAGCCTCAGCGTGCTGCACGTTGTGACAGCGATGCAACTACACCCACTGATCCTTGACTGACATTCTGGTATGCACACACGATTTGATTGAAAAGAGGAGAACACCGGAGTAACGGATTAGACATAATAAATATATAATAATTTATTTAATTGCAATATAATTCATATACTAATGTAGTACAAAACAATCATGGAAAGCACAGAATGGATACAAAGATGCAAGGGGGGGGAGAATCAAAGTCCTATGCACACTAACCCATACTAGTATGGTCAATCAGCATATGAATCACCCAATGTGACTGGCTACATAAGAGTCATAGGCTAGCCAACCCTTAAACACTTGAACAAAGTATACACTAACAATATAAAATCATGATGAGTCAAGCATGATGGTAGGCTTGTCTGTTATTGGACAACTTCTATTTCAAAAATTGGTAAAACTCTTGTACAATACGATCTGAATATGTTGATCAATCTAAAAGAAATGTCAGTGGAATATTTTGTTTTTAATTGTTAGACATTCTATACTTTTGGGAACTGTTCTAAAAATTACATTTAGAAATTGCATCTTGTTCACATCTGCATAACAGTCTCAATTGCAGGCTCCTCCATTTTTTTTCAAGATAGTCTTATTTTCCTATGAAAACAGAGATGCATCTGTTGGGCTGGTCCATTCTGTGAAGTCTGTGGCATTGTAGCTTCCATTAGAACTAGTAGCCACAGCATGGACGTGAGCAGAGCTTCATTCCAATATATACTTTTCCTTAATGCAATTGTACAGACCTTGAAGGCCTTTTTAACTTGATGTAAGTTATTAAATTGGTGTAAAATTATTAAAATGACTCCCAAGATGAGTTAACACTAACAAACCTTCAAAAACTGGATTGAGGCTAGACTAGTTCTGCCTGTATGCATGTAATGTGCAAGGTCATCTTAAGCAATAGACAAATGAATAATCTTTTATGTTGTTTTTTTTTCTTATAGCTTAGTTTGGCCTGTACTACTGTGATCTGAAGGTGCTTGGGATGTGTCTGGATTACATTTTTATATCTGTAACCTTGTCTACTTTTTAATGCAGACAACAGAGAACGGAATTCCCAGTTACGGATAATGTGCAGACTATTCCTCCTCCTTATGTTGTAAGGATAATCTTGATCTACAGCCGACCAGCTTCTCAGCCATCACTTACTCTGACAGAGACCATGAAGGTAACGATATGTGCACTAGATAAGAACTGTCAATTGAGAAGAAATACAGGGAAGAAAATGTGTGCACACCCAATAAATAGAAAATATTTGATTTTATTAGGGACAATATATAGAAAAAAACAATAAAAATATGGTTAAAAATGTACATGCATAACAAGTCTAGACAAAATTTGGATAAAATAGTCCAAAAATAGTTACTCGGACAAGTCACACTGTAAATAAAGTGGTATCGCAATCCTGGTTCAAAAGAAGATATGTTGGACATGATTGTCAAAAAAAAAATATGTACATCAAAAAAGGCATGTCAATTCATATAGGTAATATATAAACACATTTCAATAGAGACGTCTATATAATGAAAATGACAAATATACAAGCATGATATTGGAATCTTGTCAGCATTAGGAACCTTGGCTCATCCTGGTATTGTACTCTGACTATCACGCTTGTATATTTGTCATATTGAGTATATACAGTAGATGTCTCTATTGATATGTGTTTATATATTACCTGTATGAGTTGACATGCCTTTTTTGATATACATTTTATTTTGACAATCACGTCCTACATATCTTCCTCTACTCGTTCACAAGTCAGAAATTTCTCCTTCGCCTCATTGGGGGACACAGGACTGTGGGTGTATGCTGCTGACACTAAGTGAATAGAAAAAAGTTAGCTCCGCCTCAGCAGTATACACCCTCACGCTGGCCCTAAACAGACCAGTTCATGCTTAGTGTCCGTAGGAGGAACACATGTCTGGGTTTTTTTCTTCAGACTTTTTTTTTTTCTCCTCTTTTTACCATGAAGACGAGATAGGGGCAACGGACCCTATTGAAAGGGTCCGATCTCCCCAAACCAACAACAGGCGAGCACGTGGAGTGTCGCCTTCACGTGTCCTCTCCTTCAACGTAAGACACTATGCCGGACACAGCCCTGACCACCCTAAGGTACAGAAACCCTAGGCTGTACAACAGCATAAGAGTAGTCCGTACGGCCCCCAGTGCATCACCAATGCTAAGACTGCGGTGATGGAAGGAGGCGGACGGTCCCTCTCCTCATCCTCCATAGGGGAAGGCGGATTAAGGGTGCCTGCTCTGTCCTGCAATGAGCCCCCCTCCCCTCTAACCTGGCGATCTGCATCTGAAGCCCTCAGGAGGCAGGGAGCAGGGGTAGAAGGGGGGCTGGGAGGGCTCCTGTAGCGGCGTTTCCCTTGGCGGCAGTATCCTCCGGCAGCACGAGGACCTGGCATGGCCGGCGTAGTCATTATCCGTGGGGTGCAGCTTTCTGTCCGAAAGCGCTGGCGCCACTTCCGGTGCGCGACATCCGCATTCCCGGCACGCCGCCCGTGTGTCCTCCGGCCGGCGCCGGAACTTTAGTAGCCGGCTTTGAACTGTACTAGGCACAACCGGATGTCCCGCCCCCAGGCGCGTCTATTTCCGGCAGAACCTGCCCCACACGCTGACGCTCCTTACAAAGGCGCCGTTTTTTAAATCAGGCACCAGCCGCAGGTTTTCTGCAGCCTTCCAGGATGCTCAGGGGCAGAGGACCGGGGTAAGCGCTGCACCCCCCCTTCTATTGCAGCGCCATCGTCAGAAGCTGCACTAATTTCTTTAAAGCTACACTCTGCTTATACACACCCCGGCGGCTGCAGGCCATATCAGCTAAGAGGTACAGCATGTCTAGAAGGACCAAAACACATACGGTGTTATTCGTCTCATGTACCTCCTGTCGGTCTGCTTTTCCGCAGGAGCAGAGCAAGCAATTATGCGAAGCCTGCGATTCCGAACGCGCCCAGGAGCCCTCCCCTGCGACCGAGCCCAGTGTACCTAGTCCCCCTGAATGGGCTTCATCTCTGTCGCAGTTCATGGCATCTCTAACGAGAGCAATCGAGTCCCTTCAAGCCCCAAATAGGGGTAAGGACAGTGGCTCGCCTGTCTTGGATGGATCCTACACCTCACAGGAGCCTTCAGCCTGTAGGGCCGCTCTCACTCTAGGCAGACGCAGGGGAAACAAACTCATACGGTGTCTTCCGGACCGTCCGGTGCCTCGGCATCCATAAGCTCCGCTTCTCGCTCACCCAAAACCAGTGTACGATAGCGAGCAGAACTCGGATTATGATTCTGATGGGCCCCTCAATCTGGATACGCCTGGTTACCAGGAGACTGTTGACAGCCTCATTGAGGCCGTCAGTCAAACCCTAGAGATTGACGATGAATCTACCTTGACCACTGGCAACAAGGTGTCATTTAAACGGACCAAACGGCCTCAGAGTATTCAGCACTCACCCAGAGTTTGAGGACATAGTGCAACGACACAGGTAACAGCCAGACAGATGTTTCTCAGGGCAGAAGTCGCTGGAGGTAAGATACCCGTTTGCTCCTGATCTCTGCAAAAAATGGGCAGAATCCCCTCCGGTAGATCCACTCGTGTCACGCTTGGCTTCCAAAACCCTACTATCTTTACCTAACGGGTCCTCTATCAAGGATCCCACTGACCGTCTCATGGAGAGCCTTGCTCGTTCGGTTTTTGAAGCTTCAGGGTCAGATCGCTCTCCTTCCTTCACGGCAACTTGGGTGGTGAAGGCCATGGTATCCTGGTCAGAGTCTTTAAATGGAGCCCTGCAGGGTACGGACCTGCCAGCAGATGTAGCTGAGATTGCAAATGAGATGGCTTTGGCCGGAGATTATTTGATTAATGTGTCCCTGGATGCGGCTAACTGCATGGCACTTGCTGCCGCGAATGCTATTTCCATCAGAAGAGCTCTATAGTTGAGGACCTGGCGAGCAAATTCAACATCAAAGAAATCTCTAACTTCTTTGCCTTACCAGAGCGGCCGATTATTTGGTGAGAGGCTAGATCAACTCCTCTCAGACACCACAGGGGGGAAGAGAAACTTTCTTCCCTAGCAAAGGGTTAAGCGACCATTTCATCACCAGCTGCAGGCAAGTTTTCGGTCTTTTCGCAACCCCAGGTGGACCACATCGGCCAACCCCGCCGGTCAGGTCGACACACTCAGGACAGAGATCGTTGTTGTGAACGTGTTGGAGACGACTTCGGAGCCTAGGCTCCCTCTGGTGGTTGCTGAGGGTATTAAACCTATGTTGAACAGCAAAAATCCACCACCTGCAACTGAGTGGTTATCAGGTGGGACGGACTGGCCTGATATACGTGAGCTGACCTCCCAGGGTCCTTGCCGGTGATCAATTGTTCTTCCTGGTCTAGGCTGGAATTCAGCTTGCTTTTCTGCTGTCTCCTGCTTGCATTCAGATAAGTCACTTTCAGTTTTTTTTTTACTGTGGTTTGATTTTTCCTTGCTTTTTGCTGCATTGTTTTTTGTGTTCGGCCGGGTCCCCTTTGGGGGGCTTTGGCTGGTCTCCGTTCTCTTTTTGTAATTGTTCATTTGCTCAGTTCTTGTGATATGTTACTGCTGGGTAGCTACGTGTCCACACCAGAGATCTGATATAGGTGGTCGAGACCGTGTGGTCTCAGTATTTTTGGATTCAGAAGTGTTGGAGTTTTTCCTAAGGTTTTTCTGGGTTGCAGACAGTATTCTCTCCTGTGCTGTCCTATCTATACAGTTTTGGGCCCCAGCGTTTGCTCAATCTATTTTCTGTCTGTGTTCGTGTTTTCATCTTGTCTAACCGCCATTATATGTTTGGGGGCTTCCTATTCTTTTGAGGTCTACTCCGGGGCAGTTAGCTTTCCTCTTTCCATCTTCAGGGATAGCTATCTCTCCGGCTGTGACGAGGCGTCTAGGGCACCGTAGGAACATCCCACGGCTGCTTCTAGTTGTGCGGTTAGTTTAGAGGTCTGCAACCTATTAGTTTCCAACCTCTCTGGTGTTAGGCTGCCTATGTGGTTTTTTGCTCCTGCCTCCTCAGCTACCAAAACATATGATCGTCCTATCTCATACTGCTCCAATCCATTGGGGAAAAACCCACCAGGCCAAATCTAGGGGCGCTAGATCCCACAGATTTTCAACCAAATGACTCGAGGCATTTTGCGGTCGACACCAGCAGAGTAGGCGGTCGCCTGCTCTGGTTTCGCCATATTTGGCTTGCCGTCGTGCACGATGCTTGGGTCAGAGAACTGGTGTCCTCTGGGTACAAAATAGAATTTGTCAAGCACCCTCCAAAACGTTTTTTTCTTTTTTGTCCTCCCAGAGCGGAAGAACGCACTCGAGCCTACTTCAAAGCCATCGAATCACTCCGTCACAATGGAGTCATCATTCCCCTACCGGAGAATGAGAGACTTCAGGGGTTCTATTCAAATCTGTTTGTGGTCCCCAAAAAGGACAAGACTGTAAGACCCATTCTGGACCTAAAGTTCCTAAACAGATTTGTCAAAATCAGGCATTTCCGGATGGAGTCTCTTGGCTCCGTCATTTCATCAATAGAAAAAGGAGAATTTTTGGCCTCTATCGACAGCCAAGACGCCTAGCTTTATATGTCCATTTTTCCCTCGCATCAAAGGTTTCTACGCTTTGCTGTCCACGACCTACATTACCAGTTCACAGCCCTGCCCTTCGGGCTAGCCACCGCCCCCAGAATATTCACGAAGGTCATGACGGCCGTCATGTCCATCCTGCATTCTCGGGCATAGTCGTCTTGCCATATTTGGACGACCCTCTGTTCAAGGTCCTTCCTTTCAAACCTGCAAGGAATGCGTCAACATTACGTTGGATACACTTTCCCGCCTAGGGTGGCTAGTAAACCTGAAAAAGTTTTCCCCTGTTCTAGCGCAGAAGATCTCCTTCTTAGGAATGATCTTCCACACCTCCCGAGGGTTGGTAATTCTCCCTCAGGATAAGGTCCCAGCCATCCGGCAAGGGGTCCAGGCACTCCGCCACTCAGGTTCTCGTACCGTCCGTTTTGGAATGAGGGTTTTGGGGAAAATGGTGGCAGCGATGGAAGCAATTCCGCTTGCCCAGCTTCATCTTCGTCCCCTGCAGCACCGCCTCTTGGCAGCTTGGGACAAGAGCCCGTTTTCTCTCGACCAACCGTGCCGGCTGTCTGCTCAGGTCAAACAGGCACTTGAGTGGTGGACGCTGAGTTCTTCCCTCCTTCGGGGGAAGTCTCCTCCCCTGAACCATTGGCTGGTGGTCAATACAGACGCCAGTCTCCTCGGCTGGGGAGCTGTTTTCTGTCACCACATGGCCCAAGGACGTTGGTCCTCTCGGGAATCGCGCCTCCCAGTCAACCTAGAAATACGGGCGATCCGGCTGGCTTTGCTGCATTTTCATCATTTTCTGGTGGGTCACCCCATCCAGATCCAATCAGACAAGTCACGGCCGTGGCTTATATCAATCACCAGGGGGGGACCCGCAGCAGGTCAGCCATGCACGAAGTGAAACATATCCTCCGCTGTGCCGAGAAAAGTCACTGTGATCTCAGCAGTCCACATTCCGGGTGTAAGGAACAGATTCTCTCAGCCGGCAGGGTCTTGCGTCCGGGGAGTGGTCTGTCCATCCCGAGGTTTTCCGACAAATTTGTCAACGTTGGGGGAACTCCGGATGTGGATCTGATGGCCTCCAGGTTAAATGCCAAGGTGCCCGAGTTTCTCGCTCAGTCCGAGATCCACAGGCCATTGCCGTGGACGCCTTGGTCCTGCCATGGAACCATTTTCGCCTCCCGTACGTGGTTCCCCTGTTACCACTGCTTCCGAAGGTCATCAGGAAAATCAAGTCAGAAGGGGTCCCAGTAATTCTGGTCGCCCCAGACTGGCCTCGTCGGGAGTGGTACGCAGAGCTAGTGCAACTGTTTGCCAAGGTCCCCTGGCGGCTACCAGATCGTCCGGATCTACTTTCCCAAGGTCCGATCTACCACCAGAACTCTGGGGCCCTGTGTTTTAACGGCTTGGCCGTTGAATCCTGAATCCTGACCCAGGCGGGTTCTCCCAGGATGTGGTCGCGACAATGATTAGCACTCGGAAGCCCGCCTCAGCACGTATCTATCACCGCACCTGGAAAGTCTTTTTTGCATGGTGCAGGGACCACGGTCGTCCTCCGCTTACAGTCATGGCCAAAAGTTTTGAGAATGACACAAATATTAATTTTTACAAAGTCTACTGCTTCACTTTTTCTAATGGCAATTTGCATATACTCCAGAATGTTATAAAGAGTGATCAGCTTAACAGCAATTACTTGCAAAGTAAATATTTGGCTAGAAAATGAACTTTATCCCCCAAAACACATTTCAACATCATTGCAGCCCTGCCTTAAAAGGATCAGCTAACCTCTTTTCAGTGATTGCTCCATTAACACAGGTGTGGGTGTTGATGAGGACATGGCTGGAGATCAATCTGTCATGATTAAGTAAGAATGACACTTTAAAAGGAGGCTGGTGCTTGGCATCATTGTTTCTCTTCTGTTAACCATGGTTATCTCTAAAGAAACACGTGCAGTCATCATTGCAATGCACAAAAATGGCCTAACAGGGAAGAGTATCGCAGCTAGAAAGATTGCACCTCACTCAACAATCTATCGCATCATCAAGAACTTCAAGGAGAGAGGTTCCATTGTTGCCAAAAGGGCTCCAGGGCGCCCAAGAAAGACCAGCAAGCGCCAGGACCGTCTCTTAAAAGTGTTTCAGCTGCGGGATCGGGCTACCAGCAGTGCAGAGCTTGCTCAGGAATGGCAGCAGGCAGGTGTGAGTGCATCTGCACGCACTGTGAGGCAGAGACTCTTGGAGCAAGGCCTGGTCTCAAGGAGGGCAGCAAAGAAGCCACTTCTCTCCAGAAAAAACATCATGGACAGACTGATATTCTGCAAAAGGTACAGGCAGTGGACTGCTGAGGACTGGGGTAAAGTTATTTTCTCTGATGAATCCCCTTTTTGATTGTTTGGGACATCAGGAAAACGCCTCATTCGGAGAAGACAAGGTGAGCACTAACACCAGTCTTGTCTCATGCCAACTATTAAGCATCCTGAAACCATTCATGTGTGGGGATGCTTCTCAGCCAAGGAATCGGCTCTCACAGTCTTCCCTAAAAACACAGCCATGAATAAAGAATGGTACCAGAATGTCCTCCAAGAGCAACTTCTCCCAACCCTCCAAGAGCAGTTTGGTGATCAACAATGCCTTTTCCAGCATGATGGAGCACCTTGCCATAAAGCAAAGGTGATAACTAAATGGCTCAGGGAACAAAACATAGAGATTTTGGGTCCATGGCCTGGAAACTCCCCAGATCTTAATCCCATTGAGAACTTGTGGTCAATCATCAAGAGACGGGTGGACAAACAAAAACCTAAAAATTCTGACAAAATGAAAGCATTGATTGTGCAAGAATGGACTGCTATCAGTCAGGATTTGGTCCAGCAGTTGATTGAGAGCATGCCAGGGAGAATTGCAGAGGTCCTGAAGAAGAAGGGTCAACACTGCAAATATTGACTTGCTACATTAACTCATTCTAACTGTCAATATAAGCTTTTGTTACTCATATGTTTGCAATTATTATATTTCTGTCTGTGATAAAAACATCTGTCAAACACACATAAAAACCAGAGGGCAGCAGATCATGTGAAAATATAATATTTGTGTCATTCTCAAAACTTTTGGCCATGACTGTACTATCTCCATTCCCAACATTTTAGCTTTTCTCCAGACCAACCTGGACTCAGGTTTAGCACAGAGCTCCCTCAGGGGACAAATCTCAGCTTTATCCGTCCTATTTCAGTGCAGGATTGCTTCCAACCTGCAGGTAAAAACTTTCATTCAGGGGGTCTCCTACGTGGTACCTCCCTATAGAGCCCCCCTGGACGCTTAGGACGTTAACGTTGTCTTAAGTGCTCTGCAGGAATCTCCGTTCGAACCGCTGCAGGATGTCTCATTAACATTCCTCTCATGGAAAGTGTTTTTTTCTCGTTGCTATAACATCAATCAGGCGGGTCTCGGAGCTGGCTGCTCTATCCTGTCGAACCCCGTTTCTGATCTTTCACCGGATAAGGTGGTTCTGATCTTTCACCAGGATAAGGTGGTTTTCTACCAAAGGTCATTTCCTCTTTTCACATTAATGAGGACATTGTCTTGCCCTCGTTTTGCCCAGCACCAGTACACCATGTGGAAAAGGCCCTTCATACATTGGATCTAGTGAGAGCTCTCAGGAGGTATGTGTCTTGGTCAGCTCCCTTCCGTTAGACAGACACATTGTTCGTACTCCCTGAGGGTCGTAGGATGGGACTCGCTGATTAAAAGTCGACTACAGCCAGGTGGATTCGTTTGGGCATTCAGCAATCCTACCGTGCCAGGGCGCACCTGTTCCAGCTGGGATCAGGGCACACTCCACTCGGGCAGTGGGCGCATCATGGGCCCTTTGGCACCAGGCATTGGCAGAACAGGTTTGCAAGGCTGCAGCCTGGTCTAGTCTACATACATTTTCAAAACACTACAATATCCATACCCAGGCTTCGGCAGATGCAAGTCTGGGCAGAAGGATTCTCCAGGCAGCGGTAGCGCACCTTTAGAGAAAGGGTACTTATGGCATAAACCGTTGAGTCACCAGGGACTGCTTTAGGACGTCCCACGGTCCTGTGTCCTTCAATGACGCGAAGGAGAAATAGGGATTTTTGTGAGTACTCACCATAAAATCCTTTTCTCCAAGACACTCATTGGGAGACACAGCACCCACCCGGTTAGCCTGATGGCTCCTTTTTTGTTTCCCTTTTTTTGATAGGTGGGTTTCTTGACATGTTGTACCTGTATTAAGGTTGATTTTTGTGTTCTACTGCTTTTGCACTGAACTTTTCCGTTTAGGGCCAGCGTGAGGGTGTATACTGCGGATGAGGAGCTAACTTTTTTTTCTATTCACTTAGTGTCAACCTCCTAGCGACAGTAGCATACACCCACGGTCCTGTGTCCCCCAATGAGTGTCTTGGAGAAAAGTATTTCACGGTGAGTACTCACAAAAATCCCTATTTTCTTCATGGCGTGGTCTACGCAGCCCCTTCCTACCGAACACCAGCGGATCCCTGGGACCTCAACTTAGTCCTGGAGGCCCTCAGGAGCTCACGCTCTGAACCGCTACAAGAGTTCTCTCTACATTTTTTTTTTTTTTTTTTGTGGAAGGTAGTTTTTTTTGTGGCAATTACTTCCATCAGGGATGTTTCGCATCTGGCAGCTATTTCTTGTCGCTCACCTTTCCTTGTTCTCCACCAAGAAAAGTTAGTTTTGCGACCTGTGCCTCCTTTCCTACCCAAGGTAGTCTCCTCCTTTTATCTCAGTGAGGACATTGTCCTTTCCTCTTTCTGTCGATCTCCAGTGCACCCTCTGGAGCCTTCACTGAACAGGTTGGACCTAGTAATCACGATTCACACCTTGCTAGGACCGCCCCCTTCCGGAGGACAGATTCACTCTATTGTCCCTGAGTGTGCGCGTAGAGCCCTTCCTGCTTCTAAGGCTACAATTGCTCGCTGGATCCAGACAGCAGTCTTGGGGGCATGCCAAATTAAGAGCAACGCACCTCCCCCTGGGATTAAGGCCCACCCTAACCGAGCAGTGGGAGCTTCCTGGGCTGTTCATCATAGGGCATCCCTCTACAACTTTGCAAAGCGGCAACCTTGTCTTCCATTCCCACGTTCGCCAACTTTTACAGGGTCCATACATAAGCCTCAGCTGATCCCAACCTAGGCAGGAGAATTTTGCAGGCTGTGGTTAGTTCCCCAGTATGAATGGACTCTGTGCTATTTCCCTCCCTAGGGACTTCTTTGGGACGTCCCATGGTTTCCTGTGTCTCCCAATGAAGTGATAGAGAAAACAGGATTTTTGGTTACTCACTGTGAAATCTGTTTTTCGGAGCCTTCATTGAGGGACACAGCACCCTCCCAAGTTTGACAACTTTGTTAATGGTTTTTATATTGTTATAGTTTGAATTTGTGTTTTCTTCTTTTACTTCTCCTACTGCTTTCTCACTAACTGATTATCTTAGTGCCAGTCAGTGGGGTATATACTGCTGGGGAAGAGCTAATTTTTTTGTGCATAGTGTCAGCCTCTAGTGTCAGCAGCATACACCCTATGATTTCCTGTGTCCCCCAATGAAGGCTCCGAGAAACAGATTGGTGAGTAAGCAAAAATCCTGTTTTTGTCGTTTTTTTCTGTCTGTTGTTTTTGCAATATATTGTCCCTAATAAAAACAAATATTTTCTTTTTATTTGATGTGCACACATTTTCTTCCCTGTCTTTTTTCTCAATTGACAGTTATTTTTACAGGGTTTTTGTAGCATCCCTCTCTACATATGTTCTAGCAGTGCCCATTTCTTTCTGTTTTCCACTAGATGAAAACTATTTTATTTTTGTTGTTGTTTATGTTCCAAGATTCTCAGTTAAAAGCCATAAAATATAATTGTAACCTTGCATTTTATCTACAGAAAATGCTTCAGTGCCCTTATTTTTTCTTTGATGTCGTTTACATCCATAATGGGTCCGATGACGAAGATATAACCTGGAAAGTAAGTGCGGAAATCAGCACATTGCCAATTTCGTATTTTGTTCGCAATGAACTACATTGCCCTCTTTAATGTATTTACCGTATATACTCGCGTTTAAGCCGAGATTTTCAGACCATTTTTTAAGGCTGAAAGTCCCCCTCTCGGCTTATACGCGAGTCATATACCGGGGGTCGGCGGGAGAGGGGGAGCGCGGGTGTCAGATCATACTTACCCCCCCACCGGCACGTCCCTGCAGCCCACCTGCTTCTCCCACGATCTCAGGCTCCTTCCTGCAGCGGTCATGTGGTACCGCTCATTAAAGTCATGAATATGCGCATATTCATTACTTTAATGAGCGGTACCACGTGACCGCTGTAGGAAGGAAGAGCTGCTGAAGAGCAGGGGCTGCAGAGACGCGCCAGGAGGGGATAAGTATATGCTATATTCACCTGTACCCGGTCCATCGCTGTGCACCGCTATGACCTCCTCGTCCTCTGGCTGTGATGTTCAGGCAGAGGGCGCGATGACGTAGTTAGTGCGCGCCACGCCCTCTGCCTTAGCGCTCACTGACAAAGGACCCGGAAGACAGTGGCGCGCAGAGGTGGATCGGGGACAGGTGAATATCTCAGGTGCCGGGTGCCCTGAGCGAGCGGTGACACCGGCACCTGTCCCCCATAGCGCGCCGGTGTCCTCGCCTGCTCAGGACACCGGCAACTGGCCCCCAGCGACGAGAGGTATGTCTTTTTTTTTTTTCTTTTGCAGCAGCAGCATATGGGGCATAATCTATGGAGCCTATGGGGGCATAATCTATGGAGCATATGGGGGCATAATCTATGAAGCATATGGGGGCATAATCTATGGAGCATATGGGGGCATAATCTATGGAGCTAATAGGGGCATTATCTATGGAGCATATGGGGGCATAATCTATGGAGCATATAGGGTCATAATCTATTGAGCATATGGTGGCATAATCTGGAGCATATGGGGGCATTATCTTTGGAGCATATGGGGCATAATCTATGGAGCTTATGGGGCATAATCTATGGATCATATGGGGCATAATCTATGGAGCATATGGGGGCATAATCTATGGGGCATCATGGGTCATAATCTATGGAGCATCATATGAGGGCATAATAAATCGGAAGTCTCTTTTAAAATGTTAGTCTGTGGAGTCATAGGCTAAAAGCCTCTTCCTGGATCATGCGGAGCACAGCGTGACCTGCAAAGTCTACAGATTGGTGATGCCACTGGATCCTGGAAAAGCCAATGTTAAGTGAGTATACACACTAGAATAAATACACATAAACACAGATTTATTTATAAAAATCTTCATGGGAAGTCTTTAAATGTCTTTTGGAGTCCATGCCTCAAAGAATCAGAGCTGTTTTAGAAGCACCAGGGGAACCCACACACTTTTACGGAAGTGGTTTTATTGTTACAGTTGATTATGTATGTCCATATACTGAAAGCTTTTAATGGTGTTGATGTATTGGTACCCTGTAGTTTCCTTGAGCTATACATGTACAATACAAAAATACATTTTCTTATGCTGACCGCTTTTAAATTTAGCAAATTACAATGTTTACACCTAATGTCTTATAACTTGTTAGCCATTTTTTATTTTTACCTTGCAAATATCAATATCTTCTTTTCTTTTCTCTATTGAACAGGATGCTTTTGACTTCTTTAGTAGTTTGGATACTAAAGGCACAAGTTATAAATATGAGGTGTCAATATCAGGACCTGCTCTGGAACTTCACAACTGTATGGCCAGGCTCCTAGCCCACCCTCTTCAGCGCCCATTTCAGAGTCATGCTTCTTACAGCCTTCTAGATGAAGAAGAGGAGTCTGCAGAGAGTGATCTGACAGTCTAAAACAAATTGATTTAAATCATTTTAGTGGTAATATTAAAGTAACACATTTTTATATAAACTACATAGTAGTGCATCAGTCTTGCACTAGGTATAATTGTTGCTGACTTGTTTCATTTTATTATTTTCTCTATGTTTGCTTGTTTTCTAAACATAACTTTACAAAGAAAATACAAAATCAAACTTTTTTAAAAAAAAAAAAATGCTTTCACTATGGGTTAAATAATTTATAGCTTGTTTTTTTTTTTTATTAAAGTGGCTTAACTAAGTATGTGTGTGTGTGGGCTAAGGGTGGGGTATTTAAAATATTAGGCTAAAAGACATACCTGAGCATAGACTTTCCCCTAGCTTTAGACTATAGGAAATATGAAACAAAAATATTTCATACTGTCTAAAACATATCTGGTGGTCTAAGAAAGTAAATTTCCTTGAATAAGTGTGGAGACTCGGGGGTCTGCAGAAGCCTCAGTCCACTAGCTGAAACTGCATGGACCAGGGATCGTCCCTCCGAACACCCGCTCTCCTTTTAACGTGCACACAGAGAGGAGGTAATGACAAACATAGGGAGATGACAGTCCATTCAGGTACAAGGCCGGTTGACGCGAGAATCACAACCTGGCTTCTCCGAGCACAACCTGGATCCCAGTCCTGGCTCTCTCCAAAGTATCCATGGTTCAGCGATGGTCAATGCAGCAGATCTGTATTCTTCCAACTGGAGCCGAAATCCCCTATGTTGTTTCCTGTAGAATGACAGATCCGTGTCCCTAGTGATTGTGCCATGATGAACTGGCTGCTGTCCTGTCTCTGGTCCTTTGGATGTCTTGGCAGAACCTCTGGCTGTCTCTCTCTCGCTGTCTCTGAGTCTCTTTATACAGAGACATGTAACCTATTTTTAGATCTAACAAGTGTCCTTCAGTCCAGCATCACAGATATGGGGAATAATATTGATGAGATCAAGTAGCATTACTTGATTATTTAATCTATTTGCTTAGATTTTCCCTCTCTGTTTTCGAAGTCAACAAACTGGCTCCATAATAATAATAATCTTTATTTATATAGCGCCATCATATTCCGCAGCGCTTTACAGTTTAACAGTTTCAAAACACAAGTCATAAGTAACAACGTTAACAATACAATAATTAAAGCAAAATAAGACGACCCTGCTCGTGAGAGCTTACAATCTACAATGAGGTGGGGGAGATACAAAGTACAGATGTGTATATACAATGGTGCATTTACAATGATGGTCCAGCCATCTTGGGGGAGTGAGGGATGGATGGAGATAGTGAATGGGCTACACACACACACACTTTTTTACACATAACACAATCCATAACACAATATATAGTTAGCATATCAGTAAACATCATTGTTCAGTAGCCATGTATTACTCTTTTGCAAAGATAACAGAAAATAAACTGTAGGAGATAATATTAGAGGTAAATATTCGTCCTACAATAAGAGTCAATACTTCAGACAACAGTTTATGATTCTGGGCCTACTCAATTTACGTCTGGCGTAATTAAGAAGAAATGCTGTGTCGTTACAATAAGTAACAACAAAAGGAGTAAATTCAAAACGCCTATCAATAAGTGACAAAGTTATGGTTCCCCACTGTCATATTCATTTTTTGAGAGGGTCACTATAGCTGTCTCAAGATCTTTGTTCAGTAGTGCATTGCATCCCAGCCTCCCTGCTTGCCTGTGTGCTCTTAATGTCTGACATTTAAAGCCATGAGGATGGTTGCACTGCTGGCTCTTGCTATGCATTCCAAGCGGTGCTAGAGGTGAGCAAACTCATGCAGTAGTGCTTAGAGCTGGCCACATGGAGCACTACACTAGTACTGTCTCGGCTATGGTCCCCAGTCGGATCTTTAACTCTTTAGTAACCGAGCCAATTTTGACCTTACCCCCATTGCGACATGCGCCATACTAGTACTGCTCTGCGGGAGGTGCGTTTGCGCATAGAGCAGTACTAGTACAGTGCCGTGATCGCGTGACCTCACGCTGAGGACCGTAGCGATTGCGTGTGGGTGTCAGCTGTAGGTGACAGCTGACACCCCGCAAGCAACGCCCACGATCGGTGCTTAACCCCTCTAATGCCGCTGTCAGTAGTGACAGCGGCATAGAGAAGCATGTCTGCGCGCTTCCATCAGAACAACGCAATGCGATCGCATTGTTCTGATGGTCTCCATGGACCCCTCCCTGCTGCAAGATGGCCGCAGGGTCTTTCCGGGTGCTACAGGGAAGGTGGCTTGTGAGCGCCTGCTGAGAGCAAGCGCCGGCATGCCTCCTTCCCTGCCTGTCAGATGCAGATTTTGATGCTCTGCTGTGCAGTGTCAGAACAGCGATCTGCTGTAAAATAGTAATGTCCCATACTGGGACAATAAAATAAAGTTAAAAAAAAATGTGTAAAAATATTTTTTTTAAAAATGCCCAAATAAAGAAAAAAATAAATATTTTACCAATAAATACATTTATTTATGTAAATAAAAAAAACAAAAGTACACATATTTTGGTATCGCCGCGTCCGTAACGACCTGCTCTATCAAACTGTCCCACTAGTTAACCCCTTCAGTGAACACCGTAAAAAAAAAAAAAAAAACGAGGCAAAAAACTGCTTTATCATCATACCGCCGAACAAAAAGTGCAAAAAAACGCGATCAAAAAAATGAATGTAAATAAAAATGGTAAGCTGAAAACGTCATCTTGTCCCGCAAAAAACAAGCCACCATACACCTCCATCAACAGAAAAATAAAAAATTATAGCTCTCAGAATAAAGTGATGCAAAAATAATTATTTTTTCTATAAAATAGTTTTTATTGTGTAAAAACACCAAAAGACAAAAAAAGATATAAATGAGGTATCGCTCGTTATCGAATTGACCCGAAGAATAAAGCTGCCTTACCTATTTTACCACACGTGGAACGGTATAAAAAAACAAAAGCAATTCCTGAATTGCTGGTTTTTGTTCATTCTGTCTCCCAAAAATTGGAATAGAATGCGATCAAAAAATGTTGTGTGCCCGAAAATGGTACCAATAGATGCAGCCCGTCCTGCAAAAAACTCTCACATGACTCTGTCGGCCGAAATATGAAAAAATTATAGCTCTCAAAATATGGTGATGCAAAAACTAGTTTTCGCAATAAAAAGTCTGTGTGTGACAGCAGCCAAACATAAAAACCCAATATAAATCTGGTATCTCTGTAATCTCACCGACCCAAAGAAAAAAGTCACCTAAGTAATCACTTATACCGCACGAGGAAAGGCATAAAAAAATAAATAAAACCAATTCTTCACATGCTGTTGATTTTTTCATTTGGCCTCCCAAAGATCGCAAAAGGTTCGGCGCACATTTATCCTGCGCTCTGCGCTGAGTACTTACACCGGGGTTTCCGTGTAAATCTCTGAAATACGTGATTCAGACAGAGCCTCTGGTTGAAGATTCCCTATAATGAGGCAGATGGAGGCACTGTGGATGCCGTCTGACCTGTGTTCCGGCGGTGTCCGTCTTTTTATGATTCCATAAAAGTGCCGTTGGCCACAGATTTGTGCACTTCTGAAAAGGACACCGTGGAACAGAGGCCAGACGGAGTCCAGAGTAACTGCTGCCTCACTATAGTGAATGGATCCATCGGGGGTTTCATCTGAATCACGTCACTCAGAAATTTAGATGGAAACCTCTAAGTAAGTGGTCAGCGTAGAGCACCGGATAACTGATCCCAAACGTTATGTAAAATGTTCCCAATAAAGTTTCCACTCAATCCACAAAAAAAGCAAGTCCCCACTCAGGTCTGTTAACGGAAATTTAGGGGCTTCCATGTTACTGGTAGCACAAAGGCTCTGGTAAAAGCGAAATGGCTGCTCACCCGCCAAAAGAAATTCAGCATATTCTCCGCTCCCAAATCCAAATGCCCCCATCCCTTCTGAGCGCCAGTGAACCTAAACAACATTTAGCGCCCACATGTTTGGAATTTCTGAAGTGATGAGAGCCCGCCTAATTTACAGGTGCGTGTCTCCAGAAGCATAAGCTAGGCATAATGTACTGGTGGCTGCAACGTACTGGTCACTACTGCATACTAGTTACTACAATGGCAGTTTGCAATTTTCACTCAGCAACATCCACTGCTGCCTGTTTCTGGAAAACACCCATGGAGTCAAAATCGTCACTACATCTGTAGATAAATTCCCAAAGGGGTTTTAATTTCCAATATGTGTGTCACACAGCTGTAATGCAGGCTGGTGTGTGCTCCACCTGTAGGTTACAGAGGGGAGAAGGGATTACACACTTCAGAGTAGGTCTACACTGCAGCAGCCAAAACCACCACCAGGTGGCAGCAAAAACGTCCAAGACTGAGTCAGGAATAATCAGTCATCTGAAGTATCATAGGTCTCAGCAAGCCCTCCACAGAGCAGAAACACAGGCGCCACCAAGTGGCGGGAGCGTGGTCTGGCAAGCCAAGTCAAAACCGTACGGAGGCAGCAGGACAAAAGGAATAAGCAATACACGTGGTCAAGAGAAAGCCAGGAGGTCATCAACGGTCAGAAGCAGATAAGACAAAGACAGAAAGCAGAAGCGAGTCCAAATACTGGCCGAGTCAAAAACCAGAGAATCAAACAGACAAACGGAAATGCAGGGAACAGGGCAGACAGAGGGAAACAACAGACACAGGACAAGTCAGGGATAACAGCAGGACAAATCAAGGGTTACCAGTCAGATTCACAAGCCGAAGGTAGCAGTATAGCTCACACTGCTAGCAGGATGTGTGAGAGCTAAATAGCCAACCTGAACCCAGAATGAGGCAGAGCAAGTTAACCCTTGACATGATCCGCCCGGACCAAGGGCAGACAGGACTAAACCCTGGAACGGATCATGACAATGTGGCCATTTGATTGGGATTCTGCTTTTCAAGCACTTAGTGATTCTTTATATGGAATCCACAAACTAGTCTAGGAAAATCAGTAACTCCGTATGGCAAAGTAGTACTGTACAGCCACATATGAGATATTTCTACATTCAGCAGAAACTGTGGGAAAAACTCTGGTACCATTTTTATCCATTTGCCAGTGTTAAAATGTAAAACTTGGGGCTAACACACAATCTTGGTGGTAAAAATGTAATTTATTTTTTCTTCACTGCCCAATGGTATAAAAGTTTGTGACACACCTGTGGTTCAATGTAATCACCGCACCCCTAGATGAATTCATTGAGAGGTTTATATTGGTAAAATCGGGTCAGTTATGGGGAGTTTTGCTCTTCTGGCACCTTAGCAAGGTAACATAGCTCTAGCATTGTAACATGGCACCCTCAAACAATTTGCAGCAAAATCTGCACTGTAATATGGCGCTCCTTCCCTTCTGAGCTTTGCACTGTGCCTCAAAAGTAGTTTTTGACCACATATGGGGTATCAGTGAACTCAGGAGAAATTGTACAACAAACCTTGGGGTCCAAAATTTATAGCTAAAAAGTTTTTTGTGGGAAAATGTTTTTTTTATTTTCACAGCTTAACATTATAAACTTCAAGGCGCTCAATACACATCTAGATAAGGTCCCAAAGGGGGTCTAGTTTCCAAAATAGTGTCACTTGTGGGGGTTTCCACTAATTAGGCACATCAGGGGCTCTTCAAAAGTGACATGGCATCCGCTAATTACTTCATCAAATTTTGCATTCAAAAAGTCAAATTGCGCTCCTTCCCTACCAAACCCTGCCGTGCGCACAAACAGTAGATTTCCCCCACATATGGGGTACTCGGGAGAAATTGCACAACAAAATTTATGGTCCATTTTCTCCTGTAACCCTTGCAAAAGTAAAAAAAAAAATTAGATCTAAAGGAAAATTTTTGTGAAAGAAAAGTAAATGTTTATTTTTTCCTTTCACATTCCAAAAATTCCTGTGAAGCACCTGAAGGGTTAATAAACGCCTTGAATGTCGATTGAGGGGTGCAGTTTTTAGAATCGTGTCATTTTGGGGCATTTTCTTTCATATAGGCCCCTCAAAGTCACTTCAAGTGTGAGGTGGTCCCTAAAAAAATGGTTTTGCAAATTTTGTTGTAAAAATAAAAAATTGTTGGTCAATTTTAACCCTTATAACTTCCTAACAAAAAAAATTGTTTCCAAAATTCTGCTGATGTAAAGTAGACATGTGGGAAATGTTATTTATTAACTATTTTGTCCGATATGACTGATTAAAGCCTAAAAATTAAGTTTCTAAATTTTCGCCAAATTTCTGCTTTTTTCACAAATAAATGCAAGTCATATCAAATAAATTTGACTATCATAAAGTACAATATGTCACAAGAAAACAATGTCAAAATCACTAGGATCCATTGAAGCATTCCAGAGTTATTACCTCATAAAGTGACAGTGGTCAGAATTGTAAAAAAAAAGTTGACCAGCGATTTCTCATTTTTCCAACAAAATTAACAAAACCATTTCTTTTATGGACCACATCACATTTGAAGTGACTTTGAGGGGTCACTATGAAAGAAAGTACCCAAAAGTGACACCATTTTAAAAACTGCACCCTTCAAGGTGCTCAAATCACATTCAAGAAATTTATTATCCATTCATGTGCTTCACGAGAACTAAAGCAATGTGGAAGGAAAAAATTAACATTTAACTTTTTCCACCAAAATATTACTTTTTTATTTTCACAAGGCTATAAGGAGAACATGGACCTCAAAATTTGTTGTGCAATTTCTCCTTAGTACACCGATACTCCATATGTGGGGGAAATCCACAGTTTGGGCACATGGCAGGGCTCAGAAGGAAGGGAGCACTTTGACTTTTTGAACACAAAATTGGCTGGAATCATTGGCGGGCACCATTTTGTGTTTGGAGACCCCTGCTGTGCCTAAACATTGGAAATCCTCCACAAGTGACCCCATTTTGGAAACTACACCCTCAAGGAGTTTATCCAGTGGTATAGTAAGCATTTTGAACCCAGAGGTACGACAGAATTTGATAACATTAGGTCGTCATATTGAATGTCATCATTATTGTTGAGAGCAAGTGGTCGCTACTCCAGTTTTCATTGGGTGTGCACTAGTGATGAGTGAGTAGCATTGTTGCTCGGGTGATCGAGTATTTTGGCGTGCTCAGAGATTTCGTTTTCATCGTCTCAGCTGCACGATTTGCGACTTGTAGACAGGCTTAATACATGTGGGAATTCCCTAACAAACAGGCATTCCACACTTGTATTCAAGCTGTCTAGCAGTCGCAAATCATGCAGCTGATGCGATGAAAACTAAATCTCTGAGCACGCCAAAATACTCGGAGATCACCCGAGCATGCTTGTGGAGACCTGAGCAACGAGTATACTCGCTGCTCACTAGTGTGCACCAAATATCGCAGATGTTTGAGTGATATGCTCAAGTCCCTGCCCCACCCCCCAAAAAGAACATGCAAGGATCTGCGATAATCATTACATATTTGAGCACCCGATGCAAACGCGAGTAGCGAGCACTTGCGCTCAACACTTTAACTTTTGAACCCCCCTTGTTATGATTTGGTAGCTGAGGAGGACAGCAGCCAAAATAGGCAAAGCAACCAGACACCCAGAGAGGTTGGTAACTAGCGGATTGCAGACCCCTAAACTGACAGCACAACTAGAAGTAGCCGTGGGACGTGCCTACGGAGCCCTAGACGCCTCGACACAGCCGGAGAGTTAACAGCCTAAAGAGAGAAAGGGGAAAGCTAACTGCCCCGGAGTAGACCCCCAAAGGAATAAGTAGTCCCCAAACATATTGGCGGTGAGACAAGAAGAAATACAAACAGGCAGAAAATAGAGCTGGGGCCCAAACTATCTAGATAGAACCGGACAGGAAAGAATACTGTCCATGCAAAACACTAAGCAAAAATCAACATCTGATAGCAAAAATACTAGACAACGATGTCTCCCGCTAGAAAACTACTGTGTGAAGTAGAAACCAGCAGACACTGAACAGGACTAGAATCATAACTTCTCTGGTGTGAACTGGTAGCTAATCAGCAGATACTGAAACAACAGGGAACTGAAAATACATAAACAGTGGCAAATGAGAAACAGTGTCCAGCGCAGGCCCCCACAGAGGAACCTGGCTGTACTAAATGCAAAAGGGCAGAAAACTGAGATAGACAAGAGGAAAAACAAATGGCACAGAAATAAACAGCAAATAACTTATCTGAAGGTAGCAGTAAAAAGCAGGAAGCAAGCTGACTTCCAAAAGGGACAGGAAGAAACAAATCACCGGCAAGGATTATGGGAAGGTTGCTCACTTATATCTCCCCAGGCAGTAACACCTGATTACCACTCACCGCCCCCAGGTGATAGACTTCTGTTAGTCAAAACAGCTTCATTACTATCAGCAGCCACCAGGGGGAGCCCAAAGTCAGATTCAGAGTGTTCACAACAGTACCCCCCCTTGAGGAGGGGTCACCAAACCCTCACCTGCGCCACCAGGCAGATCAGGATGAGCCCGGTGAAATGCGCGAACCAATCTCTCAGCATGAATGTCAGAAGCAAACACCCAAGAATTGTCCTCCTGACCATAACCTTTTTTACTTGACCAAGTACTGGAGTCTCCGTCTAGCCAGACGAGAAACCAATACCTTCTCCACTTCATACTCAAGATTGCCCTCAACCAAAACAGGCTCAGGAGGCGTAGCCATAGGAACTACTGGCTCAACAAACCTTTTCAATAAAGATTTATGGAAGACGTGAATCAAACGTCCCTGGAAGAGCCAAACGGTAAGAAACGGGATTAAGAATTTCCAAAATCTTATTAGGTCCAATGAACCTTGGCTTAAATTTTGGAGACGCAACCTTCATAGGGATATTTATTGAGGACAACCAAACCATGTCACCTACTTTAAACCGGGGACCATCAGTCCTATGCCGGTTGGCAAACCGTTGGGCCCTCTCCTGTGAGAGAGATAACTTATCCACTACTTGATTCCAAATCTGCTGCATTCTCTCCACCATGGAATCAACACCTGGACAGGCAGAAGCCTTCACCTGCCCTGAAGAAAACCGAGGATGAAACCCGAAATTGCAGAAAAAAGAGGACATTAAAGTAGCAGAACTAGCCCTATTATTTAGAGCGAATTCAGCCAAGGGCAAAAAAGAGACCCAGTCATCTTGATCAGCAGATACAAAACATCTCAAATAAGTTTCCAAAGTCTGGTTCTCTCAGTCTGCCCATTGGTCTGAGGGTGAAACGCCGAGGAGAAAGACAACTGAATTCCCAGTTTAGAGCAAAAGGCTCTCCAAAATTTGGAAACAAATTGAACTCTGTCAGACACAATGTTCTCCGGAATGCCGTGTAAACGAACCACCTGCTGAAAAAACAAAGGCACCAACTCGGAAGAGGATGGCAACTTCGGCAGTGGCACAAGATGGACCATCTTGGAAAATCTATCACAGATCACCCAGATAACAGTCATTCTCTGAGAGACAGGGAGGTCGGAAATAAAATCTAAAGAGATATGGGTCCATGGCCTCCTGGGCTCAGGCAGTGGCATTAACAATCCACTAGAGCGAGAGCAAGGTTTGGACCGAGAACAAGTCCCACAGGATTGCACAAAATTCCTGACATCACAAGATAAAGTAGGCCACCAAAATGACCGACTCACCAAATCTCTGGTACCAAAATTATCTGGATGACCAGCCAACACGGAGCAATGAATTTCAGACATTACTTTCTTCCTCCATTGGTCAGGGACATACAATTTCTCCACAGGGCATCGTTCAGGTTTATCCCCATGAAATTCCTCCAGGGCCAGTCTCAAATCAGGTGAGATAGCGGAAAGAACCACACCCTCCTTCAGAATGGCAGTAGGCTCAGGCACACCAAGAGAATCCGCAAAGAAACTCCTAGAGAGGGCATCTGCCTTAACAATCTTAGTGCCCGGAAGAAAGGAAACCACAAAATTAAAACGCGTGAAAAACAAGGCCCACCTGGCCTGTCTAGGATTTAATTGCTTAGCTGATTCGAGATAGATCAAGTTCTTGTGGTCAGTGAGGACCGCAACTTGATGTTTGGCTCCCTCCAACCAATGTCTCCACTCTTTAAACGCCCACTTCATAGCCAATAATTCCCGATTCCCCAATCATAGTTACGTTCCGCTGGGGAAAACTTTTGAGAGAAGAAGGCACAAGGGTTAATCTTAGAGGTTACAGAATCCCTTTGGGACAAAACAGCTCCTGCACCAATCTAAGAAGCATCTATTTCCACCTGAAATGGGACAGAAACATCAGGTTGCCGCAGAACAAGAGCAGAAGTGAATCTCCGCTTAAGCTCCTGAAACACCGAAACTGCCTCAGGAGACCAATTCACCACATCAGAGCCCTTTTTGGTCAAATCCATCAGTGGTTTCACAATACCAGAAAAATTACTTATAAATTTACGGTAAAAATTAGCAAAACCCAAAAATCTCTGAAGAGCCTTCAAGGAAGTGGGCTGAACCCAATCACAAATGGCCTGAACCTTGACCGGGTCCATTTCTATAGCAGACGGAGACAAAATGAATCCCAAAAACAAAACCTTCTGTACGCCAAAGAGACATTTTGATCCCTTAACATACAAGGCATGTTCTCTCAAAATCCGGAATACCATCCGAACATGTTCCACATGAAAATCCCAGTCATTGGAAAAAAATCAAAATATCGTCCAAATAAACGATCAGAAACTTATCCACAAAATCCCGGAAAATATAGTTCATGAAGGATGAAAGACGGAAGGGGCATTAGTGAGCCCAAAAGGCATCACTAGGTACTCAAAATGCCCCTCAGGAGTATTAAACGCCGTCTTCCATTCATCACCGTACTTAATGCGAATAAGATTATACGCCCCCCTAAAGTCAAGCTTGGTAAACCAACTAGCACCTTTCACTCTGGAGAATAAATCGGAAATCAGGGGTAATGCATACTGATATTTAACAGTGATCTTATTAAGGAGACGATAGTCAATACATGGCCTCAAAGAACCATCCTTCTTGGCCACAAAGAAAAAGCCTGCACCTAAAGGTGAAGAGGATGGTCTTATATGACCCTTCTCCAATGACTCTTTGATATAAGATCGCATAGCTTCATGCTCAGGTACAGACAAATTGAAGAGCCGACCCTTGGGAAATTTACAACCGGGCACTAACTCAATCACGCAATCATAACTCCTGTGAGGAGGCAAGGATGCAGACTTACTCTCACTAAACACATCAGAAAAATCAGTCAAATAGTCAGGGACATCCTGAGACTGGGGAGAGGTAGAAAAAACAGGAGTGTTACCATGAACACATTGACAACCCCAACTAACCACAGACACAGACTTCCAATCCAAAACAGGATTATGGGTCTGCAACCAAGGAAAACCCAGTACAATAATGTCATGTAAATTATGCAGCACCAAAAATTTACAATTCTCTTGGTGGTCCGGGGCTACCCGCATTATTACCTGGGTCCAAAACTGGGGTTTATTCTCCACCAAAGGGGTAGCAAAGGAATAGGAGTCTGCAGGGGTACCATGAGAAAACCAGAACGTTTGGCAAAATCAAAATCCATCAGGTTCAGGGCTGCTCCTGAATCGACAAAAGCCTGTGCAGAAAATGAGGATAAGGAGCAGATCAAGGTAACAGTCAAGAGAAATTTAGACTGTACATTGCCCAAAACAAATGAGCTCGCAAAACATCTTCCCCGCCTAGGGAAGACGGAAATAGTATGAAAAGCGACCCCACAATAGAAACACAACTTATTACACTTTCGAAATTCTCGACGCTGAGCCCCAGAAACAACCCCATCACACTGCATGGGCTCAGAGGTTTGTTCGAAAGGTGTCACTACCTCTCGCATATTTCTACATTCACGTAAACGTCTGTCAATTTGAATAGCTAATGACATAGAGTCGTTAAGACCAGAGGGGACAGGAAATCCCACCATAACATCTTTTACGGTTTCTGCCAGACCCTTCCGAAAAAGAGCCGCTAGGGCATCATCATTCCATTTAGTAAGGACTGCCCACTTTCGGAATTTCTGACAATATAACTCTGCCGCTTCCAGTCCCTGGTTCAATGCCAATAAGGTTTTCTCAGCTTGATCAATAACATTAGGTTCATCATACAACAACCCCAGAGCCTGAAAAAAATACATCAACATTAGCCAAAACAGGATCCCCAGGTGTCAGGGAAAAGGCTCAGTCCTGATGGTCGCCGTGCGACAGGGAGATGACAATTTTAACCTGCTGCGCTGCGTTCCCCGAGGACTTCAAGGCAAAAGTTAGGCATAGCTGCCGGAGACCGCGGGAGAAGTGCAGGGGCTGCAGAGACCGCACCAGGAGAGCTGGAGTATAAGCGATATTCACCTGTCCCCGGTCCACCGCTGCGCGCCACTGTGTCCTCACGTCCTCTAGCTGTGAATGTACAGGTCAGAGGGCGCCGCGCCCTCTGCCTGAGCATTCACTGCCGGAGGACCCGGAAGACAGCGGCTCGCAGCGGTGGACCGGGGACAGGTGAATATTGCAGGTGCCGGGGCCTGAGCCAGTGGTGACAGCGGCACCTGTCCCCAATAGCGCGCCGGTGTCCCCGCCTGCTCAGGACACCAGCACCTGGCCCCCAGCGACGAGAGGCGAGTATGTCATTTTTTTTTTTCATTTGCAGCGGCAGCATAAGGGACCTATACTGTACTATCATATGGGGGCACAATCTATGGAGCATCTTGTGGTGCAGAATATGGAAATCAAATTTTTGAACCAATGGAGGGCTGGATTTGGAGAAACCCCCAAAATGAAAGTGGTAACAAGTCAAAATGAAATTCAAAACAAGTCAAAATTAAAGTGGAAACATGTCAAAATGATGCTCAGTATTGTGTGTGGCCTCCACATGCCTGTATGACCTCCCTACAACTCCTGGGCATGCTGCTAATGAGGTTGCAGATGTTCTCCTGAGGGCTCTCCTCCCAGACCTGGACTAAAGCATCCGTCAACTCCTGAACAGTCTGTGGTGCAACGTGACGTTGATGGATAGAGCGAGACATGCTGTCCCAGATGTGCTCAATCGGATTCAGGTCTGGGGAACAGGCAGGCCAGTCCATAGCTTCAATGCCTTCATCTTGCAGGAACTGCTACCACACTCCAGCCACGTGAGGTCTGGCATTGTCCTGCATTAGGAGGAACCCAAAGCCAAACCGCACCAGCATATGGTCTCACAAGGGGTCTGAGGATCTCATCTCGGTACCTAATGGCAGTCAGGCTACCTCTGGCGAGCACATGGAGGGCTGTGTCGCCCTCCAAAGAAATGCCACACAACACCATTACTGACCTACTGCCAAACCAGTCATGCTGAAGGAGGTTGCAGGCAGCAGATCGTTTCTCCACGGCGTCTCCAGACTCTGTCACGTCTGTCACATGTGCTGAGTGTGAACCTGCTGCCTGCAACATCCTTCAGCATGACCGGTTTGGCCCTCCATGTGCTTGCCAGAGGTAGCCTGACTGCCATTAGGTACCGAGATGAGATCCTCAGACTCCTTGTGAGACCATATGCTGGTGCGGTTGGCCCTGGGTTCCTCCTAATGCAGGACAATGCCAGACCTCATGTGACAGGAGTGTGTCAGCAGTTCCTGCAAGATGAAGGCATTGAAGCTATGGACTGGCCTGCCCATTCCCCAACCTGAATCCGATTGAGCACATCTGGGACAGCATGTCTCACTCCATCCATCAATGTCACGTTGCACCACAGACCGTCCAGGAGTTGACGGATGCTTTAGTCCAGGTCTGGGAGGACATCCTTCAGGAGAACATCCGCAACCTCATCAGGAGCATGCCCAGGCGTTGTAGGGAGGTCATACAGGCATGTGGAGGCAACACACAATACTGAGTATCATTTTGACTTGTTTCGACTTTAATTTTGTCTTGTTTTGATTTTCATTTTGGCTTGTTTCCATTTTCATTTTGGGCCTCCATTGGTTCAAAAATTTGATTTCCATTGATGATTTTTGTGTGATTATGTTGACAACACATTCAACTTTGTACACAACAAAGTATTCAATGAGAATATTTTATTCATTTAGATCTAGGATGTGTTAATTGAGTGTTCCCTTTATTTTTTTGAGCAGTGTATATTGCCTTTGTATTTATAACTACCCACAAAAAATATGAAGCATTTTGAGTTCCCAATGTTATCACACATGACTGCCCTGTCTGGACTACCATACTTCTTCCAGCCCACAAACTATAGTGTCTCCTTGTTGTTCATGACCAACTTTTATAGGAGCCCCCATTTTTTCCCTCTTCACTTGTTTATTTGAGCATTACTTGGTTCTATAAAAAAAAACACCAAGTATCTTCCACCAATACTGGCCTTACAGGTGTCTGGCATTGTAAAAGATGTGCATACTTACTACTATACACACATCCATTTTTAAATTTGCTTTCTCTGCTAATAACCATAGCAGTGTGCAGTTTATGGTGCAGTTTTAAACTTTAGGCATGGCAGGAGGTATCTAACTGTCAAGAATGAGATGTATAGTTATGCCCTTATTGCTGTGTAGTTTTGTGAACATACTGAGCACGTGAGTCTTAAAGGCATATGATGTTTGTAATCATTGTAATTGCCTATATGTCATAGTTTTAATTTGCCATATCAGGACTGTTTTTTTTTACTTTGTCAACAGTGGCTTTATTGAAACGACGCTGGCACTCAGCAAGGGACCAGTGCCGGCGGGAATTTAATCCCCTTCCCTCTACTTCTGGTGTCGGTAGAAAGAGCCAATATGTGTATTTCCGCCATTTAGAATTCCTACGCCCAGTCATGGAACTCAACCAGTAAGTGTACTGCTTCAACCACCTCAAGGTTTATGGTAGCTAAGGCCACAACAATGTAGTTTGTTGGTACCTATGTAGTTGGCACTGTAAATACTGAAGTCAGCATCATTGTACATGCACATGCAAAATGCCTTGTCAGATGCATATTTGGATTTGGGTTAACATTAACGTTCAATATGAATACTACAGCAACCCACTAAAATGTCAATTAAATTTTTTTAAAAATATCCCAAGGTATCAAAAAAAAGGAAGATTCTGACCTCACATCCCCTATTGCTATAGAAATTTGTTTATTGTTTACACTTTTACCGAGATTATTCAATACGTTTTTGTGACAATGTCCATTTTTGACCATAGGACTGATGACAGCTTGGACGATTCAGATGAATCACCAACAGCGGCAGCCTCTGCACCTTGTACGTCTGCATCAGAGACGGATCAAACAGCTCAGCCCAGTCAAACAACACAGCCACAACAGCCATCTGATGCTGGTGACAGAACAAGTGAGGGTGCTAACGAAAGCAGCCAAATAGGTACAGAAGAACTTTCACAGGCATCAAACGCCCCAACACCCCAGGCATCACAAGCATCAACAACCATTCCACTGCGGTACATAGCACCTAGTGTGAGAGGAAGACGCAGTAGGCGACATGAGGAGGGCAGGATGTTGCCTGAAGAAATTGATGCAAGAGTCCTGCATATCTTGAACGCAATGACGCCAGAAACAGATGTTGATTGTTTTTGTCGCTTACTGTCTCCCTGTCTGGCTAAAGTACCCACAGAACGTCAAGAACGTATCCGGGCAGCTATGCTGACCCTCCTGGCTGCAAGCCAGGCACAGAATGAGCCCAACCACATGCTTGCAACCATAGAACAGTGGCGTACTGACCAAAATCAGACCCCTTTCACAACTACAGCGTCAACACACCAGGAGCAACACGTTCCTGCAACCTGTTATGGGCCAGAACAACCAGCAAGCAGACAACCATACCCACAAATGGCCACACCATATTATGTCCATGAACCACCCACTGCATCCAGCCACCAGGTACAACATAGGCCACTGGGTGAAGTTGCTCACACCTTTCAAATGCCACAGCAGTACACTCTGCCGCAAAGGCAAACTACACCTGCCCTAAGTAGATTTGGTCATCCCACCCCTCTGCCAACACAACAAACAACTGGCCAAACATATCAAGGGTACATATCACGGCCACAAAGGCAAATGCAACCTGTTGGTCAGGTTGTACAATACCCCGTCAGTGCAAACTACCAACAGCAACCACTCCACCCACAACAACCCTTTTTTGGCCCCTCCTTAGAAAGCCAAAGCTACCACACTACTACCTCAGGATACCGACAAATGCTTATAGGAAACTCCGTCAATAATCCACCACTGCAGCCACAAATAACACAATCGGAAATGCCCACACAATCCGCCATCACGGAAGATGTAATCCCAGAAAACAGTACACAAGAATCAGTGTCTACTGAGGATGACTTTCCCAATCTGTAATATTTTAATATTTTTTCTACATTTCTTGCTAAATGTCTGGCATGTACCAATGTTCTGAATGCACATTATTGATGATATGTTCTGTTATGATTTGCTAGCTGAGGAGAGCAGGCAAAAACGGCAATACACCAGAGAGGTTGGAATCTACTGGATTGCAGTACCCTGACTAACCACCACAACTAAAGGCAGCGTGGAGCATTCCTACGTTGGTCCTAGACGCCTCGTCACAGCCTGAGAGGTTAAACACCTAAAGATAGAAAGAGGAAAGCTATCTGCCCCGGAGCAGATCCCCAAAGAACATAGGAAGCCCCCAAACATGTAATGGCGGTTAGACAAGAGGAAATACAGACACAGACAGAAAATAGTATGAGCAAACGTTGGGGCCCAATCTGCCTAGACAGAAAAGGATAGGAAGGATACTTACTGCAATCCAAAAAACCCTAAAAAATACCAACGCTACTAATTGCAAAAACACCTGAGATCACACGACCTCTACCACCTAAATTAGTTCTCTGGTGTAACAAAACTAAGCCGCAGCCACTGAAAAAACTGGAAAAGGCAAATGAACAAATAACAGTGGCTCCAGAGGAACTGAGAGGAGCCCAAGCCCCCCGGGGGGGGGGGAACCTGGCTAATCTCACAGAAATGCAGAGAAATATCTTATCTGAGAGCAGGAGAAGAGGCAAGACTCAGCAAGCTTCCAAGTGAACCAGGAACCACAGTTGAGACAAGAACAATTGATCACCGGCAACCATGATGGGAGGGAACCTCCCTTATATAAGACCAGTCTGTAACTCCTGATTGCCAATCCTCATTGAATGGTTCAGTACTGTTTGTAACCACCAGAGGGAGCTTCTGCTCAGAATTCATTTCTAACACATTCACAACGGTACCCCCCCTTGAGGAGGGGTCACCGAACCCTCATTTGTGCAACCAGGTCGGTCAGGATGAGCTCTGTGATACACACGGATCAGTCTCCTAGCATGGATGTCCAAAGCAAACACCCAAGAATTGTCCTCCTGACCATAACCTCTCCACTTAACCAAATACTGGAGTTTCCGTCTAGAAAAACGAGAATCCAATATTTTCTCAACCACATACTCCAGATTGTCCTCAACCAAAACAGGTCAGGGGCGCACCATAGGAACCACTGGCTCGACAAACCTCTTCAATAAGGACTTGTGGAACACATTATGGATCTTAAATGTCCCTTGAAGAAGTAAACGAAAGGAAACAGGATTAAGAATCTCCATGATCTTATGAGGTCCAATGAACCTAGGCTTAAACTTAGGAGATGCAACTCTCATAGGGATATTTCTTGAGGACAACCAGACCAAGTCCCCCACTTCAAACCGAGGACCATCAGTCCTATGCCGGTTGGCAAACCGCTGGGCCCTCTCCTGAGAGAGGGACAACCTCTCCACTACCTGGTCCCAAATCTGCTGCATACGCTCCACAACAGAGTCAACACCTGGACAGACAGAAGCCTCCGTCTGTCCCGAAGAAAATCGAGGGTGAAACCCAAAATTGCAGAAAAATGGAGACATCAAAGTGGCAGAGCTAGCCCTATTATTAAGAGCAAACTCAGCCAAAGGTAAAAAAGATACCCAGTCATCTTGATCAGCAGACACAAAGCATCTCAGATAAGTCTCCAATGTCTGGTTTGTTCTCTCAGTTTGTCCATTGGTCTGAGGATGAAAAGCCGAGGAGAAAGACAATTGAACACCAAGTTTAGAATAAAAAGTCCTCCAAAATCTGGAAACAAACTGGACTCCTCTGTCAGACACAATGTTCTCTGGAATGCCGTGTAACCGAACCACGTGCTGAAGGAGCAAAGGCACCAATTCGGAGGAGGAAGGCAACTTAGGTAATGGCACAAGATGTATAATTTTGGAATACCTATTACAAATCACCCAGATAACGGTCATTCTCTGAGAAACAGGGAGGTCGGAAATGAAATCCATAGAGATATGGGTCCATGGTCTCTTGGGCACAGGCAATGGCATCAACAAACCACTAGAGCGAGAGCAAGGCTTGGAGCGAGAGCAAGTCCCGCAGGACTGCACAAATTCCCTGACGTCACGAGACAAAGTAGGCCACCAAAAGGACCGACTAACCAAGTCTCTGGTACCAAAAATTCCGGGATGACCGGCCAACGCGGAACAATGAATCTCAGACATCACACTCTTTTTCCACCGGTCTGGGACAAACAATTTCCCAATAGGGCAGCGCTCGGGTTTATCCTCCTGACACCCTTCCAGAGCCAGTCTCAAATTGGGTGAGATGGCAGAAAGAACTACACCCTCTTTCAAAATAACAGCAGGATCAGATAACTCAGGAGAGTCCGCAAGGAAACTCCTCGAGAGGGCATCCGCCTTAACATTCTTAGTGCCAGGAAGAAAGGAAACCACAAAATTAAAACGTGTGAAAAACAAGGCCCACCTGGCCTGTCTAGGATTAAGTCGCTTGGCTGATTCCAGATAAACCAGATTCTTATGGTCCGTGAGGACCACCACCTGATGTTTGGCTCCCTCCAGCCAATGTCTCCACTCTTCAAAAGCCCACTTCATGGCCAATAACTCCCGATTACCCACGTCATAATTACGTTCAGTTGGAGAAAATTTTCGAGAGAAAAAGGCACAAGGGTTACTTTTAGAGGTCTCAGGATCTCTTTGGGACAAAACGGCACCTGCCCCAATTTCAGAGGCATCAACCTCCACCTGAAATGGCAGAGAAACATCAGGCTGCCGTAGAACAGGAGCAGAAGTGAATCTCTGCTTAAGTTCCTGAAACGCAGAAACTGCCTCAGGAGGCCAATTCACCACATCAGAACCCTTTTTGGTCAAATCAGTCAATGGTTTAACAATAACAGAGAAATTACCAATAAATTTATGATAAAAATTGGCAAAACCCAAGAATCTCTGAAGAGCCTTTAATGAAGTAGGTTGGACCCAATCACAGATGGCCTGAACCTTGACCGGGTCCATTTCAATAACAGATGGGGACAAAATGAATCCCAGAAATGAGATCCTCTGTACGCCAAAAAGACACTTTGATCCCTTCACATACAGAGCATTCTCTCTCAAAATCTGGAACACAGTCCGAACATGTTTCACATGAGAGTCCCAGTCATTGGAAAAAATCAAGATATCATCCAAATAAACAATCAGAAATTTATCCACAAAATCCCTGAAAATGTCATTCATGAAGGACTGGAAGACGGAAGGAGCATTAGTGAGCCGAAAGGGCATCACTAGGTACTCAAAATGCCCCTCTGGGGTATTAAACGCCGTCTTCCATTCATCCCCGTGCTTAATGCGAATAAGGTTATACGCCCCCCTGAGGTCAAGCTTGGTAAACCAAGTAGCACTTTTCACCCTGGAAAACAGGTCAGAAATCAATGGTAACGGATATTGATATTTCACAGTGATATTGTTCAAGACACGATAATCAACACACGGCCTTAATGAACCATCCTTTTTGGCCACAAAGAAAAAACCGGCACCCAAGGGTGAAGAGGATGGTCTGATATGACCCTTCTCCAATGACTCCTTGATATAAGACCGCATAGCATCATGTTCAGGTACAGACAAGTTAAAAAGGCAACCTTTAGGGAATTTACTACCAGGCACTAATTCAATAGCGCAGTCATAGCTCCTATGGGGGGGCAAGGATGCAGATTTACTTTCGCTAAACACATCAGAAAAATCAGTCGAAAAATCAGGAACATCCTGAGCCTGGGGAGAGGCAGAAAAATCAGGAGTGTTGGCATTAACGCTTTGGCAGCCCCAACTGGTTACAGACACGGATTTCCAATCCAAAACAGGATTATGAGACTGTAACCAAGGGAAACCTAGTACAATAATGTCATGCAGATTATACAGCACCAAAAATTTGCAACTCTCCTGATGATCAGGTTCAACCCTCATTATCACCTGAGTAGAGAACTGGGTTTATTCTCAGCCAAAGGGGTAGAATCAATCCCCAGTAGGGGAATAGACTTCCGCAGGGGTATCAAAGGAAACCCACAACGTTTAGCAAAATCAAAATCCATCAGGTTAATAGCTGCTCCTGAATCAACAAAAGCCTGAGCAGAAAATGTGGACAGGGAGCAAATCAGGGTAACAGTCAACAGAAATTTAGTCTGAACACTACCCAAGACAACTGAGCGTGCAAAACGTCTTCCCCGCTTGGGCAGACTGAAATAGCATGAGAGGCGTCACCACAGTAGAAACATAACCCATTGCATTTTCGAAACTCATGACGCTGTGCCCCAGAAGCCACTCTATCACACTGCATGGGTTCAGAAGCTGGTTCACAAGGCAACACTATTCCACGCATACCTCTACGCTCACGCAAACGTCTGTCAATTTGAATCGCTAATGACATAGAATCATTGAGACCAGAGGGAGCAGGGAAACCCACCATAACATCTTTTACATTCTCTGACAGACCCTTCCGAAAAAGGGCTGCCAAAGCATCATCATTCCATTTGGTCAGGACTGCCCACTTTTGGAATTTCTGACAGTACAACTCAGCGTCCTCAAGCCCCTGATTTAATGCCAACAAGGTTTTTTCAGCTTGATCAGTGACATTAGGTTCATCGTACAATAACCCCATAGCCAGAAAAAATGCATCAACATTACTCAAAACAGGGTCCCCAGGTGTCAGGGAAAAAGCCCAATCCTGAGGATCGCCGCGCAGGAGAGAGATGACAATTTGAACCTGCTGTACTGCGTTCCCTGAGGACTTAGGTTTTAAGGCAAAAAACAACTTACAGTTATTTTTGAAATTCAGAAATTTAGCTCGATCCCCCAAAAATAAATCTGGCATGGGGATCCTGGGTTCCACAACTGGCAACCCTGCAAGATAGGTAGCAATACTCCGAACTTCAGTGGCAAGCTGATCCACACGGCCAGACAACTGTGCAAACTCCATTGAGAGAAAAAAAAAATTCCTCCTCAGCACCCAGAGAAAAAGAGGGAAAAAATGCAACAAACAGAGAAAAAAAAAAAAATTCTGACAACTCCCCTTTTTTTTTTCCCCCTTTTACTATTTTTCCCTTCTGTGAGTACCATATAATTTTCAGTTTGGCCGGTGATACTGTTATGATTTGGTAGCTGAGGAGAGCAGGCAAAAACGGCAATACACCAGAGAGGTTGGAATCTACTTGATTGCAGTACCCTGACTAAGCACCACAACTAAAGGCAGCCGTGGAGCGTTCCTACGTTGGTCCTAGACACCTCGTCACAGCCTGAGAGGTTAAACACCTAAAGATAGAAAGAGGAAAGCTATCTGCCCCGGAGCGATAAGACCAAACCTAAAGAGAAACAGCACGAAAATTAGCACTCTCTGCCTGCGGATTTGCAATCAAAACCCTAAAACCGTAAGCCGCACCTAAATTAGTTCTCTGGTGTAACAAACTAAGCCGCAGCCACTGAAAAAACTGGAAAAGGCAAATGAACAAATAACAGTGGCTCCAGAGGAACTGAGAGGAGCCCAAGCCCCCCGGGGGGGGGGAAACCTGGCTAATCTCACAGAAATGCAGAGAAATATGCAAATGGTAAGCACAAAAACAAAAAACAGAAAATATCTTATCTGAGAGCAGGAGAAGAGGCAAGACTCAGCAAGCTTCCAAGTGAACCAGGAACCACAGTTGAGACAAGAACAATTGATCACCGGCAACCATGATGGGAGGGAACCTCCCTTATATAAGACCAGTCTGTAACTCCTGATTGCCAATCCTCATTGAATGGTTCAGTACTGTTTGTAACCACCAGAGGGAGCTTCTGCTCAGAATTCATTTCTAACACATTCACAACAATGTTCTGTACAAAAGTAAACTTTCTATTTGTTTGCCTGGTGTGATGAAGGAACAGCCACCATCTTGGATATGGGGCATAATGCTCGCCTCATGTCTGAGCTTGGCCTGTCCCAGGTGCCATCTTGTCTGAGTTCACAGAGCCACAGGCAGCTAACTGCTCCTAACCCCCATGGCCTGTAGGCATATTGAAGAAAACAGGGTTTAGTGCTCCACTGTTGAATAACAAGGTCTTTTAGTATGCTAAGTAGATCAGGCCATAACAGGACTTCAAAGCTGGAGTCAGGAGCCATGCCAGCATGGGGCCTGGAGATGCCTGGGGGCTTCAATTAGATTATACCTGTCAGCTAGACACAGAAAACACATCCATTGTCTCTCCCAGCCACTACGACTCCGTTCTAGGATTATGAATTATGAGCACGCCTTTGGAGGTACAGACTCATAAAAAATATCTGCGTGATCCTGCGGACCTCGCGCATCTGACAGTGCGACTCCCAAGTCGGTGATGGCTCGGGGACCTGAGATATAGAGATTGGGTCGCTATAGAGGGCCAATCGGCCATGTTTGATCTCCACGCGACAGGCAATACAAACTGCATTCACTGGTACCTTTCGTATCCTGATCCGATCGTCCTGGAGAAAGTTAACCCCTTTCTTAGTTATTGGGAATAAATTCTGCAGGGAGCTGAAGGGTGGAGATTATTAGCCCACCCTCTGACACCGAGGAGAGGGACCTAGCAGGTTTAAAAACTGTGAGTGGATGGCAGACTCTCTCTATTCTCACAGAAGAACAAGACGATGATGATCTAAGAAGGAACAGGGGACAGATCTGCCAAGGGAGCAGCGGCACATGTTTTGGGGACTGTCCGGCAACTAAGATTCTTACCTGTGGATTGCAGAGCTCCCGGCGTCCACATGCACCCTACAGCCTGGTAACATTGACCTCTAACTTAATACCTCTAAGCCTTGTACCATTATTGTTGTATTTTACTCTGACTGCAAATCCACTGTAATTCCGTTGTATAGCTTACTATATATTTCTGTAATTATCTAGTGCGCCCTTAAGGCAATTAAACCATAAAATTAATTTTGGGCTGATGCTTTTACTCTGATCACGAATCTTAGCATACCCTGTGGGTAACAGGACAGTCTCCCCGGCGGCCATTCGCTCTAGGTGCAGTTCCCTTATTGACCTGAGAGACAAATGGGGCACCGGAGAGCTGTGACTGCGTAGTTACGTCACATTGGTGACGTGGGAGGAACCGGGTTTCCTTTACACCTGGGTAGTAGTAAAAATTGTTTTTGCTAATACTAAAATGTTGTCCCTGTTGTGTTCATTTATTTCACCATTACAAACAGTTTTAGCCTAGGTAGCAGCAAATGATGAAATGAACAATATCAATTACACAACACAAAATTATGTTGTAAAATGGGAGAACATAAGTGTTTCAACATAGGCGAATGGGTCTTTCAAAAAATTGTAACAACACACGGAAAACACAATTTATTGAGGGGAAAAATATATATATACATTATTTTCATACAAATTGAACATAATATTAATCTGAAATACACATGTTTATTATTTGTAAGGACATTAAAGTCAGTTCAAAAATACAATGGTTGAAAAAAATGTGTTTGTGTAAAATAAAAATACATATAACCTCACACAACCTCTAATAAACCATACTCATAAGTAGAAATGGGCCAGATGAGTATTTATTACACCTGAAAATGATAATTTGACAATTAGTGCACCTTTCCCTCATATAACCTTTTAATTACAGGCCAAACCCTTTAATTGCAGGCTGAAAAAAATTGTCTCCGGTACGTGTCCACACGTTCCTGAAGAGCACATGGGGAGGCCTTGGACCTGGATGTGGGTGTGTTGGGAGGTCCTGGGAGTAGGATCGGATCCCTGAATAGCACCGGGTGAGGCCTGTGTGAGCAGAGTCTGTGACGGCCCTGTGTGGGGAGCTACCAACCTTCTGAGGGTCTGAACTGTGTGAAGTGCCCTGGTCACCAGGGCGGTGATCCCAGTAAGGCCGGTTTCACACGTCCTGATATTTCCAGTACCGGAAAAATCGGTACCAGAGATATCAGTGTCCGTGTGTGTACTATGTGTGGCACACGTGTGCCAACCGTGTGCCACCCGTGTGCCGCATCAGTACCACACGGACGGCCGCCGGGGAAGTAGCGACTACAGTAAGTCGCTGTCCCCCTGCAGCTGGTGCTGAAGCCGGCTGTAATTCCTCCTGCTCTGCCTGCGAGCAGAGGAGAACGATGAGCGGTATATTAATACACCGCTCTTTGTTCTCCTCTGCCTGAGCCAGTGGCGACACCGGCACCTGGCCCCCATAGCGCGCCGGTGTCCTTGCCTGCTCAAGACACTGGCACCTGACCCCCAGTGACTAGAGGTGAGTATGTCATTTTTTTTAAATTGCAGTAGCAGCAATATGTGGGGGGTATTTATCTATGGAGCATCTTCTTGGGCCACTATTAACCCTTGTGCAGCATTTTAGGGGGGTATTTATCTATGGAGCATCTTTTGGACCACTATTAACCCTTGTGCAGCATTTTATGAGGGTATTTATCTATGGAGCATATTTTTTGGACCACTATTAACCCTTGTGCAGCATTTTATGAGGGGTATTTATCTATGGAGCATCTTTTTGGACCACTATTAACCCTTGTGCAGCATTTTATGGGGGGTATTTATCTATGAAGCATCTTTTTGGGCCACCATTAACCCTTGTGCAGCATTTTATGTGGGGTATTTATCTATGGAGCATCTTTTTGGGCCATCATTAACCCTTGTGCAGCATTTTATGTGGGGTATTTTTCTATGGAGCATCTTTATGGACCACCATTAACCCTTGTGTAGCACCCACCCTCGGCTTATACATGAGTCAATAAGTTTTCCCAGTTTTTTGTGGCAAAATTAGGGGTCTCGGCTTAAACACGAGTATATACGGTATTTATTCTTTTGTTTTTTGTTTAATGCTAGTGATGAACACCAGCAGGTAGTTGATGTTTGAAGGAGTCTGACATCAGACATTGGACAATTTATCCTGTTCACAGCATTGTAGTGCAGTTCACCTTTGTTGTGGTGAAGTTGAGTTATCGCATCAAGAATTTCTGTTTTCCACTTGCTCTACTATTGTGATACAGCACGCTTATGGTTCTACTTTTTTGTCAAGGGAGGCTAAATAAATGTTCAATAACTTGTTTAAATGTATTCAATAATCTGTTTCAACTTAAAAGATAATATTTGTTGTTTGGTAGCTTTAATATCTGGATTCCTACAAATGGATCTCCAGACCTTCATATTCCAATAGATGGTAGGGGGGAGGGGGAATTACTAAGTGTCAACCAGCTGTGTTTTAGAGAAATACATTTTTTTATTTATTAATGTTTCACACTGTAAAAATTTCATCCAGAACTGTTCAATCGTAGGCCATACTTGTTGCCCTGCGGCTGAAGCATTTTGTGATATATGTGATCTGAAGACAGAGAAATGATGAAGTAAAGAGTTCACGGTAATAGTGATCTAACTACTGAGATGTGTACAGAGAAATGCTGGGAGAACATAGATTGTGTTTTTTTTTATCAACTTCAGCGGCATTTGAAAATTTGTATGTAATGCTGCTAATTAAAAAAAAATACTCTATTGTTGACTGGCACGGTCGGCTCCAGGTTTTCATGGGACCCCGGCGAAAGAGTCTCAATGGCCCCTTTAATACATACCACAATTCATGATGCACAGATACGGCAGAGAAATATAGGTATAGTACAATGCCAAAGATTTCACTTACTTCATACATTACATGAGTGATATCTATTGTAAATTCTACAATAGCTCAAAAGACAAACAGTATAGTCATCTATACAGTATTATGGGCACCGCATAGTGCTCCATGCAGAATAATGAGCCCCATATAATGCTCCATACAGTATAATGAGCTCCATATATTGCTTCATACAGTATTATGGGCACCACATAGTGCTCCGTGCAGAATAATGAGCCTCATATAATGCTCCATACAGTATAATGAGCTGCATATATTGCTTCATACAGTATTATGGGCACCACATAGTGCTCCATGCAGAATAATGAGCCCCATATATTGCTCCATACAGTATAATGGGCTCCATATATTGCTCCATACAGTATTATGGGCACCACATAGTGTTCCATACAGAATAATGAGCCCTATATATTGCACTATACAGTATTATGGTCACCACATAGAGCTCCATACAGAATAATGAGCCCCATATAATACTCCATTTATAATGGGCCCCACATATGATGCTCCAGTGTATGATAGGCTCCCTGTAATGCTCTATATATGATGCTCCATTGTATGATGGGCCCCATATATGATGCTCCACTGTATGATGGGCCCCATATATGATACTCTAGTGTATGATGGGCCTCATATGATGGTCTCCATATATTGCGCCAAACATTAAAAAAATAAAAAATGAAATACTCACCTCTCCTCACTGGCCGCTGCTCTGCTCAAGGCACTAGCCCCCGGTACTGGCACAGGCATCGGGCTCACATAACTTGCCGGTTTCTCCAACTGTGAGTGGGCCCCCCCGCCTGCTCAGGGCCCTGGCACTTGCCCGGGTGAGCCGGCCCTGTTGACAGGGCGCAGTGCCATACCACGACTATCTATTAGCTCTTCCTGTACAACCCTAAAATTTTTTGATAATTGATATTTATTTGTATTCCTCATTGGGAGTCACAAACATCCCTTTGCAAACAATAGCGTGGCTGTTGCATCACGAAATACGTTCACCCTGGTGTTCTAGTGGTGGTGTCTGAAGAGATGTGGAGGATGTGTGGTATCCCTCTAGGAAGCCATTTCTATGGGATACCGTATAGTGCATTTTCATATAAATGTTTGCCATTTTTATGTGGACTGGGCATTTTAAATACATTGTGAGACCTGCTGACAGTCAGCAAAAAAAGGGTTAATCTTCTCCCTGGATTTATCAGGTGGCAAAGCTCAGGTTTAATATGCATAAGGTATCAGGCCTCCATCGTATTTTTTTGGTTGTGTCTTAGCCTACTTATTCACACAATTTTTCTGCCCCCCCCCCAAAAAAAAATACAGGTAAGATATTTGAGAGTGGCCTGTCTCTGTCAGACGCCCCATCTATCTGTGGGCTACAAAATGTGGCATTTGAGTCCTTCTTTGAAATGTTTTTCCTGTCTCTTACTTAAGTTATTGCCACCAGTGTGATGAAAAAAAACATTTTTACCGACAGGTCAGATATTTTAAAGTGTGGGTTTCCCACACACGGATAACATACAAGTTTGCTTCAAATTCAGCCATTTTGAATGAACGTGGTAAATAATGTAATACAATTAAAATGGCCAAGGCGTGTACCAAGGGATGGGGAAGTGGACATGATGGTGCATGCAGAGGCTGAGGCTGTGGGCAAGCTGAAATTGGGCAACACCAAACACTCACATCTTCTCGCTGGACCTTCCTGTCACAATTAATAGGGTAATGCATCAGCACACGACATATTGAACCCAGAGCAGTGTCAAAAGGTTGTTGGTTGCATAGCGGATAATGCTTCCAGTCACTTTGCCACCACCACCAGCACCCTGTTTTACACATGGTCAAGTCTGAGTAGCTGTGAGTGTGGACCGCATATTCCTCACCCTGATCCTCCTTCCTCCCACCATGCCAATTGGCTTTAGACAACTGATCCCACACTTGAACACTCCCAAGAGCTGTTCATTTTACCATTTATAGATTCGGGCCTCTCACACAATTATATTTGAAGTGGGGAAAGATGATATTGCATATAGTGCTGCCCAAATATTTGAGCAGCCATGGTCACATGAAGGCGACGGTGGAAAAGTGTCACAAGAGGTGGACAATGATGAGGCACAATTGCCATAAAGTGTGGAGGAGGACCAGGGTGCAGAAGTGGAACACGAGGTGGTGGATGATGATATTATTATTATTAGTCATTTTTATAGTGCCATTTATTCCGAGGTGCTTTACATGTGCAAAAAGGGGCATACATAGACAAGTACACTAAACATGAGCAATAAAAGGCACACGCAAGTACAGAAGGAGAGAGGACTCTTCCTGCGAGGGCTCACAGTCTACAGGGGATGGGTGTGGATACACTAGGAGAGGGTAGAGCTGGTCGTGTGGTTCAGTAGACTGAAGATCACTGCAGGTTGTAGGCTTGTCAGAAGAGGTTGTTCTTCAGGTTCATTTTGAATGGTTCCGTGGTAGTCGGTAGTCTGAGGTGTTTGCGTAGAGAGTTACAGAGTATGGGTGAAGTACGGGAGAAGTCTTGTATGTGGTTGGGGGAAGACGAGATAAGAGGGGAGTAGAGAAGAAGATGTATAGTGGGTTGAAGGTTGCATGTACAGTACAGACCAAAAGTTTGGACACACCTTCTCATTCAAAGATTTTTCTGTATTTTCATGACTATGAAAATTGTACATTCACACTGAAGGCATCAAAACTATGAATTAACACATGTGGAATTATATACTTAACAAAAAAAGTGTGAAACAACTGAAAATATGGCTTATATTCTAGGTTCTTCAAAGTAGCCACCTTTTGCTTTGATTACTGCTTTGAATACTCTTGGGGGTAAGGTTTCTCCTTGTGGAGAGTGACATACCAGCTCTGGCGTGTCAAGGTAAGGAGGCTTATTCGCCGTGCAATGCTCCTCTGGGAAATTTTAATATGCAAATTGCCTCTTCAAACAAAGAGGACTTGTACTCTATAGCGCCACCTATTGGAAGTAGCGATCCTACAAGTCACAATCAACCCTTTAAAATCTTGTAATATGACTTAGGATAAAAGCCAAATCAGAATTTCTATTTGCAGACACGGTGTTCGGACTGTTGGTCCTGTCAGTGCAAAGTAGGAGAGATCTGATTTGGCTAGATGAGAGGCTCTGGACTGGGGTCTGGGGGGTAAGGTTTCTCCTTGTGGAGAGTGACATACCAGCTCTGGCGTGTCGAGGTAAGGAGGCTTATTCGCCGTGCAATGCTCCTCTGGGAAATTTTAATATGCAAATTGCCTCTTCAAACAAAGAGGACTTGTACTCTATAGCGCCACCTATTGGAAGTAGCGATCCTACAAGTCACAATCAACCCTTTAACAAGTCTTGTAATATGACTTAGGATAAAAGCCAAATCAGAATCTCCATTTGCAGACACGGTGTTTCGGACTGTTGGTCCTCGTCAGTGCAAAGTAGAAGAGATCTGATTTGGCTAGATGAGAGGCTCTGGACTGGGGTCTGGGGGGTAAGGTTTCTCCTTGTGGAGAGTGACATACCAGCTCTGGCGTGTCGAGGTAAGGAGGCTTATTCGCCGTGCAATGCTCCTCTGGGAAATTTTAATATGCAAATTGCCTCTTCAAACAAAGAGGACTTGTACTCTATAGCGCCACCTATTGGAAGTAGCGATCCTACAAGTCACAATCAACCCTTTAACAAGTCTTGTAATATGACTTGTAATTTGACTTGTTAAAGGGTTGATTGTGACTTGTAGGATCGCTACTTCCAATAGGTGGCGCTATAGAGTACAAGTCCTCTTTGTTTGAAGAGGCAATTTGCATATTAAAATTTCCCAGAGGAGCATTGCACGGCGAATAAGCCTCCTTACCTCGACACGCCAGAGCTGGTATGTCACTCTCCACAAGGAGAAACCTTACCCCCAGACCACAGTCCAGAGCCTCTCATCTAGCCAAATCAGATCTCTCCTACTTTGCACTGACGAGGACCAACAGTCCGAAACACCGTGTCTGCAAATGGAGATTCTGATTTGGCTTTTATCCTAAGTCATATTACAAGACTTGTTAAAGGGTTGATTGTGACTTGTAGGATCGCTACTTCCAATAGGTGGCGCTATAGAGTACAAGTCCTCTTTGTTTGAAGAGGCAATTTGCATATTGAACACTCTTGGCATTCTCTTGATGAGCTTCAAGAGGTAGTCACCGGAAATGATTTTCACTTCACAGGTGTGCCCTGTCTGGTTTAATAAGTGTGATTTCTTGCCTTATAAATGGGGTTGGGACCATCAGTTATGTTGTGCAGAAGTCTGGTGGATACACAGCTGATAGTCCTACTGAATAGACTGTTAGAATGTGTATTATGGCAAGAAAAAAGCAGTGAAGTAAAGAAAAACAAGTAGCCATAGCCTTTAAGAAATGAAGGTCAGTCAGTCTGAAAAATTGGGAAAACTTGAAAGTGTCCCCAAATGCAGTTGCAAAAACCATCAAGCGCTACAAAGAAACTGGCTCACATGAGGACCGCCCCAGGAAAGTAGGACCAAGAGTCACCTCTGCTTCTGAGGATAAGTTTATCCGAGTCACCAGCCTCAGAAATTGCAGGTTAACAGCAGCTCAGATTAAAGACCAGGTCAATGCCACACAGAGTTCTAGCAGAAGACACATCTCTACAACAACTGTTAAGAGGACACTTTGTGCAGCAGGCCTTCATGGTAAAATAGCTGCTAGGAAACCACTGCTAAGGACAGGCAACAAGCGGAAGAGACTTGTTTGGGCTAAAGAACACAAGGAATGGACATTAGTCCAGTGGAAGTCTGTGCTTTGGTCTGATGAGTCCAAATTTGAGATCTTTGGTTCCAACCACCGTGTCTTTGTGCGACGCAGAAAAGGTGAACGGATGGACTCTACATGCCTGGTTCCCACCGTGAAGCATGGAGGAGGAGGTGTGATGTGTGGGGGTGCTTTGCTCGTGACACTGTTGGGGATTTATTAAAAATTTAAGGCATACTGAACCAGCATGGCTACCACAGCATCTTGCAGCGGCATGCTATTCCATCCGGTTTGCGTTTAGTTGGACCATCATTTATTTTTCAACAGGACAATAGCCTCAAACACACCTCCAGGCTGTGTAAGGGCTATTTGACCATGAAGGAGCGTGATGGGGTGCTACCCCAGATGACCTGGCCTCCACAGTCACCAAACCTGAACCCAAGCGAGATGGTTTGGGGTGAGCTGGACCACAGAGTGAAGGCAAAAGGGCCAACAAGTGCTAAGCATCTCTGGGAACTCCTTCAAGACTGTTGAAAGACCATTTCCGGTGACTACCTCTTGAAGCTCATCAAGAGAATGCCAAGGGTGTTCAAAGCAGTAATCAAAGCAAAAGGTGGCTACTTTGAAGAACCTAGAATATAAGCCATATTTTCAGTTGTTTCACACATTTTTGTTAAGTATATAGTTCAACATGTGTTAATTCATAGTTTTGATGCCTTCATTGTGAATGTACAATTTTCATAGTCATGAAAATACAGAAAAATCTTTGAATGAGAAGGTATGTCCAAACATTTGGTCTGTACTGTAGGTAAGTCCAGGGTGATCATGTCACATATTTATGGAGGAGACAGGTTGTAGAAGGCTTTGTATGTCATAGTTTTAGGGTTTAGAGAGGAGAGGCTGGGGAATAACAGGAAGACAGGTGGATTAATTGGCAGCAGAGTTTAGGATAGACTGTAGTGGTGCAAGAGTGCTAGAGGGGAGGCCAGAGAGTAGAAGGTTGCAATAATTGAGGCGGGAGATGATGAGGGCGTGCAAAATGGTTTTTGCAGTTTCTTGGTCATTTTTTTGAGTTGGAGTTGGCAGGAGGAGGCAAGGGCTTGGATATGTGGCTTGAAAGAGAGGGCAGAGTCAAGGATCACTCGAATCACCGATCATGCGGGACTGGGGAAAGTGATCAGCCATTAATATTGATGGATAGTTCTGGTGGAGGGGTACAGTGAGATGGTTAAAAGCTGATGAATTCTGTTTTGTCCATGTTCACTTTTAGAAAGCAAGCAGAAAAAGATGAAATATCGGACAGACATTGTGTGATTTTGGTCAGGAAGGAGGTGATGTCAGGTCGAGATAGGTAGATCTGTGTGTCATCGGCGTAGAGATGATATTGCAAACCGTGGGATTCTATGAGCTGTCCCAGGTTGAAGTTGTAGATGGAGAAGAGTAGGGGTCCTAGAACTGAGCCTTTTTTGAACCCTGAAGCACAGATGGCGAGGTGAGGAGGTGGTGTGGAAGAGGGAGACCCTGAATGTCCCGGTAACACCAACATGACGCAAGTTGCCAGTACAACTGTTAGGTGTTCCCGAGTCTGGTGGTTTTTTAAAGACTCTGCTGATAACCACAAACAAGCCATTTGCACCACCGACCATGCCTGCATCAGCAGGGGTAGCGAAAATACCAGCCTGTCCACCACCAGCACAATCCGGCACATGGCAGCAAAGCACCCGACTTTGTGGGCCGAACAGCAGGCTCCAGGAACAGTGGTCGGCGGGTGATACCACTGTGTCTTCCGCTGTTGTGTGTGCAAGCAAATCCCTTGTCCATGGTACATGCAAAGATGCCTCCTGCCCTGCATCTGTTGTTGCACACAAACTCAAATAGCACCATCAACAAGCACGTCCACATCCTTGTCCCAGTGCAGCGGTCAGTTGTCCATACCCCAGTCCTTGGAATGCAAGGGGAAATATCCAGTCAAAGCCCCAAAGAACCCATTAATAAATTCACACATTTCTCTTCTGTTTCCGCTCAAAATGTTGCCTTTTAGCCTCGTGGAGACGGAAGCTGTCTGCTAACTGATTTTTGCGTCCGTCTAAAAAAGGACTCTGTCTATTTCTTCAGGTGTGCTGTCACAGCATGACACAAGAACGTTTCCCACTACATTACCCAGGCCCTCAACCATGCTGTTTCTGGGAAAGTCCACCTAACCACAGACACATGGAAAAGTCCTTATAGCCAGGGATGAACATTTCGCTGACGGCACACTGTGTTAACATAGTGGAAGTCGGGACCCAGACAAACCTTGGAATGAAACACGTCCTCCCAACGCGAGAATTGCGGGCCCTATGTCAATCAGAGTTGCCCCCACAGTCAACAGCTCCTGCACTTCATCCTCCTCCTCTTCAGCCTCCACCTCCGAAATGAGCATATCAGTCACAAGCTGGAAGCACTGCAGCACTGCCTCAGCCAAGCGTCAACAGGCTGTACTGAAGTTAATATGCTTAGTTGACAAACCGCACAATGCTGAAGAGTTGTGGACAGCTCTGAAAGAGCAGGCAAATCTGTGGCTGACATCGCTGAACCTACAGCGAGGCATGGTCGTGTGTGACAATGGCCAGAACCTGGTGGTGGTTCTGAGGCAAGGCAAGCTCACACACATACCATGCCTGGCCCATGTGCTTAATCTCATTGTTCAACGGATTAAGAAAAGCAACCTGGAGCTGCCGGATCTGCTTGTTAAAGTACCCCCCCACGTGCTGATTTTAGAAAGTCAGCTACTGCTTCAACTGCCCTTGACGTGCTTCAGCAGCATTTGCAGATTCCGGCTCACAGACTGGTGTCTGATGTCCCCACACATTGGAACTCTACACTGCACATGTTGTAAAGGATTTGTGAGCAGAAGAGGGCAGTTGTTGCCTACCAGCATCAACAAGGCCATCGGTATTCAGTTCAGACTTTACATATAAGATCTCAGGAGTGGACATGGATGTCAGACATATGTACCATCCTCCAAAACATTGAGGAATCCACCAAGATGGTGAGAGGCGATGACGCTATAATCTGTGTTACCATCCCGCTTATGTTCTAATAATACTAATAATCATTATTTATATAGTGCAAACATATTTACAGTTTAACATTTTCAAACACAACAGTCTTAAGTAACAATAACAAACTTAACAATAATACAATAATTTAATCAAAAGATAATGATAACGACCCTGCTTGTGAGAGCTTACAATCTACAATGAGGTGGGGGAGATACAAAGAACAGGGTGTATTTACAATGATGTATTTACAATGCTAGTGCAAAGGTTAGTCGAAAGTCGGGGATGGCCTGAGGACAAGGAGGAGGAGAAGGAGAGCATGGTCAGTCATCCTCTTGGTGAGGACATGGAAGTTTTGACTGTTTGCAGTCTGGCCCGCATGGTTGACTTTATGTTACGCTGCCTTTCCCATAACCCCCGCCTTTGTTAAAATTTTCAGTGGCACTCATTACTGGTGACACCTCTAGACCCACGCTACAAGGAGAACATTCAATCTCTTCTTCCAGAGGCAGACAGGTGTATAAAAATGTGGCAGTACCAGAGGGCCTTTCTTGCCGAATTATTAAAAAAATTCCCATATCAAAATGCTGGCGGCAGAGGTGACAGTTCGTTTGACAACCAAGGAGTACAGGTGAGAGACACAACTCCAATCCAGCAGAGCCAGTGGAACACTGCCAAAGTTATGGGAGCGTTTTCTCAGACCCTTCCATCTCCCTGGTCCTGAGGCACGGGGTACTCTCATATGGAGTGCAACATTTTGGAAGATGCTGAGGGAGTACCTTGCTGACCGTACCAACGTCCTCCGTCATTCCTCTGTGCCTTATAATTATTGGTTATCCATGCTGGAAACGTGGCATGAACTGGCTCTCTGTACTGTGCACGTGTGCTGTATTCATGGTCACGGACCGCACGGCGCCTCGCTCTCTGGCTGTCACTGGCCACAAGGCACCTCGTTCTCTGGCAGAACTGCTTGTAGCAGCGGGAGCCCTCTACTTCTGGATCCTCACAATCATCTTTTTTGGACAGGGGTCCTCTAATGGGGTACGATTTGAGGAGGAGACCTCAATAGATCAGGGTCAGATTATTAATCTTTCATCATATGTACCCTCAGGTGATGATTTTTCAGTATTGAGAAAAGGACTTAATTTTGTGCCTACAAATACATATAACTGTTTTGGCTGGGTCAAGGACCTGAATTTGTTTGGACGGAATCTTAAATGGAAATTGTTTTTTCATAGACACAATTTGAACAATGCAAAAGATCGGGTCAATCAGATGAGGATTTGGAGGGTTTCCAGGCTCTAACTAGTCTCTTGAATGAAAACACCCAATCAGGGGCGAAGGGTCCCTTTACAGACTTCAAAAATAGAAGCACCCGAATGCTACCCATGACTGAAACCACAAGTGTTGACATCTTTATTAAATTGGTGGAATGGGATCTTTGTATGATTCCACACATTAATCAACATAATCCATCTAATCTTTCCTTTGGAGAAAGGCGGGCCCTAGAAAAACTTGAAAAGAATAGGGACCTTATTATAAAAGCATCCAACAAGGGTGGGAATATGGTGCTTATGGACCATCCTGTCTATTTGAAAATGTGTCATCAATTGCTATATGACTCTAATACATATGAGATTTTACAGGGGGACCCGACCCAAATGTATAGAGAGAGACTTTTGGAGATTCTGAATGAGGCACGGGATAGAGGTCTGGTATCGGAAAATTAACTTAAATTCATGGTACCAAGCAATCCAGTCATACCAACATTTTATGCCCTCCCGAAGGTGCATAAAGGCTTGGATCTCCTTAGGGGCCGCCCAATTGTTGCTGGTATTGATTCAATGACACAAAACTCTGGTGTCTTTCTGGACCGAATACGTAGACCATTTGTTGTATCTTTACCCTCATATGTGCGTGACACCTCCCATCTTTTATGCATTTTGGAAGGGATAACTGTGGAAGCCAACACATTGGTGGACCTCAATCGACGTGGAGGCTCTTTATAGTAGTATCCCCCACGAGTTTGGCATCAAGGCTGTGGTTCATTTCCTTAGGACTAGATCGGTGAAATGCCGGGAGCATAACATCTTTGTGGAAGAGCTCCTTCAGTTTACCCTCACCCATAACTACTTCCTTTTTGACAACAAATACTTCCACCAGCTCAGGGGGACTGCAATGGGGAGCCCCTGTGCTCCCACTTATGCTAATATCTTGCTGGGCTGGTGGGAGGAAACCCATATTTTTGAGGGTGAGGTAGAGGTGTGGTGGAGTCCCTACATTTCCCTCTGGGCCAAATACATTGATGACATTTTGGTATTTTGGTCTGGCCCAGAGGGGGAGTTCACCCGCTTCATTGAGAGTATCAATAATAATGGAATTGGTCTTTGGTTTACCTCTGAGTGTCATGCATGGAGCATTAATTTCCTGGATTTGACCATATTCAAAGAGGAGGAAGGTAAAATATGTACTAGCACGTATAGTAAACCTACGGCGACTAATGGTCTCCTGAGATGGACCAGTCACCATCCAGTCCCCCTCAAGAAAGGGATACCGAAAGGGCTGTTTTTGCGTATTCAAAGGAACTGCTCTGATTTAAGTACTTTTAGGAGACAATCTAGGGATCTCCATTCTAGGTTTAGGAGAAGGGGGTATCCAGAGAGTGTCCTGGATGGACCCATGAATTAAGCTCTTTCTGTCAAAAGAGAGACCCTGCTCAATAAGAATCAGGTGAAAAAGGACGATCAGGGTGACTTTGTCAGACTGATTGGTACCTTTGATGGACAATCTGACAGGGTCTATCAAGTTCTCAAAAAACACTGGGGGGTTCTACTGGCCGATCCGGATGTGAGCAAATTTATTCCATCAAAACCCAGTGTAACAAATAGGAGGGTCGATCTATTGGGGACCGGCTTGTCCATAGTCTTTATCAAAGACCAGCCAGGGCTGGAACCTGGCTTGTCAGGAGGCCTGTGGGTTTCTTTAGATGTAGTAACTGCTCGAGATGTAGCATGATGTCTCCTGGTTAAAACCTTTTCTAGTGCGTCCAATGGTAAGATCTTCTCTATAAGGGATTTTGGCAACTGTAAATCCTCAGGTTTGGTGTACAAGGCTACTTGTACTTGCCCTTTGGACTATATTGGAAAGACCAAGAGAGAATTTAGGGTGAGGGTAGGCGAACACCGTAATGACATTAGGAATAAGAGAGATACGCCAGTAGCCCGCCACATTAATGAAATCCATAATGGTAGACTATCTGACTGTTATGTTCTGCTACAAGCACTAAGGAAAGAAGGGAGATCTGTCCCTACGATAGAACTAAGCTGGATCCCTACGATGTAACGGGGAACCTGATCCTGCGATCAGACCCGCTAAAGTCCTCAGCTAGTCTGTACGAAGACCTATAGATGCGAGGAAGGGATCCCTACAAGAACTAGGGACTGGGAGAAAGATGGACACCTCCTAACAGAAGTTGTAGCAGTAAAAGACAAAAAAAAACAACATAGAACATAGAGGTCCGAAGACCAAGCAAAACTGACTGAGTAAGGTAACAAAGCACCTGGCTAGCTTAAGAGTAGAAATTACAATGAAGTCCAGCAAAGCCAGAAGGGCGGAGCAGGATTAAATAGGCAAAAAAGGTCATGTGACCAGCAAGATAGAAAAAAACCTAACAGGAGAGTTCTAACACTGACATTACATTCACCATGGTGGAACTGGTTAAGCCTAAGATTAGAGGGGGAGATCTGGATAGGCTTATTCTTAAGCGAGAGGCTGAATGGATATTCAGGCTGCAATCTCTGTGTCCAAAGGGTCTGAACGAAGCCCTATCATATGCGTGTTTTATTTGAAAAACCTCTATTGCGTCACTCCTTAACAATTTGATGGCTTTTGTCTGATTATGAAAGCATACTATGTGCATGCTTTATTACATGACTCTATCATTGGGTGTATATTACATTATCATGGTACTTGTTACCCGTTTTATTATCTTTTCTTTTTTCTATTATCTGTCATGTTGTATTTCGATTTTGTCCTTGTGACCACCCATAATTCATTATGCAGCAAATTTTATATTAAATGTATTAACTTAATATATGGGTTTTTTATTTCCCGCGATGCTATCTGGATATATCAATTTCTGCGGGGCAGGAGGACAATGTTATCATGTTTGCTCATTCTATTTCCGATATCCCTGTTATCAATAAAGGCTATTGTGCAATAACTGTACAGACATGAATATGCATTAACTTATTATTTGGGCCTCCCACTGTGTCACCTGGGTGTATCCGGCATCTGCGAGACAGGGGGCATTGTTTGCGTTCCACAACTTGGAGCGCACTCCTCTTCCGGTATCGTGGGATGTGGGTGGAGTGTGTGTCCTTTGTTCTATCTGTGATGTGTCAGGAGGGAGGTTGTGACGTCTGCGTTTCACTATCTGGAACGCAGACCACTTGCGGTATGACGGGGCGAAAGTGCGCTCTGCAACATGGATCGCTGGACACCTCCGGCCGAGCGGGAACTTCAATATATCCCCCTATCTGGAGCGCGCGCCACGAGGTATTGGATATTAAATTAGATATACTACAACATGACCTATGACCCGGTCTGAGTCCACCGACGATTGGGGGGGTGGAGCCTATTTTGGCTTTTTTCATTTGCGGTGGTTATTTAAATCCACTTGTTTGGCTGCTCAGGTATGTCATCTTCTACTATGGCATCAAGCATCAGTTCAACCTCCTTATGAACCGTGTCACCAACGGGGAATCGCGTCGGGGTGTACCTGGCTCATGATAAGTCCCATCTCATTATGTGTCTATATGATATCAAGTGACCTTTTGTTTTATGTCCTTCTATGGCTATGTGGTCAGCGTACCTTAGCAAGGCTATTGCATATTAAGATATCTATTGGTCTATTAGTTAGAAACCATTTGGTTTAATCATCTTTATCTTGCTGTAACGCCTTAACTGGTCACTTATTTAGCAATTTGTGGGGGGGGGGGTTTTACCTCCTTTATCATAATGGGACTATCTATGGATTATTTAATGTCATGAATCAGGTTGTATATATTTTGTTGTCAGATACCCTTAGTTTCAAGACTCTCTTCATCTCTTACTCATTGCATTGTTTTCCCACCTATTTTGGGAGGGTGTAATCGGGGAGTGAGGGATAGCCTACGCTGAGTGGGGGCGCCAATATCGTGCTTCTAGGGTGCCAACCTCCACAGTTAGGCAGGAATCAATTTAGGGCATCTGTTAGGTTAGTGATATCGTGGTATATCCTTGTATATACCCCCTTTTTTCACTGGGTTGATGTATTTTAATTTTCAACAATAAAGTATACAGTTTTCACCTCTTGTATACAGTGTCCACCTCTTGTGACACTTTTCCACCGTCGCCTTCATGTTACCATGGCTGCTCAAATATTTGGGCAGCACTACATGCAATATCATCTTTACCCACTTCAAATATATCGTGTGAGAGGCCAGAATCTACAAATAGTAAAGTGAACAGCTCTTGGGAGTGTTCAAGTGTGGGATCAGTTATCTACAGCCAATTTTCTCAAATCATAAATTTTACTTAGGAAATAATAATAGGTAGACAGGTGGATTAGTCGGCAGCAGAGTTTAGGATAGACTGTAGTGGTGCAAGAGTGCTAGAGGGGAGGCCAGAGAGTAGAAGGTTGCAATAATCGAGGCGGGAGATGATGAGGGCGTGCAAAATGGTTTTTGCAGTTTCTTGGTCATGGAATGTAGGGATCCGGAAAATGTTTTTGAGTTGGAGTTGGCAGGAGGAGGCAAGGGCTTGGATATGTGGCTTGAAAGAGAGGGCAGAGTCAAGGATCACTCGAGGCACCGATCATGCGGGACTGGGGAAAGTGATCAGCCATTAATATTGATGGATAGTTCTGGTGGAGGGGTACAGTGAGATGGTTAAAAGCTGATGAATTCTGTTTTGTCCATGTTCACTTTTAGAAAGCGAGCAGAAAAGGATGAATTATCAGACAGACATTGTGTGATTTTGGTCAGGAAGGAGGTGATGTCAGGTCGAGATAGATAGATCTGTGTGTCATCGGCGTAGAGATGATATTGCAAACCATGGGATTCTATGAGCTGTCCCAGGCTGAAGTTGTAGATGGAGAAGAGTAGGGGTCCTAGAACTGAGCCTTTTTTGAACCCCGAAGCACAGATGGCGAGGTGAGGAGGTGGTGTGGAAGAGGGAGACCCTGAATGTCCCGGTAACACCAACATGACGCAAGTTGCCAGTACAACTGTTAGGTGTTCCCGAGTCTGGTGGTTTTTTAAAGACTCTGCTGATAACCACAAACAAGTCATTTGCACCACCGGCCATGCCTGCATCAGCAGGGGTAGCGAAAATACCAGCCTGTCCACCACCAGCACGATCCGGCACAAGGCAGCAAAGCACCCGACTTTGTGGGCCGAACAGCAGGCTCCAGGAACAGTGGTCGGTGGGTGATACCACTGTGTCTTCCGCTGTTGTGTGTGCAAGCAAATCCCTTGTCCATGGTAAATGCGAAGATGCCTCCTGCCCTGCATCTGTTGTTGCACACAAACTCAAATAGCACCATCAACAAGCACGTCCACATCCTTGTCCCAGCGTAGCGGTCAGTTGGCCATACCCCAGTCCTTGGAATGCAAGGGGAAATATCCAGTCAAAGCCCCAAAGAACCCATTATTAAATTCACACATTTCTCTTCTGTTTCCGCTCAAAATGTTGCCTTTTAGCCTCGTGGAGACGGAAGCTGTCTGCTAACTGATTTCTGCGTCCGTCTAAAAAAAGGACTCTGTCTATTTCTCCAGGTGTGCCGTCACAGCATGACACAATAACGTTTCCCACTACGTTACCCAGGCACTCAACCATGCTGTTTCTGGGAAAGTCCACCTAACCACAGACACATGGATAAGTGCTTGTAGCCAGGGATGGAACATTTCGCTGACGGCACACTGTGTTAACATAGTGGAAGTCGGGACCCAGACAAACCTTAGAATGAAACACGTCCTCCCGACGCCGAGAATTGCGGGCCCTATGTCAATCAGAGTTGCCCCCACAGTCTACAGCTCCTGTACTTCATCCTCCTCCCTTCAGCCTCCACCTACGAAATCAGTCACAAGCTGGAAGCACTGCAGCACTGCCTCAGCCAAGCGTCAACAGGCTGTACTGAAGCTAATATGCTTAGTTGACAAACCACACAATGCTGAAGAGTTGTGGACAGCTCTCAAAGAGCAGGCAGATCTGTGGCTGACATCGCTGAACGTACAGTGATGCAATGTCATGTGTGACAATAGCCGGAACCTGGTGGTGGCTCTGAGTCGAGGCAAGCTTACACACATGTGCTTAATCTCGTTGTTCAACGGATTAAGAAAAGCGAACCGGAGCTGCCGGATCTGCTTGTTAAAGTACGCTCCCCTGAGTGCTCATTTTAGAAAGTCAGCTACAGCTTCAACCTGTGACGTCCGCTCACGGCAGGTCTGAACTGCAGGTAAGACAGCACCCCAAGAAACCCCGAGATCCCTATACAGGGATCTGGAATTACAGCGAAGCCCAGAGGGTAGCTGCCTATGAGAGCAGTGGACCGGAGTAGGATGGACGCTAGGAAGGGAATAAAAAGCGAGCCCAATTGCGAAGTCAGAAGTCCAAAGATCAAAACCAGGAGGGCGGCAAAGGTACAAAATCGGCAGGCAGTAGAAGGGTCAGAAATTCAGGCTAAAGTTAAAGTCAAAACCAGGCGGGCAGCAAAGGTACAAAATCGGCAGGCAGAAGAACAGTCAGAAATCCAGGCAAAGGTCAGAAATACAATAGCAAAACAAACTAGCACACTGGGGAAGCCAAGACTATATCTGACGACTTGCAAGCCAGGCTCCAAGGCATTTGAAGGGCATGACTACCTCTCACAGGCTCACAGTCTGATGACCTCATCTGGACAGCCCCCAGAACCAGGCCAGATGGTGATGCATGACTGACACCAACCACTTCACCTCTGACTGCAGAGCGAAGTCTACGCCCACCAGACGCCTGAGTCCGGCGCCTCCCAGCGGCCGAGGCAGGAACACCACCCACTGAATCCAATGGCGACATGACAGTACCCCTCCCTCTAAGAGGGCCTCTGGACCCTCAAAACCCGGTTTGTTGGGATGAAGGAGAAGAAACTTCCTGATTAACCCCTTGGCATGGACGTTACTGGCAGGCACCCAGGACCTTTCCTCCAGACCGTAGCCCTTCCAATGCACCAGATACTGCACGGATCCTCTCACTAAACGGGAATCAAGGATCCTTTGGACTTCGTATTCCAAAGCACCCCCTACCAAAACCGGAAGAGGGGGAGACTGGACAGGACGAATCGGAGAGCGGTACAATTTGAGAAGGGACTTATGGAATACATTGGGCAGTTTAAATGATTGAGGAAGCTTCAGGCGAAAGGCTACTGGATTAATCACCTCAATAATTTCATACGGACCAATAAATCTGGGGCCTAATTTGGCAGACGGCACATTGAGCTTAATATTCCTGGTAGAAAGCCAAACTTTGTCACCCACTCCCAGGTCCGGGCCCTTGGAGCGCCGTTTATTAGCACACAAAGTCTGTCTAGTCTGAGCTCCTTTCAAGTCTACGTTGACTTCTGATCAGATAGTTTTTAACTGATCTATGGTCCTTTCTACCTCAGGGACATCTGACATCCTAGAGGAGAACGAACCAAAGCGTGGGTGTAGCCCATGATTACAGTAGAAAGGGGTAGTCTTGATGGACTCCTGGTACTGATTATTCATGGCAAACTCTGCTAGCGGTAGGTGTTCCACCCAATCAGACTGATGCTCAGAGATATAGCAACGTAGATTCTGCTCAAGCGCTTGGTTGGCGCGTTCAGTTTGACCATTGGTTTCAGGGTGATAGGCAGAGGAAAAGGACAATTCCATTCCAATTTGTTTACAGAATGCCCTCCAAAATTTCGAAACAAATTGGGTGCCCCTATCGGACACTATATTCACAGGAATACCATGCAATCGCACAACATGAGTAATGAATAATTTGCTCAGGGTCTCGGAATTAGGTAATCCGGACAGAGGAACAAAATGACACTGCTTGCTGAAGCTATCCACCACCACCCAGATACACGTCTTCCCTTCTGAGAGTGGCAGATCAGTAATAAAGTTCATGGAGAAATGGGTCCAAGGACTTTCAGGGGCAGGCAGGGACTGGAGCCACCCGGCAGGGAGATTATGGGGAGACTTAGCGCAAACACAGGTTTCACAGGCCAGTACATAGTCCTTACAGTCCTTTACTACAGTTGGCCACCAAAAATTTCTAGTTACAAGTCTGATGGTGTTTTTGATGCCTGGATGCCCTGCAAGGACGGAATCATGTGATTCCTTCAGAACTTGAAGGCGGAATGTGGCCGGGACAAATAGTTTTTGGGGAGGAATTGTGTCAGGTGCCTGCTCTGGGGATCTACAGATTTCTTCCAGAAGATCCAAGGATACAGCTGACATAACAATTCCCTTGGCTAGTAGTGTTGAGCGATACGATACCGCAAGTATCGGGTATCGGCCGATATTAGCTCTATCGGCCTTTCGATACTTAGTTCCGATATTTTCGTCTTATCGGATACCGGAATCGGGATTGTCACTGTCACTGTCAGTGTCCGTCGGTCGGGTCTGTCAGGAGTCAGCGGCACTTACCTGGCAGAAGATCTCCGGCGGTCACGGGCTGGACTGCTTCATGGCCGCCATCATCTTTCCCCGGCGGTCACATGCAGTTTCTCGCGATAACTGCAGTGACTGCTTGGTAATCCCGGCCGTAAAGCAGTCAGTCCGATGACGTCACCGCTGGGGAAGCAGGTAATCAGCTGTGCTGCGTCGAGATGACAGGCTCTGCCTGTCATTGCGATGTAGCGGAGCTGGATCGCCGTGGGACAGTCGTTACTATGGACTGCGTCGGACAGGTGGTATACTGTTGTTTTTTTTTTTTTTTTCTTTTTTTACAGGAGATCGATGGCGTCACAGGAATGAGAGTATAATAAAAGAAATGAAAACTGTGTTGTCTCTTTTATTTCATTAACATACTTTTTTCTTGCTGTGTCTTTTTTTTTATACATTTAAAAACTTTGGGATTAATAATGGATCGGTGTCTTATTGACACCTCTCCATTATTAACCGGGCTTATTCTCACCGTGCAATCAACGGTGACATTAACCCCTTATTACCCCACTTGCCACCGCTACAGGGCAGTGGGAAGAGCCGGGTAAAGTGCCACAATTGGCACATCTTTTGATGCGCCAAATGTGGGGCTGCTGTAGCCTGGTATTATCAGGCTGTTGAGGGCCAAAATCCATGGGCCTTGACAGTCTTTTAATACCAGGCCGCAGCAGTCTGCATTTTACTTGGCTGGTTAACACAAATAGGGGGACCCCTACGCCTTTTTTTTCGAGGGGATCCCCTATTTTTGTTAACCAACCAAGCTAAGCAAACTGCTGTGGCCTGGTATTATCAGGCTGGCAAGGTCCATGTATGATGGCTCCTTAACAGCCTTAAATACCATTCCTCAGCAGCAGGGGCGTACATATAAATCATGGTGCCCCATAGCAAAAGTCTGAATGTCCCCACCCCCCCAAAAAAAAAACCCAGAGGCATTGTAAATGTAAAGTGCCAGCACAGTGAGGGAAGTTGAGTCGCACAGAGACAGGGGTTTTGGGGGTACTCGGCACCGATCACGTCGACTTCTATGAGGGATGTCACGAGTAGCACAGCTCGGTCCGTGACCTGGGCGATCACTGGAATGTGGGATATTTCCAGGGGATGATAGAATGTTCGTGTAGTTTGTCGTGACGCCACCTGTAGTACCTGGTCAGGGTGTCCAGCGCTGCTGTGCAGGTCCTCTGGAAGGGATGGTGTAGTGCAGGTAGGTGAAAAGTCTTCTACAGGTAACACGCTATCCTTCCAGGGCAGATAGATGTGAGATAGAGCAATGGTGCAAAGTGATGTAGCAGAGTGGACTATGCGACGTAGTAAGAAAGCAGGAAACACTTCAAGTTAAACGTTGCATAATAAAATTTTTAATAATAACATTACAAAAGTGCAAATGGCTTATATTATGTGACATGTTTTGTTACTGTTGATACCCTTGATATGTGTTATACATGTGTGTTAATAAATACATATTCAACAAAAGTGCAAATAGCATTAGTGCCGAAGTTCGTGGAGACTTCTTAGGACTACAACCCCACTGGGGTAACTTCACAGTGTCCTTTACTTGTGCTTGTGGAGGACCCGCTCCAAACCTCCAACTGTGGTCTTGGGTGGGCTGCAAGACTTTCCTTGAGCAGACCTCACTTTCGGCCACACCAAACGGGTTTTTAGTTTCTGAGGTAGTTGAAAATAGTGCACAGTAAAGTTTTTGTAAAACCAAAATGGAGCACCGAAGTGCCAACTATTTACAGAAAAATTTGTGAGCCAGTACAGTTCATGGCTTCAAAGTTCAACATTTTCATTACAGTGAAACATCATTACCCAACCTGGGTATATTAAGGCAACAATAAACTTGTTCTTCTGAACATTCACCCGTCCGGGTACATCAAACCATTACCCAACATGGGTATATTAAGGCAAAAATAAACTTGTTCTTCTGAACATTCACCCATCCGGGTACATCAAACCATTACCCAACATGGGTATATTAAGGCAACAATAAACTTCTTTTTATGAACATTCACCCGTCCGGGTACATCAATAATTTAACTATTTACATACAGAGACCCTGTCCGGGTTATTTAGACTTCTTTGGCTGGCCTCTTCCAGGTACCACCTGGTACTGTTGTGGAGCTTGCCAAACATCCGTGACAGGAGGGTCCACCCAGACCTGATGACGTCGTGTGGCGTGTACAGTGACGTCGTGACCCGCTATCTGGGTCTGTGTGGCCACCTCTTTCGTCTCCCTCCGGGTCTGGAACCCTATGTCCCGGACTGTACGAACCCCAGGGGGCCTAACAGGCGCCGGGTACGGGCCAGCTATCATTATCATGTCCATAGCTGGGGCTGCTGAGGAGACCACTGAGGGAGGCTGGGGAGATTTACGGCGTGGGGTGGGCACTTGTGCAGAGGCCTGGTTGGGGGAGGCTGAAGGCTCGTAGGGTCTGTCAGTTTCCTGACACTCTGGGGAGTAGGGGTCGCACCTGGTAACATTTAGGGCGTACCATCCATTGTAACCCCAGTGTCGGGTGTAAGTCACCAAGTCTCCTGGCAACAGGTCCCTCCCCGGGTGTCCTTCTGGGAGGTGAGCCTCCACGTCCCGCCGGGTTACAAAAACTTCTAAATAAAGTCCAGGCTCCTGGATGAAGCCCCAACCACCTTTTAACTTAAAGTTCCGTACTGCACCCTTACGCCGCGGCTCCCTCACCGTACTTTTATCCTTTCTCATACGTGCCTTCTCTGCCAGGTCCTTCTCCAGGTGACGTTGCCGAAGCTTTTGGGATTCTCGCTGCTCCCTTTGTCGCTCTGCTTCCCGCTCCCGACGTCTCCACTCTTCCTCCTGACGCCGGTTGTAATTCTCCTCCACCAGCTGCTTCATGTCTCCACCATCAAATGCCAGCTTACGATGTCCGGTTTGCAGCAGCTCTCCTGGCGCCCCCCAGTCCTGGCGGCGCTCACCTGTGGCGGAAGCAGCCGGCTCTGGAACAGATGACGGTCGGGGCTCCGGTACAGGCAGGTAGTGCTCTGGTGCCTGCGCGGCCTCCTCCATGAGGACGGGTGTCGCTTCTTCTGCCTCAGCGACGGGGGCAGACAGCGGGATCTGGGGTGCTGGTGCGGCGTTTTCTGCAGGAACGGGTGCCTCCACTGTGATACTGGCAACCGGTTCAGATTGCAAGGGCTGGGATGCCCGCACGGCCTTCTGTACTGGAACGGGTGCCTCCACTGAGATACTGGCAACCGGTTCAGATTGCAAGGGCTGGGATGCCCGCACGGCCTTCTGTACTGGAACGGGTGCCTCCACTGAGATACTGGCAACCGGTTCAGATTGCAAGGGCTGGGATGCCCGCACGGCCTTCTGTACTGGAACGGGTGCCTCCACTGAGATACTGGCAACCGGTTCAGATTGCAAGGGCTGGGATGCCCGCACGGCCTTCTGTACTGGAACGGGTGCCTCACCTTCCGGTACAGACACTTCAGGGGGTAAGAGGGATTGGCGCCGCTCCAATTGTAGTTTTAGGGCCCGCCAGCTCGCTTCCATCCTGGCGACCTCCTCCCGGCGACCTCCTCCCGGTGCCGGGCCAGGTCTCTCAGGGTATCCTCCGCTTCTTCCAGCGTAGGAGGGTTTCCAGGCCGGGTGCCAAACGGTGGCTCCATGGCGATCGGGTCGCTTCCGTGGGGGGAGAGCTCTAGCTCTGACTCCTCCATCCCTTCCCACTTCTGCTCACGTCCATTCGCCATCTCAGCAAAGTCACATGTGTCATTAGCATCAGGAGAGGCGACATCTTTTGTAGGGAGGCGGGACCTTCGCGTTCATTTACGCCCACTGAGGAGGATGAGGAGGCGGAACTCCAGAGCTGTGGGGCACGATCTTACATTGCAGTAACATTTAGAGTGTGCGGACATCGTTTTCGCGCCACGGAGTGAGTGTACGCCCACGAGAGCACCCCCTTATTCTTCACCTGTGCCTCGTGGCGCAGATATGACGGAAAAATGGCAAATACAGTCTATGATGATTTTTGCAATTCTCAAGCAAAAAAACAGTTCAATTAAGGCACACAGGACACATATATATGTCACAATGACATGTATATATATATATATATATATATATATGTATTCTAAGTGTGTATATTTTGTGTTTACAAGGAAAGAAAGTGTTTTTTTAGTTGCGATATTTTGTTCCCATAGACTTACATGGGACTTCCGGTATCGGAATCGGATATCGACGATATTTAGTGATATCGGCGATACCATTCCGATCCGATATTTTTAGATATCGAGCAGTATCGCTCAACACTATTGGCTAGTATTGGAGTCCTCGACCTGTGAGGGGCAAAAACTTCGAGAAAGGGCATTAGTCCTTACATTTTTAGTACCCGGTCGAAAAGTAATCACAAAATCAAACCTAGAAAAGAACAAGGCCCACCTTGCCTTTCTGGGATTCAGTCTTTTTGGTGACTCCAAGTAGGTCAGGTTCTTGTGGTCAGTAATTACAGTGATCCTATGTTTGGCATCTTCGAGGAAGTGGCGCCATTCCTCAAAGGCCCATTTGATTGCCAACAATTCTCGATTACCTATATCATAATTACTCTCGGTGGGAAAGAATTTTCGGGAAAAGAAGGCACACGGACGAAGTTGAGTGAGGGATGCAGTGCCTTGCGATAGCACTGCCCCGACTCCAATTTCAGAGGCATCTACCTCTACAATAAAGGGGCAGTCCAGATCAGGCTGAACCAATATCGGGTTAGAGGAAAAACATTTCTTTAAAGCAAAAAATGCCTCAACTGCTTCAGGCTTCCAGTTAACCACATCCGCCCCTTCCGAGTCAAATCAGTGAGTGGTTTGGCTATCTCGGAAAAACCTTTAATAAATTTACGATAGTAGTTAGCGAAACCTAAAAATCGCTGCAGTGCCTTTAGAGACTGAGGTTGTGCCCATTCCTTAATGGGTTGAATTTTAGAAGGATCCATGCGAAACTCTTCAGGCGACAAAATATATCCCAGAAACTGTATCTCCTGCTCCATGAAGACGCATTTCTCCCATTTGGCGAATAAAGAATGCTCTCTGAGTCTCTGGAGGACAGAGCGGACGTGTTGGACGTGCGTCACAATGTCAGAAGAGTAAATCAGGATGTCGTCCCAATTAACGACTACATAAACACCACTAATGTCTCTAAAATCTCGTTCACAAAATTCTGAAACAGTGCAGGTGCAGACAGTACTGAGCCCGAACGGCATTACAAGATACTCAAAGTGGCCGAGGGGTGTGTTAAACGCAGTCTTCCACTCATCTCCCTTTCTTATACGGACAAGATTATATGCTCCTTGGAGGTCAAGTTTAGTAAACCAACGGGCTCCCAACAGCTAATTATATAGATCAGGAATGAGTGGAAGCGGATACTGGTTTTTCACAGTGATTGTGTTTAACTCACGATAATCAATGCAAGGCCTGAGACCACCATCTTTTTTTCCACAAAAAAGAACCCGGCCCCCACTGGTGAGGTGGATGGTCTAATGAACCCTTTTCGCAAACTGTCTGTTATGTAGTCTTTCATGGCCTGATGTTCTGGACCAGAGAGGTTAAATATTCTCCCCTTAGGGAGGCGAGAACCTGGTACTAAGTCTATGGGGCAATCGTACTTTCTATGAGGGGGTAATTTCTCTGATTCCACGACAGAAAATACATCCTCATAATCTCTGAATGCATGGGGTCTAAAGGAGGAGATGTGACCTTAACTTGGTTCACTGATAGCAATATACACTTATCCTGACACTCTGGGCTCAAGCGCACGATATCACCCAAGTGCCAGTCAATGACTGGATTATGTTTGCGCAACCATGGCATACCCAGAACAACAGCGGATGATAAATTGTGGATAACAAAAAATGACACATGTTCAGCATGTAACGATCCCACTGACATTGATATTTCCTCAGTGATAAACTCCACTCCATTCTGGACGATAGGAGTGCCATTAATAGCAGTGGTTTTAATGGGCGCATTAAGCTTTAGCAGTGGTACACCAAGATTTCTCACTACCAGGAAATCTATGAAATTCCCTTCTGAACCACTATCCACATAAGCCTCCACACACACAGATTTCTTCAAATAAGACAAAGAAGTAGGTAAAAGGACTTTGGCCGCATCAGCGGGCAATACCTGGGCACTGGGCACCTGGGCAGGCATAGTCAGAGTTACCCAGGTGCTGACGTCCAGGGAGTGAAGGCTACTGACGTCCAGTGTTCTCCCAGAGCTCTCCAGACTGTGGCTTGTGCAGCATGTTAGTAGGAGATGATGGGAGTGATCGTCCACAGGACTGAACAATGAAGCCGGACACAGGTGCTTTAGCAACCCAATCAACTCAGTAAAGGAGAGGAAGGAAAAAAAATTCAGAGAAAGGGTTAGGAAATGCTTTCATATATATAAAAAATTTTTTTTTTGTTTTTTTTATATGGGCCATATAATGTGACGTCCGCTCACGGCAGGTCTGAACTGCAGGAAAGACAGCACCCCGAGAAACCCCGAGACCCTTTACCCCTATACAGGGATCTGGAATTACAGCTGCCTATGAGAGCAGTGGACTGGAGTAGGATGGAAGCTAGGAAGGGAATAAAAAGCGAGCCCAATTGAGAAGTCAGAAGTCAAAAGATCAAAACCAGGAGAGCGGCAAAGGTACAAAATCGGCAGGCAGTAGAAGGGTCAGAAATTCAGGCTAAAGTTAAAGTCAAAACCAGGTGGGCAGCAAAGGTACAAAATCGACAGGCAGAAGAACCGTCAGAAATCCAGGCAAAGGTCAGAAGTACAATAGCAAAACAAACTAGCACACTGGGGAAACCAAGACTATATCTGGCGGCTTGCAAGCCAGGCTCCAAGGCATTTGAAGGGCATGGCTACCTCTCACAGGCTCACAGTCTGATGACCTCATCTGGACCGCCCCCAGAACCAGGCCAGATGGTGATGCATGACTGACACCAACCACTTCACCTTTGACAGCAGAGCAAAGCCTACGCCCACCAGACGCCTGAGTCCGGCGCCTCCAAGCGGCCGAGGCAGAAACACCAGCCACTGAATCCAACGGCGACGTGACACAACCGCCCTTGACGTGCTTCAGCAGCATTTGCAGATTCCGGCTCACAGACTGGTGTGTGATGTCCCCACGCATTGGAACTCTACACTGCACATGTTGTAAAGGATTTGTGAGCAGAAGAGGGCAGTTGTTGCCTACCAGCATCAACAAGGTCATCGGTATTCAGTTCAGACTTTACACATAAGATCTCAGGAGTGGACATGGATGTCAGACATATGTACCATCCTCCAAAACATTGAGGAATCCACCAAGATTGTGAGAGGCGATGACGCTATAATCTGCGTAACCATCCCGCTTATGTTCTAATAATACTAATAATTGTTATTTATATAGTGCAAACATATTTACAGTTTAACATTTTCAAACACAACAGTCCTAATTAACCATAACAAACTTAACAATAATACAATAATTTAATGAAAAGATAACGATAACGACCCTGCTTGTGAGAGCTTACAATCTACAATGAGGTGGAGGAGATACAAAGAACAGGGGTGTATTTACAATGATGTATTTACAATGGTAGTGCAAAGGTTAGTCAAAGGCCAGAGATGGCCTGAGGACAAGGAGGAGAGCATGGTCTGTCGTCCTCTTGGTGAGGACATGGAAATTTTGACTGTTAGCAGTCTGGCCCGCATGGCTGACTTTATGTTGCGCTGCCTGTCCCATAACCCCCGCCTTTGTCAAAATTTTCGGTGGCACTCATTACTGGTGACACTTCTAGACCCACGCTACAAGGAGAACGTTCAATCTCTTCTTCCAGAGGCAGACAGGTGTATAAAAATGTGGCAGTACCAGAGGGCCCTTCTTGCCGAATTATTAAAAAAATTCCCATATCAAAATGCTGGCGGCAGAGGTGACAGTTCGTTTGACAACCAAGGAGTACAAGTGAGAGACACAACTCCAATCCAGCAGAGCCAGTGGAACACTGCCAAAGTTATGGGAGCGTTTTCTCAGACCCTTCCATCTCCTTGGTCCTGAGGCACGGGGTACTCTCATATGGAGTGCAACATTTTGGAAGATGCTGAGGGAGTACCTTGCTGACCGTACCAACGTGCTCCGTCATTCCTCTGTGCCTTATAATTATTGGTTATCCACGCTGGAAACGTGGCATAAACTGGCTCTCTGTACTGTGCATGTGTGCTGTACTCATGGTCACGGATGGCACGGCGCCTCGCTCTCTGGCTGTCACTGGCCACACGGCACCTCGTTCTCTGGCAGAACTGCTTGTAGTGGCGGGAGAAGACGGGAACAGTCCATCGTGACACCAGTGCTCTATGGACAGAGCATGATGCTCAGCCTCCTAAGTGCTGCTTGTCCCCGCGAAAAAACTCTGCTGTCATGCCCGCTTTCTCTTAGGCTGGTCTCCCTGCCTCTAGGTTACTGGGTCTGTCTGCTGCAGTTCGTCGCAGCACCGGCACTTCAGATGCGTATTGCGCTGCCCTTGTTGCTCACACGCTGACAGCAGGGACTTACTCCTGCTTTGCGTGTTTTTTCAATCACCTTCTGGCCCGGTTTCCCTGTCTAAACACGCCCCTCTGCCTGGTAATGGGCCTGTCCGTTCCCCTATTCCTGACATCGGAAAGCAGGGGATGCAACCCTGACATTCCGGACCCGGCGCAACAGGTCCAGGAGCCCTGTCTTCTGAGTCCGTACATATTTGCCCATTCAGTTGTTTAATGAAGCATCACAGAAGGCATGTTCTAATTTTCAGGAGCAAATTGTACATTACATCCAAACAGTTTCACTTTGAAGGACTTTGTGGCTCACATCAATCCACAAGATGATACTAGTCTCAGACTCATGGTAAATCATTGCCACATAGATAGGGTGTATGTTCTGACTTCTGTAACATCATTTGGGGATAATATTCATACTATTTGCTCAGAATATATCATCATCTCTTCATGCTACGGAATTTAATGTAAAGTGAAGCAAGTTGGTGAAGTGTGTGGTAACTCATTGGTAAAAGTAATTGTAATCTGTACTATTTCTACATTGCGTGTGCAGCTAACCACCTCATTGATTATTTTTTCTTTGGCAAGAAAAGAACAGCTCCATCAAACCACGTGCTTTTCCTATTAATTCATCATGCTGCTAATTTGAGGTGAGATTAGGGATCTAGATAACATCTGGGACTGTAGTCAACATGGCACTGTGTTTAGACCCACTGGGGTTAGCTATCTATTTGACATAGTTTGTGCAAGCTGAATAGAGTGTGAGCAAAACCAGGTTTGATTCAATAACATGTTTGATGGATTGTGTAGAGTGGAAACACCCATATCATAGCAGTCACATCTTCGACCACCACGCTTTCAATTGACACATCTTAAAATCCAGCTGAAATGTCAAAATCTATAGCTTCTAGTCTCTAAACTGCAGGGCTGCTTTTGACGTCCTCGTCAACAAGTTCAGTATTATAGGTGATGGATGGTCAAAATCTGGCCCAGGAACAACAGACTAAGGTAGTTTTAAGTCCTGCCCCGTGCTCTTTCACGTGCTCTTGCCTGGCTCTTACAGGGGTGCATTATAATACAGGGGCTGCCCATGGGGAGTGCATGATACTATATTGAGGACTATCTGGTGTATTATACTATATGGATACTATCTAGGGGGCCATCATACAGGGTGGGGATTATAGTGGCGGGGCCATCATACGGTGTTGGAGCCATTAAATAGTTTTGGGGACATTAAGGGGTCAGTATATATCCAGTGAGGGGGCATTATTCTGTGTATAGGGGAGCTGTACAAGGGGGAGACTCGGGACATTATTAAGTGTAAAGTGGGCACTTATTGTTATAGGGGAACTCTGGTTACTGTGACTGTCAAAGGGGCACACAGGGCATTATTACATTCTAGGGGACAAAATGTGGGCACTGTTTTCTAGGGCACTTGCACCTGGCATTACTATATTATAGAGGGTTGCTTTAGAATTTAGAGGTCACACAGAACCACACAATAGGTGCAGTAATAGGGACACATACGGCAGCAGCGGCTCAGCATTGGGGTATCAGGAGCAGTAATAGGGGCACATACTGCAGCAGCAGCTAGTATTGGGGGTATCAGGTGCAGTAATAGGGACACATACGGCAGCAGTGCCTCAGTATTGGGGTATCAGGAGCAGTAATAGGGACACATACGGCAGCAGCGGCTCAGTATTGGGGTATCAGGTGCAGTAATAGGGACACATACGGCAGCAGCGGCTCAGTATTGGGGTATGAGGAGCAGTAATAGGGACACATACGGCAGCAGTGGCTCAGTATTGGGGTATCAGGTGCAGTAATAGGGACACATACGGCAGCAGCAGCTCAGTATTGGGGTATCAGGTGCAGTAATAGGGACACATACGGCAGCAGCAGCTCAGTATTGGGGTATCAGGTGCAGTAATAGGGACACATACGGCAGCAGTGGCTCAGTATTGGGGTATCAGGTGCAGTAATAGGGACACATACGGCAGCAGCGGCTCAGTATTGGGGTATCAGGTGCAGTAATAGGGACACATACGGCAGCAGCGGCTCAGCATTGGGGTATGAGGAGCAGTAATAGGGACACATACGGCAGCAGTGGCTCAGTATTGGGGTATCAGGTGCAGTAATAGGGACACATACGGCAGCAGCAGCTCAGTATTGGGGTATCAGGTGCAGTAATAGGGACACATACGGCAGCAGTGGCTCAGTATTGGGGTATCAGGTGCAGTAATAGGGACACATACGGCAGCAGCGGCTCAGTATTGGGGTATCAGGTGCAGTAATAGGGACACATATGACATCAGCGGCTCAGTATTGGGGTATCAGCAGGATGAGGAGTTTGTGCAGGTTGAGAATAGTCCAATCGGTGACCGTGACAGTGCTGAAAATATGAGAAGTGAAACGTGTCTTTGTTGTATTCTCTATAGTCGAGTCCTGGCTGGAGGAGTCGTCATGTCGGTCTGGGGCCAGATGGAAAAGACATGAAAAGTGAACGATTCCATCAGAAAGAACATCAGCGGTAAGTCATTATCTGTACCTGTGCTGTAATCTATTATATGTTCTGTAGGACTGGTATTATTTACCACTGACCATATGGCGGTGATATCAATATTGGTCTTTTTATATATAGATTATTTTTGGCAACAGCGCGGTCATTTGCTGAGGTTCTCTGGTTAGGGGCCCACTCAGAAGTTTCGCCCCCCCTAAACTGAAACCCTAGCTACGCCTTGGCAAAGATGAAATAAGAAAGTCTGTAGATACAGTCACTTTATATAGGAAGGAGCAGATGTTCATGATTCCGCTCCTCAGGCCTTTGGTTCCACTTGTGCTGTTTTTGCACATCCAGGTCTGGATCACACACGATGGAGAGGAGAAGAGCAGGAATGTGTGATGTGTGATCTGTGTAGATGGAATTTTCCTGGATTCTTACAGCACTGCAATCAACCATATGGCCTTCTGTCTGGCCATCGCCAGGTAGATGAAGAGCAGCCGCTTCTTCATTCTGTCCATGACCAGGTAGTGTCTGTATATGGCCAGGGTCACACTTGCGAGAAACTCGCACGAGTCTTGTGTCTCAATCCCAGGCACCTACGGCCAAGTATGAGAAGGAGCAGCCGCTGCCTTCTTTTTGGCCATATCCGGTGGAGAAGGAGCAGCCGCTACCTTCTCTGTCCATATCCAGTAGTCTTGTCCTTACCACCACATCGTAGATGAGTCAACCAAATGGCAAGTTTTGCTGAAAGAAGTCCTTAAATTTCAGCCTTTGATTACTTGCCATTTCAATCCAGAGGAAGGCGAAAAATAACCCCGAGGACTTGATGTTGAAGTATCCTCAGGGGAAAAAAATTCCTCCCTGACCCCAAATAAGGCGATCGGAATACATCCCTGGATGTTTGGTGCTCTAATCTACGTGGCTGTTCTGTGGTGGCAGCTCTGTAGTATTTGTCACAGTCCGGTAAATTAGAAAGTCCAGATAATTGTCTCATCCGATTAATAAAAGCTTCATTCCTCGATGTTGCTGGAATGGGGCTGATTTATATCAGCCTATTACTCCTGTAAGAAAAGAAATATATTCAAAATAAAGAAATTGAAGCGACTCGACACCATCATAAACTCTGGGCGGAGGTCACAATATCGCAGGGGGGAGTTCAGTTTAATAGACACTAAACTGGGGAAACAATTGCAGGCCAAAAATGAAGAAAAGCGTCACTCGTCGTATAAAAATACTCCTTTATTAATGTCCTGAAGAACATAGTGGCTGGTCTCTCTGAACAGCCACACCTGGTCCTTCTCTCTACTGATGATATGTCTTAAAGGACGTTAATAAAAAAGTGATTTTTAAAGTTGAGCGCAGCTTTTCTCCTTTTTAAGAAGAGAAATTTACATTTCTTAGAACTGGCTCCTCACATATATACTGTATACTGGGGGATATAATGAGGTGTATGGTGGGCATGTGTACTACAGGGCAGAGGTAACACTATGGATGTCCCTATGTGCTATACTTACATCTTCGTAATAGAACGGTGGTTCGGCTCTGCCGGACTCCACGTCGCTCCAGTTTATGGAGTGGAAGAATGGGCGCTCTCGGATGAACGATGTTATGGCATACCGAGCAGATGGAGTTTTGCAGAGAAGCTGGAAGATGAGACCATTGATCATTGTATTATGTATTATTACTGATATGTTATTACACAATGTCTATGGACTGTCAACACCATGTCCTCTATCCTTCTTTATAATCTACCATCATGCTTTTTCACCTAATCCTACTTACCCCTTCTAGGATGTCAAGCTCATCGATGGAGATGCAGCGTGGAAAATACATGACGTTGTCCAAAGACTCATGGTAGTCGTCCATCGAGCCACTGGTATAGAATGGAGACTTCCCCACAATCATCATGTACAGGATGACACCAAATGAAAAGGAATCTGCCAGATGATTGTAGCCTTTTCTATCCATTACCTGTAGGAACATAAGATAGGAGATGAGCTGAATATACCGGGGAGGGGATTTACACACAGAGCCTATGAGGACCGGTCTGTGATGAGATATGAGCAGGATACTCAGATTGGTACTCCATCCTACTATCGGCATCAATCACTCAGGGATGTTCCTTACCTCAGGCGCAATGTAACCCTTTGTGCCAAGAAGTTCTTCCAAGAGGTCATCCTCGCCCACATTCACAGCTGAAATGCCAAAGTCACAGATTTTTATGTGTCCAATGCCATCAATGAGGACGTTCTGAGGCTTAAGGTCACTGCGGGGAAAAGAAACAGACACTGATGGTGAGGATAATTCATGAAAAGAACTTTCTACAATAGATATGTAAGGTGACAACATAGATTTTTGAAGATGAACTCATTACCGATGTATCACGCCGTGTTCATGGAGGAACTGGATTCCGCAAACCATTTCTGCTGCAAAGCGTCTGTGGAGAAGAAAGTAGAGGATGGATCAGTGGTTACACACACTTTAGGACCATAATGAACGGGCAGCAGATTATTATGATTCAGCCTAAGACATTTACCTTGTTGTCTCTGTATCGAACATCATCGATTCTCCCATTTGGCCAAACAGATCTCCTCCGGCCATTACCTCCATGGCTATTATATATCCTTGTGGATTTTCAACAAAGCCCCGCAGAGATGTTATGAAGCGGCAGTCGGCGCCCATACTTAGGACCTTTAACTCTGTAGAGAATGAGTCCTCATCACAACTACTCTTTTCCATGATCTTAAGGGCTAGTAGTTCTTTGCTGACCGGATCTGATGCCAAGACGACCTGAAGAAAAATCACAGAAGATCAGACCAAACTCTTATCTATTATAGGGATCTGTGTAATGGATCACTGGTGTAATCCAATTATCATTACATATGAAGATCCTGTAATGAATATTTATACCATCCTGTGTATCTGGTGAAGAATACATTGGGGAGCACGGAGTAGTATAAATTCATTCTTACCTTTCCGTAACTTCCTCTTCCAATATCATAGAGTAAATCAAGGCTGTAAAGGTCAATAGGATTTTCTATTTTCACCAGTTCTCTCACAGGTAAAACAGGGGAGCTGGCATCACCAAGGTCTTCTGCTTTCACATCTGCTATGTCAGAGGGCATGATAACGTTTGCACCTGCTGAGATGACATAAGACTTGTTAATTTCTTTGAGAACACATAATGGAAATACACTTTCTATTAAATGTGGGCTCAGGCGCTGAGCATGCATTTTACCAGGCTAACACCAGCTGTATTACATAGCTGCCACCTGCCTACAACTGCAGCGACTGGAGCACACTCCGATTGCTTCAGTTTAACTATTTCATTGCTGACAGTGCTACTTAAATTAAGTGAATGTAGATTAGTCCCCTCAGGACACAATTGCAAGGGGTTTATTGGTTGTAATGACTATATGGGCCCTATCTTTTACTTTAGTCCAAATGTTAAGACCAGCCTGGCTTAATTTCATATGAGAACGTCACTAAAACCATATACAGCGATACAGTCCCATTACTAGAGATCAGAAAATATCAGGGTCAAGCCTTCTGAAGAGACTAAAAAATTAAATATATAAAAGTTTTATAAAAAAGAATTCAAAAATGTAATTTGAATTACTTAACCTTCCCAATTAATAATAATAAAAAAATGAAAAATAAGCATAACTAGCTCAGTATTGGGGTATCAGGTGCAGTAATAGGGACACATACGGCAGCAGTGGCTCAGTATTGGGGTATCAGGTGCAGTAATAGGGACACATATGGCAGCAGCGGCTCAGTATTGGGGTATCAGGTGCAGTAATAGGGACACATACGGCAGCAGCGGCTCAGTATTGGGGTATCAGGTGCAGTAATAGGGACACATACGGCAGCAGCAGCTCAGTATTGGGGTATCAGGTGCAGTAATAGGGACACATACAGCAGCAGTGGCTCAGTATTGGGGTATCAGGTGCAGTAATAGGGACACATACGGCAGCAGTGGCTCAGTATTGGGTATCAGGTGCAGTAATAGGGACACATATGCAGCGCGGCTCAGTATTGGGGATCAGTGCAGTATAGGGACACATACGGCAGCGCGGCTCAGTATTGGGGTATCAGGTGCAGTAATAGGGACACATACGGCAGCAGCAGCTCAGTATTGGGGTATCAGGTGCAGTAATAGGGACACATACAGCAGCAGTGGCTCAGTATTGGGGTATCAGGTGCAGTAATAGGGACACATATGACAGCAGCGCTCAGTATTGGGGTATCAGGTGCAGTAATAGGGACACATACGGCAGCAGCGGCTCAGTATTGGGGTATCAGTGCAGTAATAGGGACACATACGGCAGCAGTGGCTCAGTATTGGGGTATCAGGTGCAGTAATAGGGACACATACGGCAGCAGGGCTCAGTATTGGGGTATCAGATGCAGTAATAGGGACACATACGGCAGCAGCAGCTCAGTATTGGGGTATCAGGTGCAGTAATAGGGACACATACGGCAGCAGTGGCTCAGTATTGGGGTATCAGATGCAGTAATAGGGACACATACGGCAGCAGCAGCTCAGTATTGGGGTATCAGATGCAGTAATAGGGACACATACGCAGCAGCAGCTCAGTATTGGGGTATCAGGTGCAGTAATAGGGACACATATGACATCAGCGACTCAGTATTGGGGTATCAGGTGCAGTAATAGGGACACATACAGCAGCAGCGGCTCAGTATTGGGTATGAGGTGCAGTAATAGGGACACATACGGCAGCAGCGGCTCAGTATTGGGGTATGAGGTGCAGTAATAGGGACACATATGACAGCAGCGGCTCAGTATTGGGGTATCAGCAGGATGAGGAGTTTGTGCAGGTTGAGAACAGTCCAATCGGTGACCGTGACAGTGCTGAAAATATGAGAAGTGAAATGTGTCTTTGTTGTATTTTCTATAGTCGAGTCCTGGCTGGAGGAGTCGTTCATGTCGGTCTGGGGCCAGATGGAAAAGACATGAAAAGTGAACGATTCCATCAGAAAGAACATCAACGGTAAGTCATTATCTGTACCTCTCCATTAGCATAAGTCCGCTATACAAAAATATAAAAATAATTATCCCAAACAGTAAATACTGAAATGAGAAAAAATGGAAACACCAAAATTGCATTTTTTTAAAAATCAAAAAGTTACAATGTCTCAGAATATGGCGACTCAAACCATTTGTCTTTTTTTTCTTATTAAATTTCTAATTTTCTTCCACCATTATAGTAAAAAGAAAACATATGCATGCTGGGCGTTACAAGAATTGTATCAGACATGGAGAATTATTTTGTGAGGTCATTTTTATCACACAGTTAACACAATAAAAAAAATGTTGGAATCCATTTTTTCTACACAATTTTACCACACTAATTTTTTTCCTTTTTAAAAAAAAACAAAAACATTGAATGACAAAATAAATGGTGTTGTTCAAAGCTACAGCTCGGCCTGCTGAAAAAAAAAAAAGCTCACATACAGCTGTATTAGAAGACAAATTAAGAATAAAAGTTATGGCTTTACGAAGAAGGGAGGAAAAAAAATGAAAAACTACCCGATCAAGGAGGGGTTAATAAATATAGCTCCAGATCATATATTACAATTTTAAACAGAACTATATACATCAGCAGGAAATGTCGAATATTTGGTGTTTCGTTTATCAAAACTGTCTAATTGCAAAAATGTCCCTGTTGCCCGTAGCAACGATTCACAGCACAGATTCTGGTTCATAACATTCTATAGAACACTGAAATGTGACTGGTTGCTACGGGCAACAAGGACAGTTCTTCCACATGTCGGCATTGATAATTGAGGTCTGCACATCATTTTAGGAGTATAATCCCCCTCACCCCCAGTCTTATTCTACTGAGCTGTTCCCATCTTACCTGTTTCATCTTCATCCATTGCTCTTTCTGGTGAAGGAACACTCAGATGGAATAGAAAACTCGGGATGGAGACGGTTTTGGCTGTTGACTGGGATCTCCATAGTGCACCATTCCCATTAATAATGGGTGTAGCATAGGTCAGATGTCTCCTGCATTGGATAACCCAGTCTCTGCTGTTCCGAATTCTTTTCTTGGCTGCAGCTATTTGCAGGTCCAGGATGTCATTTATTTCAGATCTGGATGAGACCTGTCTTGGAGTTTCTTGGAGATCCTCGTCCAGCTTTATATCTGCGCCGATGTTTCTCGCTTATTTAGGATGGCTTCTTTATTCCTCATCCTTATTGCAGGGGTCATATCTCCAATTTTTTTCAAGGTGATAAGTGTGGCCCTCTGAAGCTCAGCGGAGGCTGCAGAGTGAGACTCCATGAGGTTCTCCATGATCCTTCTCCCTGTAAGGATCTCATGTCTTTTTGACTTTCTCATTTTCTCTAGTTTTTGTCGTTTGGATGCCATTTCTGAGGCATCAGTGTCCATGTTTGGTAGAATAATGTCTTTTCGCCCTAAAGCGAATAATAATACCTGCTCTTCATTTAATACTCTCCTCTCTCTCAGTACCCGATCTCGTTGGGCTTGTCTTCTCTCTTTATCCATTTTTGAATCAATTTTTGCTTCGTTCGTCACGAAACACAAAAGGAACTCCCTCACCCTTGGGGTCTGTGAGGCAGTGATTTCCTATGGGCTGTAACACTGGAATGTAGAATGTGATGATGCCATCACATCATTGTCACATACTGTAGATTATACCGTGATGTCACAATGAGAATCATATAGATTGACAGATACACAGATAGATATAAACTTTGGAGGATATTTATATATATATATATATATATATATATTATATATAATATACAGTATAGTGCTCCATAAAGTATAATGAGCCCCATATAATGCTCCGTACAGAATAATGAGCCCCATATATTACTCCATACAGAATAATGAGCCCCATATATTGCTCCATACAGTATAATGAGCCCAATATATTGCTCCATACATAATAATGAGCCCCATATAATGCTCCATACAGAATAATGGACCCCATATAATGCTCCACACAGTGTAATAAACCCCATATACTGCTCTGTACAAAATAGTGAGCCCTATATATTGCTCAATACTGTATAATGGGCCCCATATAATGCTTCATAAAGAATAATGAGCCCCATATATTGCTCCATACAGAATAATGAGCCCTATGCATTGCTTCATACAGTATAAAGAGCCTCATATAATGCTCCAAACAGAATAATAAGCCCTATATAATAATCCATACAGTATAATGAGCTCCATATATTGCTCCATACATAATGAACCCTATATAATGCCCTATACAGTAAAATAAGCCCCATATAATATTCCATACATAATGAGCTTTGCATATTGTTCCATACAGTATAATGGTCCCCATATAATGCTCTTTAAAGAATAATGAGACCCATATATTGTTCCATACAGTATAATGGGCCCCATATAATGCTCCATAAATAACCCAAAAAGAAGGCAAAGTGTGAATATACTCATCCATATATTGAACAAAACCCAAAGAAATCATGGACTAGGAGTCATAATGAAAAATTGTAAACTTTATTTAAATACAAATCAAAAAAATAGATAAAACCAATAAGGTCAAGTAAAAGTCAGAATAACAAATACAAGGGAGAAAACAGCATCCGAATCTTAATCAGCAAGTCAGTTATAATGATGATATAACAAATTTGTACAGCAATGTAGACAATCCATACAGTCAGAATGGATCTCTGATTTTTATATATATGTAGATATAAATATATGCATCTGAGTACCTCCACTGAAGATCTATATACGACAATAAGTATTTATAAAATATATATACATAGATAGAATATGGTCAGTATAGACAAATTGATGTTTAAATAGCTAGTGCATAAGGTATCAAAGAGATCTCAAGCATAAAGACAAAGTGTGTCTCAATAATGATAACCAAAAAATTTTCTGAGGTTAGTGTTCAGAGCATAAAGCATCTGACCAGTTGATGGTGTATATATATATATGTGTAGAGAGAGTATATATGCAGCAAAATCATCAAAGAGGCAGGAGAGGATCATCAGTATGGAGGCAAAAATTGCCTTCCTGCCATAATAGCAAACATCCTGTCACTGATAATACAGATGCATAAATGGAGATACAAAAGACAAAAAGCTGCAAATATTCAATATGGAGGTGAAACCACCTTCCTGCTCGAATGAACAATTACACTGTCAATAATGGTGCATATGTATAGGCATAACTCAAAAAGCAGGTGGTAGAAGGAGATAATCAATATAGAGGTAAAGCTACCTTCATGGTACAATGAAGCAAATGCTAACAGCGCAGAGTAAATCCACCTTTCTGCTACATAGAGCTGAAGTGCTACCAATAACAATGCATACACATAGGCATATATAACCAGGACAGAGAGGACATTCAGACTTACTGAGAAAGAGCTGGAAGCTTCCTCGGGGAAGCTACATAGCGAAACGCGCGTTGGGGTCTTCCAGCTCTTTCTCAGTAAGTCTGAATGTCCTCTCTGTCCTGGTTATATATGCCTATGTGTATGCATTGTTATTGGTAGCACTTCAGCTCTATGTAGCAGAAAGGTGGATTTACTCTGCGCTGTTAGCATTTGCTTCATTGTACCATGAAGGTAGCTTTACCTCTATATTGATTATCTCCTTCTACCACCTGCTTTTTGAGTTATGCCTATACATATGCACCATTATTGACAGTGTAATTGTTCATTCGAGCAGGAAGGTGGTTTCACCTCCATATTGAATATTTGCAGCTTTTTGTCTTTTGTATCTCCATTTATGCATCTGTATTATCAGTGACAGGATGTTTGCTATTATGGCAGGAAGGTAATTTTTGCCTCCATACTGATGATCCTCTCCTGCCTCTTTGATGATTTTGCTGCATATATACTCTCTCTACACATATATATATATATACACCATCAACTGGTCAGATGCTTTATGCACTGAACACTAACCTCAGAAAATTTTTTGGTTAACTTATCATTATTGAGACACACTTTGTCTTTATGCTTGAGATCTCTTTGATACCTTATGCACTAGCTATTTAAACATCAATTTGTCTATACTGACCATATTCTATCTATGTATATATATTTTATAAATACTTATTGTCGTATATAGATCTTCAGTGGAGGTACTCAGATGCATATATTTATATCTACATATATATAAAAATCAGAGATCCATTCTGACTGTATGGATTGTCTACATTGCTGTACAAATTTGTTATATCATCATTATAACTGACTTGCTGATTAAGATTCGGATGCTGTTTTCTCCCTTGTATTTGTTATTCTGACTTTTACTTGACCTTATTGGTTTTATCTATTTTTTTGATTTGTATTTAAATAAAGTTTACAATTTTTCATTATGACTCCTAGTCCATGATTTCTTTGGGTTTTAATGCTCCATAAAGAATAATGAGCCCCATATATTGCTCCATACAGAATAATGGACCCCATATAATGCTCCACACAGTTTAATGAACCCCATATATTGCTCCGTACAGAATAATGAGCCCTATATATTGCTCAATACATTATAATAGGCCCCATATAATGCTTCATAAAGAATAATGAGCCCCTTATATTGCTCCATACAGTATAATGAGCCCTCTATATTAGTCAATACAGTACAATGATCCTCGTATAATGCTCCAAACAGTATAATGAGCCCAATATAATACTTCATACAGTATAATAAGCTCCATATATTGTTCCATACATAAAGGGCCCTATATAATGCTCTATGCAGTATAATGGGCCCCATATAATGTTCCATACATAATGAGCTTTGTATATTGCTCCATACAGTATAACGAGCCCCATATAATGCTCCAAACATTATACATTATATTGTCACATTATTATTATTATTATTATTATAAATAAATAATAATAATAATAATAATGTGACCCATATAATGCTCTAAACAGTACAATGAGCCCCATGTATTGCTCCATACATAATATAGGTCCCATATAATGCACCAAATACAATGGGCTCATATATTGCTTCATATATAATGGGTCCCATATGATGCTTGTCAAATGACCAATGCACTAGCAGGATGCAGCAAGCTCCCATAGATAAAGGCTGGAGCAGCACAGGTGCCTGTTATGAATGTGCTAGAGATGGTTTCTGAGCAGAGGCTCCCTCTGGTGGTTACAGACAGTACTGAACCTTTCAGCGAGGAATGGCAATCTGGGATCACAGACTGGTCTGATATAAGGGAGGTTCCCTCCAATGATGGTTGCCAGTGATCAATTGTTCTTGTCTCAATTGTGGTTCCTGGTTCTTTTGGAAGTTTGCTGAGTCTTGCCTGCATCTTCTGCTATCAGATAAGATATTTTCTGCTTTTATTTTTGTGCTTGCTTTTTGCATAGTTCCCTGCACTTCTGTGGAGGTCAGCCAGGTCCCCTCCGGGGGCTTTGCTCCTCTCAGTTTATCTGAAGCCACTGTTATTTGTTCATTTACTTTTTCCTGTTTTTTCAGTGGCCGCGGTGTTATGAATGTTTTAGAAATGAATTCTGAGCAGAAGCTCCCTCTTGTGGTTACAAACAGTACTGAACCATTCAATGAGGATTGGCAATCAGGAATCACGGACTGACTGGATATAAGGGAGGTTTCCCCCATCATGGTTGCCGGTGATCAATTGTTCTTGTCTCAAAGTTGTTTCCTGGTTCACTTGGAAGCTTGCTGAGTCTTGCCTCTTCTCCTGCTCTCAGATAAGGTATTTTCTGTTTTTTGTTTTTGTGCTTGCCTTTTGCATATTTCTCTGAATTTCTTTGAGGTTGGCCAGGTTCCCCTCCCCGGGGGGCTTGGTCTCCTCTCGGTTCCTCTGGAGCCACTGTTGTTTGTTCATTTGCCTTTTCCAGTTTTTTTTGTGGCTGCGGCTTAGTTTTGTTACACCAGAGAACTAATTTAAGTGGTAGAGGTCGTGTGATCTCAGGTGTTTTTGCAATTAGTAGCGTTGGCTTTTTTTTTAGGGTTTTTTTTGGTTTGCAGTAAGAATCCTTTCTATCCTTTTCTGTCTAGGCAGATTGGGCCCCAGCGTTTGCTCATACTATTTTCTGTCTGTGTCTGTATTTCCTCTTGTCTAACCGCCATTACATGTTTGGGGGCTTCTTATGTTCTTTGGGGATCTTCTCCGGGGCAGATAGCTTTCCTCTTTCTATCTTTAGGTGTAGTTAGCCTCTCAGGCTGTGACGAGGCGTCTAGGACCAACGTAGGAACACTCTACGGCTGCCTTTAGTTGTGGTGGTTAGTCAGAGTACTGCAATCCAGTAGATTCCAACCTCTCTGGTGTATTGCCGTTTTTGCCTGCTCTCCTCAGCTACCAAAACATAACACCGCGGCTTAGTTTTGTTACACCAGAGATCTGATTAAGGTGGTAGAGATCGTGTGATCTCAGGTGTTTTTGCAATCAGAAGAGTTGGTATTTTTTAGGGTTTTTTTTGGATTGCAGTGAGAATCCTTTCCTGTACTTTTCTGTCTAGACGTTTGCTCATTCTATTTTCTGTCTGTGTCCGTGCTTCTTCTTGTCTAACCGCCATTACATGTTTGGGGGCTTCCTATTTTCTTTGGGGATCTGCTCTGGGGCAGATAGCTTTCCTCTTTCTGCCTTTAGGTGTAGTTATTTCTCAGGCTGTGACTAGGAGTCTAGGATCAACGTAGGAACGCTCCACGGCTACCTTTAGTTGTGTGGTTAGTTCAGGTTACTGCAATTCAATAGGTTCCAGCCTCTCTGGTGTATTGCCGTATTTGCTTTTTCACCTCAGCTACCATAACACAACAGATGCCCTCCACTGATGAGAACAGCCACCCTATCACAGAATTAGTGATGATGAAGGTGTTAGCTGCCTAGCGGAAAAAAGCACACAAATAAGGCTTGCTTTGGACATATGTCACACAGGAAAGTGCAATGCATAATGTCTGGATAGCAGCCTATTTATAACGCCTATAATGGAAGGCTGGCTGTTTAGCACTATACAGGTCCTTCTCAAAAAATTAGCATATAGTGCTAAATTTCATTATTTACCATAATGTAATGATTACAATTAAACTTTCATATATTTTAGATTCATTACACACCAAATGAAATTTGTCAGGTCTTTTATTGTTTTAATACTGATGATTTTGGCATACAACTCCTGATAACCCAAAAATCCTGTCTCAAAAAATTAACATATCAAGAAAAGGTTCTCTAAACGACCTATTACCCTAATCTTCTGAATCAACTAATTAACTCTAAACACATGCAAAAGATTCCTGAGGCTTTTAAAAACTCCCTGCCTGGTTCATTACTCAAAACCCCCATCATGGATAAGACTAGCGACCTGACTGATGTCAAGAAGGCCATCATTGACACCCTATGGGCTACAGGTGCCACATTCCCCAGGTAAAGCCACTTTTGAACCATAAACAGCGGCAGAAGCGCCTGACCTGGGCTACAGAGAAGCAGCACTGGACTGTTGCTAAGTGGTCCCAAGTACTTTTTTCTGATGAAAGCAAATTTTGCATGTCATTCGGAAATCAAGGTGCCAGAGTCTGGAGGAAGACTGGGGAGAAGGAAATGCCAAAATGCCTGAAGTCCAGTGTCAAGTACCCACAGTCAGTGATGGTGTGGGGTGCCATGTCAGCTGCTGGTGTTGGTCCACTGTGTTTCATCAAGGGCAGGGTCAATGCAGCTAGCTATCAGGAGATTTTGGAGCACTTCATGCTTCCATCGGCTGAAATGCTTTATGGAGATGAAGATTTCATTTTTCAGCACGACCTGGCACCTGCTCACAGTGCCAAAACCACTGGTAAATGGTTTACTGACCATGGTATTACTGTGCTCAATTGGCCTGCCAACTCTCCTGACCTGAACCCCATGGAGAATCTGTGGGATATTGTGAAGAGAAAGTTGAGAGACGCAAGACCCAACACTCTGGATGAGCTTAAGGCCACTATCGAAGCATCCTGGGCCTCCATAACACCTCAGCAGTGTCACAGGCTGATTGCCTCCATGCCACGCCGCATTGAAGCAGTCATTTCTGCAAAAGGATTCCCGACCAAATATTGAGTGCATAACTGAACATTATTATTTGATGGTTTTTTTGTTTGTTTTGAAAAAACACTTTTATTTTATTGGACGGTTGAAATATGTTAATTTTTTGAGACAGGTTTTTTGGGTTATCAGGAGTTGTATGCCAAAATCATCAGTATTAAAACAATAAAAGACCTGACAAATTTCAGTTGGTGTGTAATGAATCTAAAATATATGAAAGTTTAATTGTAATCATTACATTATGGTAAATAATGAAATTTAGCACTATATGCTAATTTTTTGAGAAGGACCTGTATGTGCATAACACAGAAAACCAAGCCATCATAAAGGAGCCTAGCTGCATCCTGCAAAAAATGATAAAAAAATGCAAAAATAATGCATATGATAAATGCATCAAATGAGGTATTGGTTACTATTTTGGCCAAAATTTGATGTTTAGTTAGATACTCACAATATAATGGGGACCCTTGACGTTGGGTTGCGAGCTTATCTGCTTTGGCCAAAATAGTAACCAATACCTCATTTGATGCATGTATCATATACATTATTTTTGCACTTTTTATCATTTTTTCCAGGATGCAGCTAGGCTCCTTTTTGATGGCTTGGTTTTCTGTGTTATGCACAGAAAAAACTGGACACACAAGAAAAAATTTTAGGTCGGTACAAGATTGGAAGTTTCATATAAATCCACCAATCAAAGCAGGCATGAGTATTTGTGACAGTTGTAGAAAGCAACTTGCAAAAGAGAAAAATACTCTGCAGGCAGAAAATTTTGAAGAACCTGTAACTTCCAACACAGAGGATTTTATAAATTCTGATTTAACAATAGAGTATTTGAATAAATCACTTTCTAACATCGAAGAATCGCCCGTTGCAAAAAAAAAATAATCCATTATCTCGGTTATTGCAAAAAAAATTATAAAAAGTCACAAAAAATTGACCCTTGAACTGGTAGGTGAAACAGTAGAAGGTGAAGGAAAAAAATGACACTAATTCAGAGATCATTCTGCAGCTTAAAGATAAATTTAAATCCACTGTGAGACAGTGAAGGAATATGTGTTGAATGGGGTGTACATTTCACCTAGGTATAAGGGAAATGTGTGGCTTTGTAAACCTAGTGGTAGAGAAAGGTCACTACACCTGACATTCAGCACACACTTGCAGTTCAGGCCTGAACTCACTCAGGTGTTAATTAGGAGACCAGAAGTAGGTGTCTGCAAACACAGTCAGGGAGCTCATTCAGTCTGGACAAGGGGTCCAGGCACAGAAGGTGTCTCCAAGAGTGTGGGAGCTGCCTTAGCCCGGACACAGAGAGGTGTCCCGGTACAAGAAGCAGTCTCTAAGAGTGTGAGCTATCTCAGTCTGGGTGCAGGAAGTACCCCGGACACAGGAGTAGTCGCAGTGCGAATCCGTGCGAATAGCGGCTGAATAGGAGTGGATCTTTCTCAAGTCTGGACATGGAAGGTGCCTTCAGACACAAGGAGGAGTATCTGTGAAGCTCCAAACTGGTAACATATGTGATATGTGTTGTTTTGGGCACACACAGACTGGTAGAGTCTGGGTCCCGCATAGAGAGGGCCATCTATCTAAGTGTAATTAGAGGCTAGACAAGCCCAGGTTTTCTGTTTATGCTTTGTTTTAATCTGTTTGCTGTGGACTTTAATAAAGCTGGTTGCGGCCAGTTTTGCACCAGAACTGCTGTCTGAATGAACTGTTTTCATGCCATTCTGTCTACCCAGACAGCGATCCTAGAGATAAACCCCCGGAAATGTTACAATTGGCGGAGAATGCTGGGGCAGCGCAGTGCCTGATACAGTTAGTGCTGGAGGGTGCATGCAGCACAGAGGCTTAAAGACAGCAAGAAGGGTGAGGTCTGTTGAAATAGCAGCAGAGAAAAAAAAAGTGTGTCAAGAGAAATGTCTGATTGGATCAAGTCTTAAAGAGACAGTAGCCCTAATAGAGTTTGCAAAAGAGAAAAAAAAAAGGTGTGTCTGCACAAAGCTGAACTTGTTGTGGAAAAGACTGTGGAGTGTGCAGCAGCAAAGGAGAAAAGTCTGTGGAGCAGTCTTAAAGAGACAGTAGCCCTAATAGACTTTGAAAAAAAAAAAAAAAAGTGTCTGCACAGCAGAGCTGAATTTTTCTATGGAAAAGACTGTAGAGTGGGTATGTCTTGAGTGAAGACTGCCGTTGTTAAGACAGAGAAGTCTGACAGCATGGATGACAGCATGGAGGCGCTGTTTGAACAAATGGCACAAGTTAATGTGCAACATAAAACTGCCGGGGTTGAGACAGATAAGTCCGGCAGTATGGAGGAGCTCATTGAGTACCTGGCCCAGGCCCAGCGGAGCCTGCAGCAGAGCATGGAGCAGCAGCGCCTGCAGCACCAGCAGCGCATGCAGCAGGCCCAGCAGCAATTCCTGCAGCAGCAGCAGGAGAATGACTGGTTGTTTTTTGAGCAGATTGCAGCTCTCAACACCTCGTCCCAGAGTAATGTTGTGAAGGTACCTGCGTTGTCCGCTGTAAAGAAGGCGGTAAGACGGTCCCTGAAAAAGATGACACCTCGTGATGATGTGGAGGTATATCTCACTAGGTTTGAGAGACTGGCAGAGAAGGAGAATCTGCCCCTATCTGAATGGACCATGATGGTCGCACCCTATCTGATTGGAGTGCCCCAGGTGGCCTATGCTGACCTGAGCGAGCAGGACAGCCAAGACTATGGCAAGCTGAAAGCGGAGATTCTTACCCGGCTGGGTGTTACGGTGACAGCCCGTGCCAGGGGAGTTCATGACTGGAGATACAGTTGGGAGTCTGCAGTCAGCAGGCTTGATTATGGAGTTGAAAAGGTGATAGTGGACCGCTACACCCAAGCACGTCCTCCTGAGGTACAGCCGTCTGAGAGGTCGTCACTTCGGAGTTCCCGGACGCTGAACTCTCGCGGTAAGAGCGTTCCAGCTGTTGGGGACATGGGGTATGCTGATAAGCGGGTTCAGGCCCGAGGGGACATGTGGGTGGGAGAGTGTGATGGACAGTGTTGGAGCTGGCGTGAAATTGCAGCCAACTGTCCAATAGAGGGGGAGCCTATGTGTTGTGATGTTGGCAGATCTCTCTCTCTCTGCGCAGAACCTGTGTGGGTGTCCACCTCAGCCGAAGAGACTGGACCACAGGGGTCCCCGGTGGTTGTAAATGACTGCCCAGCACAGGCCCTCTTGGACTCAGAGAGTCCAGTGACTTCCGTATGTGACAGCCTGATTGATAGGGACTTCATCCCTGATAAGCACCTGAGTATGGTGTGCACCCATGGAGACACCAAAGTCTACCCAGAGACTGCCGTGGACTTGGTCCCCAAACTCGGGGAGGTTTCATATGAAGTGGGGGTAGTGAAGACCCTGGTGCACCCCGTTATATTGGGTAATGACTTTCCCCGATCTAAGGGTCTCTGGGGAAAAAATGTTTCTGATGGACAGTGTGATGAAGCTCCTATTGAGGGTGCGCAGTCCCGAGGGGCGGAACACAATGCTAGTGGGTCGTTAAACTTATGTTATGATGATGATCACGATAATGATGATGACCATGATAATGATGATGATGATAATGATAGTGATGATGATGATGATGATGATGATCATGATAATGATGATGACCATGATAATGATGCTGATGTTGATAATGATAGTGATGATGATCATGATAGTGATGATAATACTGATCATAGTCATGATAATGATGTTGATAATAATGATGACTGTGATGGTGATGAAGTTCCTTTGCAGGTGATGTTGGGAGACGAGGATGGTGATTCTCGGGAACCGAGTGTCCCTTACTTACCTGTGTCCTGTGACAATTTTGAGAGTGAGCAGTGGCGAGACCCCTCTCTTAGGACGGCACAGGAAAATATGATTGTTCTAAATGAGGTTTCCCAGGAGCCTGGCTCTGAGGAGAGGTTTCCTCATGCTGCCATGGACAATAGCCTATTGTATAGGGACACTGAAGTCCAGGGAGAGGTCGTGAGTCAGCTCCTAGTACCTGAGCTATATAGAAGTATAGTGCTGGGGTTGTCACATAGTCACATACTTGAGGGACCAGATGGTAAAGTTAATGTTGTGGATGACATGTTAACTAAGGTTCCAGATCAAGATATGATGTGGTGAATAGAAAATGAATTGTATAACCCTGACAGTGAGCAGGATATGAATGAAAATGAATTGTATAACCCTGACAGTGAGCAGGATGTGAATGAAAATGAAGTGTATAACCCTGACAGTGAGCAGGATGTGAATGAAAATGAAGTGTATAGCCCTGACAGTGAGCCAGATGTGGCTGAGAAAAAGGGGTCAGATAGTGATAGTGAATTATCTGATGACCATAAAGCAACCAGTGCAAATGAGGAAGGCATGGTAGCAGAGGAGGTTGAGAGTCCTGAGAAGAAAGCTGATGCTGACCTTACAGCCAGACAGAAGATGGCATCTGAAGATGTTTTACAGTTGGCCGGTTCCCTGGCGAAGACTAAGGTGAAAGGAGGAGAGCTGAGCTTTAAAGGCAGGACTCTGAAACTGAACACAGCACAAGTGGATGCTGTTGAAGATGAGAAGTTGTCGGTGTGTGGTGTGGATCTGCATCATGCCAAGGACTCTGAAGGTGATGCTGCAGAGGTGGAAAAAGCCATGGAAGTGGTGGTCACCAAGCCAGATGCCTCATCAGAAGCTGAGGTTTCAAGTGAAGCTGTGAGGAACAAGACTGAAGATATGGGGACTGACTCTGTCCAGGAATCTGTTTCTGCCGAAGACAGCGGCGTGGACGGGTTACGGTCCGGATCAGTAGCTGGCATTGGTGAGCTCAAGCACACTTTCAGGGAGGCTACATCGGAGCCACGTCCCAACAAATGGTAAAAGCGATGTGTCACTCCGTTGCCGCTACAGACACACGGGAGCCCAGATGGGATGCAGAACGTGGTGGAAGAGAAGAATCCGGCGGGTTCTGAGTATACAGATGCCGCTATCAAGGAGAACTTGAAAGCTGGAATAAATGGAGATATTGGAGACCAAAGTGATGTGACTGAAGAAGTAGAGTGTAGGACTGACGGTAGGGCTTCTGGGCACGTCCTGCCAGAAGAGCCTGAAGGAGGGGAACTGGAGAAAAGTGAAAAACCCCCTATACCTTCTGTGATAGTTGGTGACACATGGTCAGTGCACCAGGGACAGGAGGTACGTGAGTTTCTGAGGAAGAGTCAGCAGAAGTGTTCTGATGTGCCGGGTCGTACTTCTCTGGCCAGGCACTATATCGAAACTGAGCCCGGCCCTAAGGTCAAGATGAAACCGTGCAGGATACCCGAGGCCCGCAGAGAGCATAGGCCTGGGAGGGTACAGGGTAGTGCGAATGCTTCAGATGAAGAGAAAGCTGATGTTGCTATGACTCAGGTGAAGATACAAATGACAGTGGTGAAGATGAAGCTGATGAGGGCCATGACTGGTCCAGAGTTCACTGTCTCTGTTGGATTGTTGACCAGCCTCCTCCGCGTCTGGAGAAGAGGGAGGGGATATGTGAGACAGTGAAGGAATATGTGTTGAATGGGGTGTACATTTCACCTAGGTATAAGGGAAATGTGTGGCTTTGTAAACCTAGTGGTAGAGAAAGGTCACTACACCTCACATTCAGCACACACTTGCAGTTCAGGCCTGAACTCACTCAGGTGTTAATTAGGAGACCAGAAGTAGGTGTCTGCAAACACAGTCAGGGAGCTCATTCAGTCTGGACAAGGGGTCCAGGCACAGAAGGTGTCTCCAAGAGTGTGGGAGCTGCCTTAGCCCGGACACAGAGAGGTGTCCCGGTACAAGAAGCAGTCTCTAAGAGTGTGAGCTATCTCAGTCTGGGTGCAGGAAGTACCCCGGACACAGGAGTAGTCGCAGTGCGAATCCGTGCGAATAGCGGCTGAATAGGAGTGGATCTTTCTCAAGTCTGGACATGGAAGGTGCCTTCAGACACAAGGAGGAGTATCTGTGAAGCTCCAAACTGGTAACATATGTGATATGTGTTTTTTGGGCACAGACTGGTAGAGTCTGGGTCCCGGATAGAGAGGGCCATCTATCTAAGTGTAATTAGAGGCTAGACAAGCCCAGGTTTTCTGTTTATGCTTTGTTTTAATCTGTTGCTGTGGACTTTAATAAAGCTGGTTGCGGCCAGTTTTGCACCAGAACTGCTGTCTGAATGAACTGTTTTCATGCCATTCTGTCTACCCAGACAGCGATCCTAGAGATAAACCCCCGGAAATGTTACACCACCCATAGCAGAAGTGAACAGTTCATGATACTGACTACACTACCGAAGAGTTTAACATGCAAAAGAATTTAACGTTAGCAATAGAATGGCTAGAAAAGCCGAATCTCTGGTTGAACAAAAAGGTTTCATGTCTTGTCCTGATCCTAAACCAGGCAAAACATTAGATGAAGCTATAATGGGTAAAGTGAAATATTTTTACAATAGTGATGAAGTGAGCCGAATTATGCCTGGCAAGCAAGATTGTATGAAAGTGAACGGTATGAAAACTCATGTCCAGAAGAGGCTGGTTCTTACCAATTTGAAAGAAACCTATGAACTTTTTAAAGAAAAAAATTCCACTTCTGCCAAAATAGGATTTTCAAAATTTGCTGAACTGCAACCGAAGAATTGTGTCCTGGCTGGTGGTAGTGGTACACACTCAGTATGCGTATGTACAACACACCTGAACACTAAGCTCATGATTAAAGGGGGTAAGCTGAAAGATATTCAGATTGGCGAGTCCAACCTTGGCGATTACAAAGTATGTCTGTCTCAAATATTGTCAAAATGAATACATATCAAAAAACTGACCGGCACATCCAAACATAGATCCAGTGTGAACAGGTGCTAAACCTAGAGTCACCAACTCATATACATACAAGAAAAAAAGGTAGCACACTGTAGCGCTGTAGCTTGCAAACACGAAATATGAAAATATGAAAAATATGAAAAATGAATTGCATCACTGCCTTAGAAATTTGAAAAATTGAGAAGTCTTAGCGCATAAGATGGCCAAATTATGTGAGCCTGATAGCCACGTCAAGGCTCTTCTCGTATATCAGGTCCTAACTAATGCCAATCCTCACTTAGAAAAGTCTGTCTGCATGGGAACATATGAATCCTCTCTTCAGACTAAAATCTACATCTCTGTATTCATTTACCTTCTACCTGAGCACTCCACCTGTTGGTCACAGGCTTTTTAATTACACTAGGTTCATTACCCCTCCACAGAGATGTAGATTTTAGTCTGAAGAGAGGATTCTTATGTTCCCATGCAGACAGACTTTTCTAAGTGAGGACTGGCATTAGTTAGGACCTGATATACGAGAAGAGCCTTGACGTGGCTATCAGGCTCACATAATTTGGCCATCTTATGCGCTAAGACTTCTCAATTTTTCAAATTTCTAAGGCAGTGATGCAATTCATTTTTCATATTTTTCATATTTTCATATTTCGTGTTTGCAAGCTACAGCGCTACAGTGTGCTACCTTTTTTTCTTGTATGTATATGAGTTGGTGACTCTAGGTTTAGCACCTGTTCACACTGGATCTATGTTTGGATGTGCCGGTCAGTTTTTTGATATGTATTCATTTACCTTCTACCTGAGCACTCCACCTGTTGGTCACAGGCTTTTTAATTACACTAGGTTCATTACCCCTCCACAGAGATGTAGATTTTAGTCTGAAGAGAGGATTCATATGTTCCCATGCAGACAGACTTTTCTAAGTGAGGATTGGCATTAGTTAGGACCTGATATACGAGAAGAGCCTTGACGTGGCTATCAGGCTCACATAATTTGGCCATCTTATGCGCTAAGACTTCTCAATTTTTCAAATTTCTAAGGCAGTGATGCAATTCATTTTTCATATTTTTCATATTTTCATATTTCGTGTTTGCAAGCTACAGCGCTACAGTGTGCTACCTTTTTTTCTTGTATGTCTCAAATATTGTGTCCAGAAAAGAGTTGGAGTTGTTACCTCAATATTTGCAAAAAATGTCCTTCAGTATTGGCTCTCAAAGAAAAAATATTAACCCCTTCACCCCCAAGGGTGGTTTACACGTTAATGACCTGGCCAATTTTTACAATTCTGACCACTGTCTCTTTATGAGGTTATAACTCTGGAACGCTTCAACGGATCTTCACGATTCTGAGACTTTTCTCGTGACATATTGTACTTCACGTTAGTGGCAAAATTTCTTTATTATAACTTGCATTTATTTTTGAAAAAAACGGAAATATGGCGAAAATTTTGAAAATTTTGCAATTTTCAAACTTTGAATTTTTATTCCCTTAAAACGGAGAAATATGTCACACAAAATAGTTAATAAATAACATTTCCCACATGTCTACTTTACATCAGCACAATTTTGGAACCAAAATTTTTCTTTTGTTAGGAAGTTATAAGGGTTAAAAGTTGACCAGCGATTTCTCATTTTTACAACAAAATTTACAAAGTCATTTTTTTTAGGGAACACCTCACATTTGAAGTCACTTTGAGGGGTCTATATGGCAGAAAATACCCAAATGTGACACCATTCTTAAAACTGCACCCCTCAAGGTACTCAAAACCACATTCAAGAAGTTTATTAACCCTTCAGGTGCTTCACAGGAGCTGAAGCAACGTGGAAGGAAAAAATGAACATTTAACTTTTTAGTCACAAAAATGATCTTTTACAAACATTTTTTTTATTTTCACAAGGGTAAAAGGAGAAAATGGACAGGTAATGTTGTTGTGCAATTTCTCCTGAGTACGCCAATACCCCATATGTGGGGGTAAACCACTGTTTTGGCGCACGGCAGAGCTCGTAAGAGAAGGAGAGCAGTTTGACTTTTTCAAACCAAAATTGGCTCTAATTGAGATTGGATGCCATGTCCCGTTTGGAGAGCCCCTGATGCGCCTAAACAGTGGAAACCCCCCACAAGTGACCCCATTTTGGAAACTAGACCCCCTATGGAATTTATCTCGATCTGTTGTGAGCACTTTGAACCCCCAAGTGTTTCACAAAAGTTTATAATGCCTGGGTATGAAAAAAAAATGATTTTTTAGTCCCCAATTTTTGATTTTTTTCCAAGGAAATTGGACCCCAAAAGTTGTTGTCCAATTTGTCCTGAGTACGCTGATAACCCATATGTGGGGTGGAAAAACTGGGCGCAGGGCAAGGCTTGGAAAGGAAGTATTAATGTTTTGTATTGCAGTTGTTGATGGGTGTCATGTTCCGTTTGCAGAGCCCCAGATGTGCTTAAACAGTGGAAACCCCCACAAGTGACCCCATTTTGGAAACTAGACCCCCTAAGAAACTTATCTAGATCTGTGGTGAGCACTTTGAACCCCCAAGTGCTTCACACAAGTTTATAATGTAGAGCCGTAATATTAAAAAATCATATTTTTTCCAATATTTATTTTCCCAAGGGTAACAAGACACCAAAAATTATTGTGCATTTTCCCTGAGTACGCTGATACCCCATATATTGGGGTAAACCACTGTTTGGGTGCATGGCAGAGCTCGGAAGGGAAGGAGCGCTGTTTGACTGGATGCCATGTCGTGTTTGGAGAGCCCCCGATGTGACTAAACAGTGGAAACCTACCACAAATGACACAATTTTGGAAACTAGACCCCCTAAGGAACTTATCTAGATGTGTGGTGAGCACTTTGAATCCCCAAGTGCTTCACAGAAGTTTACAACGTAGAGCCATAAAAATAAAAAGTCATAATTTTTTTCCACAAAAATGATATTTTGTCCCCAATTTTTTATTTTCCCAAGGTTAACAGAAGAAATTGGACCCCAATAGTTATTGTGCAATTTGTCCTGAGTACGCTGATACCCCATATGTGGGGGTAAACTACTGTTTGGGTGAATGCCAGAAGGGAAAGAGCACCGTTTGACTTTTTCAACGCAGAATTGGCTGGAATTGAGATCAGACGCCATGTCACATTTGGAGAGCCCCTGATTTGCCTAAACAGTGGAAACCCCCCACCCCTAACTCCAACCTTAACCATAACCACAAACCTAACCCTAACACACCCCTAACCCCAAGCCTAACCCTAATTCTAACTTTTGCCCCAACCCTAACCCTAATGGGAAAATGGAAATAAATACATTTTTTTAATTTTATTATTTTTCCCTAACTAAGGGGGTTATAAAAGGAGGTTTGATTTACTATCTATAGCTGGTTTTTATGTTTGGCGCTTTTTATTGCAAAAAATAGTTTTTGCATCACCACATTTTGAGAGCTATAATTTTTGCATATTTTGTCCCAGAGTCATGTGAGGTCTTATTTTTTGCGGGACGAGTTGACGTTTTTATTGGTACCATTTTTGGGCACGTGACATTTTGGAAGGTTAGAATGAACAAAAATCAGCAATTCGTGAATTTCTTTTGGGGGGGCGTTTATACCGTCTGCGTGTGGTAAAATTGATAAAGCAGTTTTATTCTTCGGGTCAGTACGATTACAGCAATACCTCATTTATATCATTTTTTTATGTTTTGGCACTTTTATACAATAAAAATAATTTTATATAAAAAATAATTATTTTTGCATCGCTTTATTCTGCGAGCTATAACTTTTTTATTTTTTTGCTGATGATGCTGTATGGTGGTTTGTTTTTTGTGGGACAAGAAAAGAAATGAATTTATTGGGGAATATTTTTTTAATTTATTTGGGGATTTTTTTTAAATTATTTTTAAAGATGTTTATTTTATTTTTTTTACATTTTTACTTTGTCCCAGGGTGGGACATCACTGTATAATGTCAGATCACTGGTCTGACACTGTGAACAGCACTCTGTCAGACCAGCGATCTGACTGGCACTGAACAGGCTTTCTCAGCGGCTGCTCTCAGCAGGCACTGAGGAAGCCGCCTCCCTGCAAGACCCGGAAGGACCCCGCGGCCATCTTAGATCCGGGGTCCTGCAGGGAGGAGGCCCTCGGAACAGCGCAATCACATCACGCTGTTCTGAGGGTCTCAGGGAAGCACGCAGGGTGCCCCCTCCCTGCGCGATGCGTCCCTGTGCCCCCGGTACACTGCGATCATGTTGATCGCAGTGTGCCAGGGGTTTAATGTGCCGGGAGCGGTCCGGGTGTCAGCTATGATCATGTGACGTACTATCCGGTCCATTACGGGCCCAGGTACCATGGACAGGATAGTACGTCCGATGGCAGAAAGGGGTTAAATTACTTTGAAGAGGCTATGGTGTCGGGTTCAAAATGACAAACCACTCATCCTCCAGTCACCCCAGATTAGACTAAGAGCACGGGTCGACCGAGAATGAATCAGGCGATACGCTGGTTCAGACTTCAGAACGTGCCCTAAAGAAAATGGTGCTATTAGGCGGCCATCTCCAGTAAGCACTGAACTCTTTATTCACATACACGAGATTACATACACAGAATATTGGGTGGAGTAAAGGCGGGATTGAGGAAAAAGAGATAAGCTGAGTCATCCTAATTGGTCCTTAGATCTTCTTCTAAGTCCTCCTTGATGTGTTGTCATCCTCAGTTTCGTTTCTTGAAGAAAGATTCTATTGTTCTCGTGTATCATGTATGTCCTCAATTCTCCAAAGGTGGGGGTATTTCAGTAGAGTGTAATACAGTGATAGGACACAAGATGGAGACAAACACCAGCAGATACTAACATTATCTTATTATTCTTTTAAGGAAAACTTCGTGTTTATAAAATACATATACATACTATGACTATGAAAGTATAGTAGAAAATTATATTTTACCTTGACAATCCCCCCTAAACACTAAGTTTTTCCCTTAATTTATGCGGCCTTCGAGACTGTCCATGTGTGGGGACAGGGGTAGTGGATTTCTTCGCTTGGTCATTTTAGAAGCTAGCCCCTTATGGACTGCCCCCAAACAACCAAGTCCCTACCAAACCTGCACATGGAGTTCTCCCACTATCCCTAAACTAAATCTCTTATTTCCATTTGTATTTTGTTATAGGGGGTTTTATCAGGTTTATCCTGCGGAGTATATTTCTCCATATCACCCTTATCAGTGTCTTCATATAGTAGCGACACAACTTCCTGATGAAGGAAAGTACCTGAGGAGGCGGCTGCATTGGTCACAGCTTTCCTATACATAGATATCACACAACATAGAATTATCAATCCTAGCACCAAAGCCCTGTTACCACTAAGCAGGCTTGTTGGAGAAATTCTTTAAGTCCTCCAAGCCATCTTAAGAAAAAAAGAGGTATCTACTTCTGCATTGGCTTTTATTTCCTGAGCCAGATTTTTAATCTCTGTAAGGGCCACTATAGTTTTACCATTGACTCCAGAATTCTGAGGAATATAAGTACAACATTTTTCCCCTATCATCCCACAGACTGTAACGCTGGTATTGTCTGTACTTTGTTTTCCAGCGTTACTTTGCATGTTTTTTGCATTAACCCTTTTGCTCCTTTCCCCTAACCAGCTGGGATACTGTTGTCTGTTACCTATATGGATGCTGCTCAGTTCCCGGCTCTGCTGCGTACCCGTACTTGCGTGAGTGGCTCCTCTGCTTTGCATGACCGCCCGCATGTGCGGTTCCTGACTTGCTGTGAAAGCCGTCCGTAGCTTGAAAAGTCCTCTGCAGTGGTGCATGACTTACTGCGTGGTTGGCGGCAGCCATTGTTGGGTTCCCTCTGTGTTGTGCTGTCTGGCTCTGCATAGGGGGCGCGGCCCACACCTGTCCTGCTTTTATGTGGATTGGGTGTTTACTAGAGTTACTGCTCCAGCCTATCGCTGTGAAGCAGCTCATATATAAAGTTCCCCAGCCCTAGTGGGCGTTGCCAGAGCTTCACATTGAATCCACACTGAATCCCTGAACCTAGCCGTATGTGGTTGTGTGTTCAGCTCCTGCTCTGAAGTTGATCAGCTCTGGAGAGCTGATTCCCTGTTCCTGCTGTGTCTTGTTCCCTGATCCTGGATCAAACCCGGTACCTGAATGTCTGAATTGTGTCTTGTGTTTCCGCCTATGCTGGGGGCTGATTACCCAGATCGCCGTTCCTGGAGGCTGTATATCCAGGCCTGTTCCTGCTGTGTCTAATTACCTGAACCCCTGATCTTAGATCGAATCCTGTACCTGACTTTCTGAACTGTGTCCTCTGTGTTATGTTCCTGAAATCCTGCTGTGTCCAGAACCCTGTGCCAGTGACTGTGAATCCTTGCTATATAACCTGAGTTCATCTTGGAAGGAGGAGTCCGTTGTGTGCTGAGTTTCTGTTACTCTGTGCTCAGCCTCTGTGCAATCCCCGGCCAGGTCCCGTTGAGCCTGGCGGGGCTTGCACCAGACCGCTGGGGTTCCTTTTCAGGTCGCTGCCAGATGTCCGGATCCTATGCCTGATGACCATGGCCTGATGTCCGATGTCCGACGACCACTTCCAGATGTCCGGATCCTATCCTTCTTGCCTGATGTCCGGATCCTGCCGATCATTGCCAGATGTCCGGAGCCTGCTGATCGGTGCCAGATGTCCGGAGTCCGAGGCCTGTGTTCCAGTCCGTGTTCCTGTGATTCAATCCATGTTCCTGTCCGTGTTCCTGACTCCCTGAGACCCAGTCCGTGTTCCTGTCTGTGTTCCTGACTCTCTGAGATCCAATTCGTGTTCCTGTTGTTCCAGTGCAGTCTAACTCTGTTTCAGCCATCAGCTCCTGATTCCAGTTACCTGTCTGTTACCTGTCGGCTTGCCTGTCTGCCATCCGTCTGCAGTTCCTTCCAGAGGTTCGGACGTCATCTGCAGAGATCCCCGGCTCTTGCCTGCTCACCTAGGAGCGATCATCTGCCATCCGACTGCAGCTCCATCCGGAAGTTCGGACATCATCTGCAGAGATCCCCGGCTCTTGCCTGCTCACCTGGGAGCGATCATCTGCCATCCGACTGCAGCCTACCTGGAGGCTCCACCATATCAGGTCGTATATACCTGCCTGTCTAGAGACTGCCTGGTCACTTGCCGTGACAACCTGCCTGTCCCAGAGACTGCCCTGGTCACTTGCCGTGACAACCTGCCTGTCCCAGAGACTGCCCTGGTCACTTTCCGTGACAACCTGCCTGTCCCAGAGACTGCCCTGGTCACTTTCCGTGACAACCTGCCTGTCCCAGAGACTGCCCTGGTCACTTTCCGTGACAACCTGCCTGTCCCAGAGACTGCCTGGTCACTTGCCGTGACAACCTGCCTGCCTGGTCACTTGCCGTGACAACCTGCCTGCCCTGGTCACTTGCCGTGACAACCTGCCTGCCCTGGTCACTTGCCGTGACAACCTGCCTGCCTGGTCACTTGCCGTGACAACCTGCCTGCCTGGTCACTTGCCGTGACAACCTGCCTGCCCTGGTCACTTGCCGTGACAACCCGCCTGTCCCAGAGATTGCCCTGGTCACTAGCCGTGACAACCCGCCTGTCCCAGAGACTGCCTTGGTCACTTGCCGTGACAACCTGCCTGTTCTGCCGGTTCCTCCTTGGTCTACCCTGTGATGACGTCTGTCCTGGGTCGGTGTCTGATGTTCTCCTGCTGAGCCTGTGCTACGCCTGAGGCCTGAGAGAGAGGCCGTCCTAGTATGCCCGTGCCAGATGATCCTGGACTTCATCAACCCGTGATGACCCCGCCATCGTCTGAAGTCTGTCTGAGGTCGGTGTCTGATGTTCTCCTGCTGAGCCTGTGCTACGCCTAAGGCCTGAGAGAGAGGCCGTCCAAGTATGCCCGTGCCAGATAACCCTGGACTGCATCTACCCGTGATGTCCTCCAGCACTCGTCTGTGAGCCTGAGTCGTGTACCCTTCTCTGATGTGCGGAATCGGGAGCCCGGTCTTATGTTCTGTTTTATGTACTGTGTTTCTTTAAGTAAACTTTATGTTTCTTCTTACCTGAAGTTGTGCGGTGTTGTCTAGTCCTGCAGGTCGCCACCTTGCCCACATGCTCAGCTGCCACGAATCCCGGTCGCTGCCCTTCCCTAGTCCGGGCAGGCCCGGGTCTCCCTCCGTGGTCCAGTGGGTCCACATTCTCATCATCTGGGACCCATGCCTCACGTCGTCGTGGACTGGCGGCGTGGGAGCATTGGCTAGCTAGGCAAGCTATGCCATGTCCCGGCGCCCCACAGCCGTGGGAAGCGCTACAGTAAGCTCTGGCCATGGACTCCGCTGAGCATGTGCGGTCTGCAGGACTTTCTCCAAGCTCCACCTGATGTGTGAACTAGACTACTTGGTCCCCACAGGGTAAGTGGACTAGATGGCTCGATTCCCCGCTTGGTCAGCGGTTCGGACTTTTCGAGCTATTAACTCTGCTGCCATATTGTGAACTATGGGACTTACCGCCAAACCCAAGTGAATTTTTCTGGGGAATTTTTTTTTTACTTGGGTCTTCAGAAGAGGGGGCCTGAGGAGGGGGATACTGTAACGCTGGTATTGTCTGTACTTTGTTTTCCAGCGTTACTTTGCATGTTTTTTGCATTAACCCTTTTGCTCCTTTCCCCCTAACCAGCTGGGATACTGTTGTCTGTTACCTATATGGATGCTGCTCAGTTCCCGGCTCTGCTGCGTACCCGTACTTGCGTGAGTGGCTCCTCTGCTTTGCATGACCGCCCGCATGTGCGGTTCCTGACTTGCTGTGAAAGCCGTCCGTAGCTTGAAAAGTCCTCTGCAGTGGTGCATGACTTACTGCGTGGTTGGCGGCAGCCATTGTTGGGTTCCCTCTGTGTTGTGCTGTCTGGCTCTGCATAGGGGGCGCGGCCCACACCTGTCCTGCTTTTATGTGGATTGGGTGTTTACTAGAGTTACTGCTCCAGCCTATCGCTGTGAAGCAGCTCATATATAAAGTTCCCCAGCCCTAGTGGGCGTTGCCAGAGCTTCACATTGAATCCACACTGAATCCCTGAACCTAGCCGTATGTGGTTGTGTGTTCAGCTCCTGCTCTGAAGTTGATCAGCTCTGGAGAGCTGATTCCCTGTTCCTGCTGTGTCTTGTTCCCTGATCCTGGATCAAACCCGGTACCTGAATGTCTGAATTGTGTCTTGTGTTTCCGCCTATGCTGGGGGCTGATTACCCAGATCGCCGTTCCTGGAGGCTGTATATCCAGGCCTGTTCCTGCTGTGTCTAATTACCTGAACCCCTGATCTTAGATCGAATCCTGTACCTGACTTTCTGAACTGTGTCCTCTGTGTTATGTTCCTGAAATCCTGCTGTGTCCAGAACCCTGTGCCAGTGACTGTGAATCCTTGCTATATAACCTGAGTTCATCTTGGAAGGAGGAGTCCGTTGTGTGCTGAGTTTCTGTTACTCTGTGCTCAGCCTCTGTGCAATCCCCGGCCAGGTCCCGTTGAGCCTGGCGGGGCTTGCACCAGACCGCTGGGGTTCCTTTTCAGGTCGCTGCCAGATGTCCGGATCCTATGCCTGATGACCATGGCCTGATGTCCGATGTCCGACGACCACTTCCAGATGTCCGGATCCTATCCTTCTTGCCTGATGTCCGGATCCTGCCGATCATTGCCAGATGTCCGGAGCCTGCTGATCGGTGCCAGATGTCCGGAGTCCGAGGCCTGTGTTCCAGTCCGTGTTCCTGTGATTCAATCCATGTTCCTGTCCGTGTTCCTGACTCCCTGAGACCCAGTCCGTGTTCCTGTCTGTGTTCCTGACTCTCTGAGATCCAATTCGTGTTCCTGTTGTTCCAGTGCAGTCTAACTCTGTTTCAGCCATCAGCTCCTGATTCCAGTTACCTGTCTGTTACCTGTCGGCTTGCCTGTCTGCCATCCGTCTGCAGTTCCTTCCAGAGGTTCGGACGTCATCTGCAGAGATCCCCGGCTCTTGCCTGCTCACCTAGGAGCGATCATCTGCCATCCGACTGCAGCTCCATCCGGAAGTTCGGACATCATCTGCAGAGATCCCCGGCTCTTGCCTGCTCACCTGGGAGCGATCATCTGCCATCCGACTGCAGCCTACCTGGAGGCTCCACCATATCAGGTCGTATATACCTGCCTGTCTAGAGACTGCCTGGTCACTTGCCGTGACAACCTGCCTGTCCCAGAGACTGCCCTGGTCACTTGCCGTGACAACCTGCCTGTCCCAGAGACTGCCCTGGTCACTTTCCGTGACAACCTGCCTGTCCCAGAGACTGCCCTGGTCACTTTCCGTGACAACCTGCCTGTCCCAGAGACTGCCCTGGTCACTTTCCGTGACAACCTGCCTGTCCCAGAGACTGCCTGGTCACTTGCCGTGACAACCTGCCTGCCTGGTCACTTGCCGTGACAACCTGCCTGCCCTGGTCACTTGCCGTGACAACCTGCCTGCCCTGGTCACTTGCCGTGACAACCTGCCTGCCTGGTCACTTGCCGTGACAACCTGCCTGCCTGGTCACTTGCCGTGACAACCTGCCTGCCCTGGTCACTTGCCGTGACAACCCGCCTGTCCCAGAGATTGCCCTGGTCACTAGCCGTGACAACCCGCCTGTCCCAGAGACTGCCTTGGTCACTTGCCGTGACAACCTGCCTGTTCTGCCGGTTCCTCCTTGGTCTACCTGTGATGACGTCTGTCCTGGGTCGGTGTCTGATGTTCTCCTGCTGAGCCTGTGCTACGCCTGAGGCCTGAGAGAGAGGCCGTCCTAGTATGCCCGTGCCAGATGATCCTGGACTTCATCAACCCGTGATGACCCCGCCATCGTCTGAAGTCTGTCTGAGGTCGGTGTCTGATGTTCTCCTGCTGAGCCTGTGCTACGCCTAAGGCCTGAGAGAGAGGCCGTCCAAGTATGCCCGTGCCAGATAACCCTGGACTGCATCTACCCGTGATGTCCTCCAGCACTCGTCTGTGAGCCTGAGTCGTGTACCCTTCTCTGATGTGCGGAATCGGGAGCCCGGTCTTATGTTCTGTTTTATGTACTGTGTTTCTTTAAGTAAACTTTATGTTTCTTCTTACCTGAAGTTGTGCGGTGTTGTCTAGTCCTGCAGGTCGCCACCTTGCCCACATGCTCAGCTGCCACGAATCCCGGTCGCTGCCCTTCCCTAGTCCGGGCAGGCCCGGGTCTCCCTCCGTGGTCCAGTGGGTCCACATTCTCATCATCTGGGACCCATGCCTCACGTCGTCGTGGACTGGCGGCGTGGGAGCATTGGCTAGCTAGGCAAGCTATGCCATGTCCCGGCGCCCCACAGCCGTGGGAAGCGCTACACAGACTTCATCTTTTTCAGCTAGAATCATGTCAATGGCCAGTCTATCTTGAAAAGTCAGTCTTTTGTTTTGGGCCCAGTTTCTCAACTATACCCTGGAAAGCATCTTGACTAAAATTGATATTGATAAATCTTTGCTTGGTGTAGTATATATATTTTATCCAATCTACATTGTAATTGATCTGCACAGTTGGGATGAGAGAACGGAAACCCGCCAGGATCTGATTCTGAGCTTTGTATTCGTCTGGGACCCCCCTAGGAACACCTATGGGATCCATATAAACTTTGGGATCCTCAGCATAACCGGTGTGCAGCTGACCCAGACTCCTTCTCTTCCTGGATATCAGTGGAGCTATATTCTCGGATCCAGACTCTTTCTCACGTGTCTTTTAATGACTACCAAGTCTCGAGACTGCAGACTGCAGACTCCCAGGATCCTGGTTCGGATCTGGAAGAGAACTGAAAACATTATCATATACTTTCTTGAGTCTTTTATACAAATCCCTTACATATGAGCTTAATACATGGTCACTTATTTCCAATGCTTGGGAAAAGAAACATCCTAAACTAGGCACTTTGCCAAATAGTACTTTATACGGAGAAAGTCCAGTTTTTCTACTTGGAGTGTACCTTACTGAGTATAGGGCTAATGGTAAACATTCAGGCCAAGATTTCCCTGTTTCAGCCATGGCCTTTTAGATTTTTAACTTCAATATCCTATTTAGTCCTTTTACTTTTACACCGCTTTGTGGTAATATGGGGTGTGGAAAACTTGTTGAATTCCCAGCGCTGTCAAGACTTCATTCATTATTTCACCTGTGAAATGTGTACCTCTGTCACTTTCGATCACCTTTGGTACTCCATACCTGCACACCACCTCCGCAAGCAGCTTCTTTGCGGTTGCCGCAGCCGTAGCCTTGGCAATCGGGAAAGCCTCCGGCCAACCTGAGAATAAATCAAAAACACACCAACACATACTCCCATGAACCTGATTTTTGGCAGCTGAATATAATCAATCTGCAGTCTCTGGAAAGAATAGAAGGGCCGAGGGGCATGTTTGGGTGGTGTCTTAACTACCCTTCTCTTATTATGTGTAGCACATACCATGCATCCCTGGATCAAACCTTCTATACAGGTGGAAAAGCCTGGTGCCGCCCAATGCTTCTGCATCACACTCATTACAGCAGTTTTGGACTGGTGGGTTGGCCCATATATCATCTGGGCGACCGCAGGGTACAACGCTCTTGGAAGGCATCGGCGCATCCCTCTTCCCCATACCCCAGTTGCTGCATTCAGACATGCACCTTCTTTTTCCCACTTTTCTACTTCCTCCTGGCGCACCTGAGCCTGCATCTGGGCTAAGGCATCCTCCGACACAAAGGGATTTTTGGGAGCGCTTACCTGGTGCATCGTTACCCCTTGGAGTGGTCTACTGGCTGCTGTTTTTGCTGCTGCATCGGCCATTGTGTTTCCTTTACTCACCTGATCAGTGCATCTGGTATGTGCTTTAACTTTTATGACAGCTACCTCTTTTGGTAATTGTAATGCATCAATTAACTGCTGGACTGCGTCAGCATTTTTAATGGGATGTCCTGCTGCCGTCAGGAATCCTCTAGACTTCCAAATTGGACCCAAATCATAAGCTATACCGAATGCGTATCTAGAATCTGTGTAGATGTTAACAATTCTACCTTCAGCTATCTTACAGGCCTCGGTCAGAGCCTTAAATTCAGCCTCCTGGGCCGACTAATGTGGGAGTATTGGTTCTGCTTTGATCACTGCATTCAGGGAGACGATGGCATACCTGGTGTGGAAGGTACCTGAGTCATCTTGGTAGCGAGTTCTACAAAAAAAAATTTAAAGTCAACATTACGTCTTTCAGTTTTAAACACTGTGGGTAGGCCTGCTGTTTCCTGTGCCATAAGCTGAACATAATCATAAGGAATCTCCTCTCTTGGATCTTCTTTGTACAATACCGTACAATACCTGACCTCCCCCCTAGATCCGAGAGAGGTAACAATATGGCAGGATTAAGTGTGGTACATCTCTGCAAAGAAACATTTGGAGGCATTAAAAGTGCACATTGCAATCAAAGATGACGTGCAGCTGAAAAATGTGCCGACTGCACCTGGTTCAGTATAGTGTATACATCATGAGGTGTAAGTGCTGTCAGTGGATAATCAAGAACGATATCTGATGATTTGTGGAGCAATAGTCCTACAGCATGTACCGCCCGTACACAGGACGGGGCACTCTAGCCACTGCATCTAGTCTTCCACTGAAATAGGCTACAGGCCTTTGATTGTCACCATATAACTGAGTCAATACCCCTGCTGCGTGTCCCTGCTGTTCATGGAGATACAGGGTGAATAGTAGTTCATAGTTGAGGGTTCCTAGCGCTGGAGCTGCCACAATCCTGTTTTTGAGAGAAAAATAAAAACCGTCTATACCTTCAGGAGTTAGTTTAAAAAGCACAATGGTGATACAGTCATAGAGAGGTTGCATGAGGATTGACACAGCATGTATCCACTGCCTGCAGCAGAAATTCAGTCTAAGAAATATCCTAAGAGCGGCAACATTAACAGGAATAGGAAAATTCTGTACAGCTTCTTTGCGAGCGCTGGTCCGATGTCGTTCCCCCCGGTGTAATGCAATGTCCCAAAAAGATAACTGAAGATTTACAAAATTGCAGTTTATCCTTTAACGCTTACAACCTGCTTGATACAGAAACAACATAAGTAATATTGTTGCAATACGACACTGTTTCCTGGAAGAACACAAATCAGTAAATCATCAACATATTATAAAAATAACATTGGCAAAATCAATAACTGTAAACTAAGCAGCATCCTGAAATATCTGGAACAAAAGTGTATATATATATATATAGACACCACTGGAGTTTCCAGATCAGTAGCTGCATTAACTGCCCATAATTTTTGTACCAACCCGTACACAGGGTTAAGTTGAAGGGGGGCTGGAGTTTGCTATGTGGGCACTGATAAGAACTGTCCTTGGACCTGCAGCTGCCTGCTTGCAAAATGATTGTTCGGAGTGGACAGGGAAAACATACAGGATTCCATTCTGGACAGCTTCAGTAAGTAATTGTTAGGACCTAGGCATATTAGTAGAAGTATATCGTGATTTCATTACATATATTGCATATTGACACGGCAACTGTCCTGCTCTGGTTGCTGGGACCTGTCCTATTTCTACCTGACCACACGTTTGTATATACGAATTAGATTCGTCCTGTATCATGGGTCCTCCTTTCTGTGAAATTGTTGCGGCCAGTCCTCCAGCATAGTGGAGTTGATTATTTGCAGCATCTACTATGACCCCAACATGTTGTTTCGTAAAATCCCCTGTCCTTATCCTAAAGAGTACATCATGACAGTGGGGTCCAGGAATAACATTGGAATATATTTCCTGAAAATCTTCTCTTTCCTCTGTACTAGCAACGTCTAGCGACATGATTTTACAAAGAGTGCTCTGCTTCAGTCCTGGTGTCATAGTGACAGTTCCAACCGGATAATACTCAATACATGCTTGTAATTGTAACAACACATCACTTCCTAAAAGATTACATTGACCCCGTGGTGATATCATTAACTGTGTGTGTACAGTGGTTCCTTGAATTTGCAGGGAAATCTTTTTAGTGACGGGGAGCTGGAGAGTTGTCTGTACTGCCCCCGTGTCCACTTGGAACTCAACCTCATGTCCCCCTGGTTGGTTCACCTGTACTGTGCAATTAGGAGTGGGGGGTAAGGAGACAAGGGGGTTCATGTGCAAGCTACCTCTTTTGGCCTGCACTAAATCATGTTGTGCCCCCTGTGCTATTCTGGCCAGATCCTCTGCTTTAACTGATCTCTAATCCGGTCTACTTACTTTCAGCTTTCTGTCACTTCCTTTCTCTGCCTGTCTATCTTTTTTTTTTCTCACATACTCTGACCTTCTATTCTTACGTACTGTGTCTATTCCAAAAACCTATTCAACAAAATCTGAAAACTGTTGCACTCTTGCTCTGCGTCTCTATGCTGAATGCCTGATGGGAGGGGTAAGTCGGGTCGCTGCGCAGTTTGTTAGTGTGCTCTCCCTCAGCCTTCAGCTTCCTTATCTGTAGAATAACCTTGGTGTACAGCAAAATACCATCTCGCTGCTACCAGCACTTCCTCCCTCCCTTATACCTTTGCTTGCTGTCACTGACTCCTGCATTCTTAGATCCGTTCCTACAAATATAACACTTGTATATCTCATTTATCAATCTATTGTATCTAGCTTCATCTGCCAATTTTCCCTTTTTCTGTTTTCTATCCCACATCTGACCAATCATAACAGTTTTCATTCCCTGGGCGGATGACATAGAGATAAAATATCCCTTTTCCCCTAAGTTTAATATATTGATCCCTTGAAATCATTCCTATCACAGTTGAATATTTGATAGAAATCGAACTTAAAGATAACCACAGGGGTTGTAGTATTAACCCAGAAGGTGGGCATACTGGCACTACTGGAGATCAGGATATAGCTCAAAAGGATATGTATATCAGAAACTTCATGACTGCTGATTAATCTTGTCCTTCTTGTAATGGGAGGCGTGAATCCAGGTGCTCTTGCCCTCGAGCTTCGGCAGTAGGGGTGGTCAGGACCACAGAGTAGGGACCCTCAAATCTGGGCTGGAGACAGTCTCTTCCCATAAATTTTTATATATATATGAGGTCATCAGGCGAGAAATCATGCACCGTGTCACCTGTAAATTCTGGGAGAGAAGCAGACACTGCAGAGTGGGTGTTAGTTAACTCTTTAGACAAAGCAATCACAAATTTGCTATTTTATCATTGGTTTCAAATAATTCCTGGTGCCTAATGTCTTCTGTTTTTAACATACCAGCATGATGGAGTATTGAATGTATGGTGGCCCGAAGGGTGGCCCGTGACTCATTTGAATTTAGAGGATCATGGACTGGACCTGCTGCATGGATGATGATATCAGCGGGAAGGTCCCCTGCATGGGTTGTCAGAGTCTGTCCAGGTGGCAAAGGGCCATGAGTGTATATATGAGCCATGCATTCTGCAGTGACGATGGGACCACCAGCTTGGGCTATTAATAGAGCCAGACCCCCTTTCTTGGAGCAGTTTGAGTTGGCAGGACTAACTATAGCACCAACCCGATGTGTCAGGATATCACCGTACCCTATGGATAATGTCACTGGATTTCCGTTGCGGTCTGTGTAATGCTGTGAATGGCTGGGATACCAGTTTTCAAGTACACCGGGAGCTGGGGGCCTGACCGGGGTTTCCGTGAATCTTACAGAACGACTGTCCTCTCTGAGGATTTGTGGAGGAGAGGAAGGTACCTTATCTCTGGAGTAGGGGTGGAATAGGCCCTAGGACCAGGGGTTGACAATGACGGTGGGGGAATGGAGGAGGGAAGAAAAGATACTGGTGCTGCTGGGGATAGTGGTGGCTGTTAAGGGGCCCACCCCTTCTCTCTCCTGATCCTCCTCCCCTTCGTTAGATCCCATAATATCATGGCGGCGGCTTCTGATCATTGTTTGAAAAACTGAAGATTCATGCATTGCAGCAATGGCCGGGTTGGGGTGTGTGAAAGGGAACAATGGTGTTGCATCTGGTGCCATATTGGGAGCTGTGGCCTGCACAGGTGCGGGCGGGGGCTGGTAGTAGGCCCTGGTTGGTATCAGCAAGGGATATAGGCCTGACTGGGTGTGCTTGGGTGTCCCAAGATGGCCGCCGGAGGAGATGGGGTGTTGGCCATTTCCGGGTGTATTAAGATGGCCACTGGGTTTACCAAAATGGCCGCTGGGTGTGGGAGGGGCGATGGGCTGGGCATTACACCAGGAGCGACCCGCCCCACAGACACGGCAGGTCTCCGCCCAGGGCGGATTCTGTTCACCACACACATGACAGGTCCAACCTCCCTTTGTTCTGAGATCGGCACCATTATAGGGCGGTGGCCGAGGGCTTGGAGCGGCCATTTTAGTTACATCAACAAGATCATATGCAGAGCATTTTACATATCCGAACAAAGGCTCAGCACTTTCCGAACCTCCTTATTCCATCTACCTCTTTCCAACCCTCAACTTTCAAATCATTTACTACTCTTAAATGTGCTTGGGCTTGATGCAGAAGTCCCTTATCACCCAACTTTCCTTTCTTCTATACTACATAATCCTTCTACACTGAAGGCTGAAATCTGCTCATACTCGGTAAGCTCATTCTCTTGACAGCCTTCTTGCCTCCACGTGATTCCATCAATTCAACCACTCCCAAAGCACCACCCTCTAACTTGTGGGTTTTGTTTGATTTAAACATGCGCATCATAATTTAACAGAGTGAAATGATCTGTCGCGACTCAGACCACCGGCGTCACTCGCAGGTCACCACCCGTCACTGCAGAGTCCTCCTCAATACTGTGACAAGACAAAAGAGTCCTCCTCTATTCTGTCTTTTTCCCTAACTGTGGATGGTGACTTTAAAGCGCAGTACACCGTGACACTCTACACAGCACAGAGTCCCCCTCCATATGCTGACACCTGGGCTTCTCCTAATGAGACTTCCCGGGTTGGACAAAGAGTCCTCCTCTATTTGTCACTTTCTCAGACGAAGAGCCCACCTCTATTCGTCTCCTAAGGAAATTTGGTTATGCGCACCCCTACCACAATTCTCTATACAATACTAGAAATTTAGACACTACCAAATAATCACGGGAGGCAACTATCTGTATAAAGGTACAATGACCGGAGGAGGAGGAACGTGGTGTTTCGACTCAAGCACGTGCAGGCAATGCAACGTCACTCGGTCACACTTGCTGGTTCGTGGCGTGGGATTGCCCTTGGTCTCACCACTCAACCAGTCACCCATCCAGACCCAAAAAGACAATACAGCTTAAGCCCACAATGACTGACACACAGGCAAGTGGGACGCATATAAAATATATGATCCCAACTTACCGTGTTCAACGGAGGCTGCAGTCCTCGCATTCAGTCACCGCGGGCAACACCGCAAAGTCCTCGGGACGGGTCCGGACGGGCGGCAATCCACGGCCCCACGTTATTAGGCGCCAATTGTCGGGTTCAAAATGACAAACCACTCATCCTCCAGTCACCCCAGATTAGACTAAGAGCACGGGTCGACCGAGAATGAATCAGGCGATACGCTGGTTCAGACTTCAGAACGTGCCCTAAAGAAAATGGTGCTATTAGGCGGCCATCTCCAGTAAGCACTGAACTCTTTATTCACATACACGAGATTACATACACAGAATATTGGGGTGGAGTAAAGGCGGGATTGAGGAAAAAGAGATAAGCTGAGTCATCCTAATTGGTCCTTAGATCTTCTTCTAAGTCCTCCTTGATGTGTTGTCATCCTCAGTTTCGTTTCTTGAAGAAAGATTCTATTGTTCTCGTGTATCATGTATGTCCTCAATTCTCCAAAGGTGGGGGTATTTCAGTAGAGTGTAATACAGTGATAGGACACAAGATGGAGACAAACACCAGCAGATACTAACATTATCTTATTATTCTTTTAAGGAAAACTTCGTGTTTATAAAATACATATACATACTATGACTATGAAAGTATAGTAGAAAATTATATTTTACCTTGACAATGGTAGATAATATAACTTATAAACAGTGGATATCTGTTGACAGATGTACGTTTGACACTGTTTGTAAAAGTGCAGAACATTTTATAGAATGTTTTTGTGAACAGCTGCTAGTCCTTAAGAAACACTCATTTATAGCTCGCCAACAGTCTGACTACTACAATCACCTCAAAGAAAGAATCAAACAACATGAGGCAGTAATAAGCTTAGACTTTTCAGAGAACTATCCCTTTGTTGTTCAGGATGAAGCAGTCAATTCACTGGAACAATGAACAAGCAACTGTGCACCCTTTTGTGATCTATTACAATGAGAATGGAGAAATAAAGTACAAAAGTGTAGTTATGATATCTGAGTGCTTACTTCATGATTCAATAGCTGTTCATTTGTTCCCAAAAAAATTGATTTCAGTGATAAAAACTGTCATCCTACCAAATTTGAGCAAGGTCTACTACTTCTCAGATGGCTCTTCTGCACAGTTCAAAAACAGGAAACTAAGAAACTAGTTCTGAGCTGAAAAAGTAAGTTAATGTGTGTGAAAAATGTAAATGCATATTAACACATGACCATTACACAGAGAAAACCAGGCACAAAAAACAAATATCCTAAAATAAAATGAAAAAATAAAAAAAATAAAAACAAAAAAAAAGTATAAAAACAGGAAAACTTTATAAATGTATGGTCACAAGAAAGATTTTGGAAAGAAAGCTGAATGGCACTTTTTGCCACTGCTCATGGCAAAGGTGTATGATATACACATGGTTAATATGGAGGTTCTAATTCCTGGTGAGCCAGTGGAAGGGTGAGACTGTCACTTGCACCATATTGTGTACTATATGCTGATAACTGTTGGTGATCCAATAAAGTCTTACCGGAGTATGGTACCCTCACCCTGTGTTATCTGATTAGTGTTCTGCCCATGGGGAACAAGTACAGGCATTCAGTGGGATGAATCCCGGCCCGTGCGATCTTTCTAAAGATAGCCAGGCCAGCAGATGAGGCCACCCACTAACCCTCGAGTCTCTACAACATCTTCTTTCACAGAAGCTACAGTCACGGTGGAGACATAAGCAGAATGTGGGGACAACACTGACATCACCCACAGCATCCACCACCCAAGATCCAGAACATGTTTAGTAGGGGCCTTGATGAAAGAAATTAGTAAGTAACTGCAGATCTGCCCCCGATCAGATCTTTTTCCAGGATGGGCAGTGGACGCTCTGGGGGGGGGGGGGAGTGAATGCAGCCCCAGCCTCCTGTGACCTTATGTTTGAGACTCCTCTCAAATGAAACACCACAGGAACTGAGTAAAGAAATACACATTTAGAGATTAGCTATATAGGTAACATTGCAGGGTATTGTGTAATAAAGCAAATGAGAAAAGTGGTTAGAATGTAAGGATAGATATTTAGAAAAAACATTTTAAGTCTGACCACCCCTTTAAATATTCAAACCCCCTTCTTTTATTTTCTTCCCTCTCTTTTCCTCTTTTTTTCCCTTTGTCTCTCTACTTTCTTTTCAATTTAGATGTATCTTCTATAAAATACTTAATTTTTTTGTCATTTTTACATGTCTTGTCTTGATTTGATGACTATGCTTGCATTACATATTTCCTTTACTTTTGCAATTTAATATTTAATTGAAACATAAAAATATACTGTATGTAGAAAAATAAACTTTTCCCACTACTGTTTTTGTTAATTCACACTTCTTACTCAAAAACAAAGGACTAAAATTTAACATTGTGGTATGGGACTAAGATTTTAATGACCTATCTTTAGATAGATAGATGATAGATAGATAGATAGATAGATAGATAGATAGATAGATAGATAGATAGATAGATAGATAGATGAGATTTGGTGGGGTTCCATCACTTGGCAAACCCCACTGCTCAGCTGATACCATGGGCAGCAGATGATGGAAGTTCATAATTAGAGATTAGCGAATATTTCACTGTTCGGTTCAGATTACGATTGCCGAATTTGCAATATTCGTCAAACACAGCTGAACGTCATTGAAGTCAATGGTAGGCAAAAACAAATGCCTACACAACACCTTCAAAGGGGCCCAAAAGCTGCCTAAACACATCAAATTAAGGGCAGGCACCAGAAAAGTGGCCTCAATTCACCTACAGTACAAATTTTAGAATGGCACGGCAGCAATCAGCCATGCATGAGATATCAGGGTCTGGGCCAGCATTTACAGCTTTGAATTGAACTTCAAATTAAGATGAGGTCAGTGAGGGATCAGTGTAGGTCTGCTGTGCTGGGAGCCCTGATACCACATGCAACAGCTCAACTTGCTTTTATGCTCAGCCACACTCAGGTGGCACAAATATCAGTTTCGTAGACTATTATTGTCAGAAAAATCTAAGGATAGTAACACGGGTAGTTGACTCAAAGGTGGTGGAGGCCTGCCATCTCGAAGGCCTACTGCTACAGGCAACACACATGAAGGAGACCCAACCAGGAGTCTACACATTTCCAAAAATTAGTGGCAGACACCACCAAAGTGGCTTCAATTTCACCACAGTATAAATAGTATAATAGGGACCGACACATCTTCCACTACAGCTAACCCAGCAGATGGAAACCCAACCAGGAGTGTTCATATTTCCAAAAATTAGTAGCAGACACCACCAAAGTGGCATCAATTTCACCACAGTATAAATAGTATAATAGGGACCGACACATCTTCCACTACAGCAAACCCAGCAGATGGACACCCAACCAGGAGTCTTCAAATTTCAAAATATGAGGCCTGACACCACCAAAGTGGCATCAATTTCACACGAGTAGAAATAGTATAAAAGGGAATGACACATCTTTCACTCCAGCCAACCCAGCAGATTGAGAGACCCAATCAGGAGTGTTCATATTTCAAACAATCAGTTGCATACACCAAAAAAGTGGCATCAATTTCACCACAGTAGAAATAGTATAATAGGGACCGACACATCTTCCACTACAGCTAACCCAGCAGACGTGTTCATCTTGCATCTACAATGTCAGGCTGCGCTTATCCGTCAGGACTCCACCAGCAGCGCTGAAGACACGTTCTGAGAGAACGCTGGCTACTGGGCATGATAAAACCTCCAAGGCATGAGAGTCGAGCTCAGGCCACTCATCCATGTTTGAAAACCAAATTGTGAAAGGTGTTTGATGGTATTGATATTCAGTTCTAGATACTCCTGCACAATCCTCTCCATTCATTCACCACATCAGACTTGTACTCTGTTGTGCTGGTACATGAGCTGGTCTAAAAAATGTGTGAAAGGACTCACAGAAATTGCTTCTGCCACTTACATGACTGCTGCTGCTGCTAATTTTTTGGTGTTGATGAATTACCGTATTTTGCGGACTATAAGATGCACTTTTTTCCCCCAAAATTTTTGGGGAAAATGGGGGTGCGTCTTATAGTCGCAACATACCTAAAAATCCGGTGGCGGCGGCGGTCCCAATTCATTCTCCCTGTGCGGTGGTGGTCGGGGCAGCAGCGGGCCTCTGTGCAGCCTGGGGGGCTCCGCCGGCGTTCCGTCCCAGCCGGAAAGCCCCCCGCAGCTGCGACGCGGTGGCCCCTCCGGTGGCGGTCCCAATTCATCCTTCCTGTGCGGTGGTGGTGTCGGGGCAGCAAGCGGGCCTCTGTGCAGCGTGGGGGGCTCAGCCGGCGTTTAGTTCCTGCCGGAAAGCCCCCCGCAGCTGCGACGCGGTGGTCCCTCCGGTGGCGGTCCCAATTCATCCTCCCTGTGCGGTGGTGGTGTCGGGGCAGCAAGCGGGCATCTGTGCAGCGTGGGGGGGCTCAGCCGGCTTTAGTTCCTGCTGGAAAGCCCCCCGCAGCTGCGACGCAGTGCCGTCCGGAAAGAAGTCCTCCGGAAAGATGGCCGCCGCTTGCTGAAGTTCAAATCTCGCCAACGAGATCTCTTCCCGACATCTCGTCTCCCGAGATCTCGTTGGTGAGATTTAAACTTCAGCAAGCGGTGGCCATCTTTCCAAAGGACTTCTTTCGAATGGCACCGCGTCGCAGCTGCGGGGGGCTTTCCGGCAGGAACTAAACGCCGGCTGAGCCCCCCACGCTGCACAGAGGCCCGCTTGCTGCCCCGACACCACCACCGCACAGGGAGGATGAATTGGGACCACCACCGGAGGGGCCACCGCGTCGCAGCTGCGGGGGGCTTTCCGGCAGGAACTAAACGCCAGCTGAGCCCCCCACACTGCACAGAGGCCCGCTTGCTGCCCCGACACCACCACCGCACAGGGAGGATGAATTGGGACCGCCACCAGAGGGGCCACCGCGTCGCAGCTGCGGGGAGCTTTCCGGCTGGGACGGAACGCCGGCGGAGCCCCCCACGCTGCACAGAGGCCCGCTGCTGCCCCGATACCACCACCGCACAGGGAGGATGAATTGGGACCGCCACCGGATTTGTGAGTATATAGCCACCCTGGCCACCCCACAGTGCCCAACCACCCCACAGAACACAGCCACCCCACATAACACAGCCACCCCACAGAGCACCATTACCGCACCAAACGACCCCAGTGACCACTCCTCTACCTGTGCTGATCCGTTCACTGGTAAGCTAAATTCGGACTGTAAGACGGACCCCCATTTGACACATTATTTTTTTTTCCCAATTTTCCTTCTGAAAATTTGGGGTGCGTCTTATTGTCCGGTGCGTCTTATAGTCCGAAAAGTACGGTAACGTGCTGGAGGTTGGAAGTCTAGAGCACACTATGTGCCTCACTGCAGGAAAAACTCTCTTAAGGTTGTGGTAAAAGCGTGTTTCGATACTCCAGCATTCGCGGGTCCCTTTTTCGGGCGGGAAGAATCTGGAAAAATTTTGTCTTATATTGTAACATGGATCTAACAGAGTGGCAACCCAGTAGTCAGCAGTATTTCAAATCAAAACTACACTGTGTTCCAAATTATTATGCAAATAATATTTTCTCAGATTTTCCCAAATTACCTATATGAATTTCAGTCATTGTAATTTTCCAGTCAAATAACTATTAGAGTACAATTGAAAGGTTTTTGTACAAACTGCCTATGATAACAGTATATTTTTTAAAAAATAAAACACTCAAACTGCACTCAAAATGCATGTTCCAAATTATTATGCACAGCAGAGTTTTCAACCTTTTCATTTTAATAAAGAACAAAAAAATTGTCATTTTTGAAATTATAAGCATTAGCAGGTTATTACAAACTGAAATCAAACAGTTTTCAACTCAAAACTCTATTCTAGGTGATGTTACATTTGCACATAGGACCCCTTGTTTGAAAGGAGCTTCTGAACTCTCTCATCCATTGAATTTGTCAGGTTTTGGATGGTTTCTGCTTCAATTGTTTTGCATGAGGACAGAATACCCTCCCAGAGCTGTTGTGAATATGTGAACTGCCTCCCGCCATCATAGACACTCCTTTTCATGATGCTCCAGAGGTTCTCAATGGGCTTGAGGTCAGGGAAGCATGGAGGCCACACCATAAATTTGTCCCCTTTTATGCCCATAGCAGCCAGAGATGCAGAAGTGTTATGTGCAGCATGAGACGGTGCATTATCATGCATGAAAATGATCTTGCTGCGGAATGCACGGTTCTTCTTCTTGAACCATGGCAGGAAGTGCTGTTTGAGAAACTCAACATACTCTATGGAGTTCATCTTTACCCCTTCAGGGATCCTAAAGGGCCGACAATCTCTCTCCCCATGATTCCAGCCCAAAACATTACTCCATCTCCTCCTTGTTGGCGCCGTAGCCGTGTTTGCTTAGGGTGTCCATCAACCAGCCATCCTCCACTTCATCCATATGGACCATCGAGCGTTGCACGGTACTCATCGGTGAACAAAACAGTTTTGAAGTTAGTCTTCATGTATTGCTTGGCCCACTGGAGCCGTTTCTGCTTGTGTGCAGTGGATAGAGGAGGTCGACAGGATGACTTACGCACAGCTGCAAACCTCTGAAGGACCCTGCATCTTGTTGTTCAGGGGACGTTGGAGGCACCAGCAGCTTCAAAAACTTGTCTGCTGCTATGACAAGGCTTTTTTGCCACTGCTCTTTTAACCTGACGTAATTGCCTGTAGGAAAGAGTCCTCAATTTTCCCTTATCAGCACGTACACGTGTGTACTGTGAATCAGCTACATACTTCATGATTGTGCGCTAATCACAATGAAGTGACTTGGCAATATTGATTGTAGTCATGCCTTGACCTAAACACTCCACAATTTGTTGCTTCTCAGCAGCCGACACATCTTTTTTCTGTCCCATTTTGGCAGAAAATGTAGGCTGCTTAATAATGTGGGACAGCCTTCTTAAGTAGTCTTGCCTTTCATTGGACACACCTGCCAAACTAATTAGCACAGGTGTCTGCAATTGCTTACAGTGATATAAAGAGCTCTGACACACATCACCATCAATGAGTTTAACTGACAAACAAAAAAATTCTTACCTTATCACTCTTAAACAATTTTTGCATAATAATTTGGAACACAGTGTATACGGGGATCATGTTGCAGATAGTGCAGCAAGAAGGCACTCATATGTTGGGCTCTTCCATGAGGTCCAAGCCCATGCTGTGTTGGTGGCTGAGTAACACTGATGTTGATTCCTCCGTCCCCACCCGTCAAGCACGAACAACAGAGAGGATGATTATCCTCTTCATCTCCTGAAAGTTGTTTGCCCACCACCTCTTCCTCCTCCATTAGTTCCTCGGATCTTGCACCTTCATTAACAGTTTGTTATCACCAGCCACCCTTGATCGCAGTAATCCACCCTCCACCCTCCCTTGGCACCTGCCTGTGGCACGACAGTCTGGAACTTTGAGACAATTTTATCCCTTCCCCATCCTCTTCTGCTTCCTCTACTTACTCTGGGACCACCTCCTCCTCCCACAGGCTATTCAAGGTCTGTTCCAGCATATAGATGACCGGAATAGTCATGCTGATGATGGCATCATGAGCGCTAACCCTTAATAGTGCAGAAGGGAGCAGAGGTCCTCAATCTGTGTCCACTCTGTAACCGTGATATGTGCCATGTCCGTACTGCGTTGGCCCAAGCTATACAACCTGACATATTGCGACAGGGCTTGTTGCTGCTGCCACAGTCACTGCGACATGTGCAGAGTGGAATTCCATCGAGTCTGCACATCGCACATCAACCCGTTAACTGGCATGGACAAAGACCTCTGTATCGATACAAGTCGATCACCTGAAGGATGAGAACGGCGGAAGTGAGCACACAGCTTCCGTGCTTTCTGCAGCAGCTCACCCTGACCAGGAAAGTGGCGGAGTAAATGCTGTACCACCAGGTTGAGGAAGTGAGCCATACTAGGCACGTGTGTTAGCATGCCTAAGCGTAAGGTCTCAACCAGGTTCCCACCGTTATCAGACACGGCCTTCCCTGGATGCAGGTTCACCAGAGACAGCCATTTCTCAAACTCGGCCTGAAAAGCTGTCCACAACTCTTCAGCTGTATGACTGGGATCTCCATGGCATATCAATTTTAACACTGCCTGATTGTGGGTGAACCCTGGCTGTGCAGTATGGAGGTGGTGAGGATTCGCGTTGGAATGCATGTCTCAATAATTAAGAGGTTGAGGGCGCAGGTGGAGGCCCTAGAGGAGGTAGAGGAGGAGGCAGTGTAGGAAGTGTGAAATATAGAGGTTTGTCCTGCAAACCTTGGGGATTCCAAGACTTGTGGAGCAGCGCCTTCCCCACCTGCTCTCACAGCCACCAGTCACCCAGTGCCAAGTCAGCGAGATGTAACGCCCTTGACCATGCTTACTCATCTAAGTGTCTGGTGAAATGCACCCTGGCAGACATAGATTTAGTCAAAGAACTGATGATGTCAGCGACATGCTGGTGTAGAGCAGGCACAGCTTAGGGAATTAATGTCGACTTGGCAACTAGTACTGGGGGACTGCGACGGCCATCAGCTTTCGGAAACCGTTTGTATCTAGCAGGCGATTGAGATGGTGGAGTTCAACCTCTTAGCCTTGTAATGTGTAGGAGGAAGCAATCTTTTATGTGACCACAATTGCGGGACCGTGGGCTGGCTGCAGTGCTAAGAGAGGACGAGTACGGTACCGGACAAACTGCTGGACCGTGAGGGAGGTGCGGGCAGAGATATTATGGTGGATTGATAAAGTAGTGATATGCTCATTCTTTCATATCAGTTAAAAACAGCAGGCATGTCCGCTCCTGTTACAGCTGACCGGCTATCACTCAGCCTGATGGGAGTGGGTAAAGAACCCGAGGTTCTGTGGTCGGAGACCTGAGTCACAATACTTGGCACAGTAACAGAGGAGGAGGAAGCAGATGTGATGGATGGGGCAGTTGATGGTTGAGGTCTGCTGGTCCACATTTTTGCGCAGTGGGGTTCCCAAAGTAATGCATATTGATTGCGCATGTGAAGGTTCATGCATGTAATAGTCAAATTATTGCACTTTTTCCCTCTACTCATTTTTTTCAGATTACGTGAGTTGGCTCATCCTTTGCGGTGTAAAAAAACCCCTAGGATAGGTAACCCTTGCCACCCCTGTGAGCTGCAGACCTTTGAACGCTGCTGGCCACAGCCACAGTTGTGGCTGAGGATACATTGCTCATCGTGGCTGCATATTTATGTGTCTGTGCTGTATGGCGCAACGTAACCTCCTCATCTTCTTCCTCAGATGACCTACTCAGCTGTGCCTCTGTTTTCATGCCAACTGGGATCTACCACCTCATCATCATCCTCTGTTATCACATTCCTCGCCCTGAATCACACTCCTCCTCTTCTTGCACTGACAGCACAATGTAATCACATACAATGCCCAATGAAACAAGTTGACCCACCAGGGGTTAATATACCACAGCCAAATACTTAGTCAACAGTGGTGGAAAAGAAATCACTGTTACAACCACCAAATGGTATAAAAATGCAATACTTTATACGTTAACGTCTCATGTGTTTTTATTGTGTATCTAGCACCTTTCAGTAAATTATGCTGTAACTTGGTTACATACATACAGTGCCTACAAGTAGTATTCAACCCCCTGCAGATTTAGCTGGTTGGCACAATAATGAGCTTCACATGTGTGAATGTTAATGATCTCTTTTGCCAGCCTTTTCTGACTATTTAAGACCCTCCCCAAACTTGTGAACAGCACTCATACATGGTCAACATGGGAAAGACAAAGGAGCATTCCAAGGCCATCAGAGACAAGATCGTGGAGGGTCACAAGGCTGGCAAGGGGTACAAAACCCTTTCCAAGGAGTTGGGCCTACCTGTCTCCACTGTTGGGAGCATCATCCGTAAGTGGAAGGCTTACGGAACTACTGTTAGCCTTCCACGGCCTGGACAGGCTTTGAAAGTTTCCTCCCGTGCTGAGGCCAGGCTTGTCCGAAGAGTCAAGGCTAACCCAAGGACAACAAGGAAGGAGCTCCGGGAAGATCTCATGGCAGTGGGGACATTGGTTTCAGTCAATACCATAAGTAACGTACTCCACCGCAATGGTCTCCGTTCCAGACGAGCCCGTAAGGTACCTTTACTTTCAAAGCGTCATGTCAAGGCTCGTCTACAGTTTGCTCATGATCACTTGGAGGACTCTGAGACAGACTGGTTCAAGGTTCTATGGTCTGATGAGACCAAGATCGAGATCTTCGGTGCCAACCACACACGTGATGTTTGGAGACTGGATGGCACTGCATACGACCCCAAGAATACCATCCCTACAGTCAAGCATGGTGGTGGCAGCATCATGCTGTGGGGCTGTTTCTCAGCCAAGGGGCCTGGCCATCATCTGGTCCGCATCCATGGGAGGATGGATAGCACGGCCTACCTGGAGATTTTGGCCATGAACCTCCGCTCCTCCATCAAGGATCTTAAGATGGGTCGTAATTTCATCTTCCAACAAGACAACGACCCAAAGCACACAGCCAAGAAAACCAAGGCCTGGTTCAAGAGGGAAAAAGTCAAGGTGTTGGAGTGGCCTAGTCAGTCTCCTGACCTTAAACCAATTGTGGAAGGCGCTCAAGATTAAAGTCCACATGAGACACCCAAAGAACCTAGATAACTTGGAGAAGATCTGCATGGAGGAGTGGGCCAAGATAACTCCACAGACCTGTGCCGGCCTGATCAGGTCTTATAAAAGACGATTATTAGCTGTAATTGCAAACAAGGGTTATTCCACGAAATATTAAACATAGGGGTTGTATAATAATTGACCCACACTTTTATGTTTAAAATTTTTTAAAATTCAACTGAGCAACATAACTTTTTGTTTTGTAAGATTTATGCTTCTGTTAATAAATCCTACTCTCGTTTGCAGTTTGAAGGCTCTAACTTATTTGCATCTTATCAAACCAGCTAAATCTGCAGGGGGTTGAATACTACTTGTAGGCACTGTATTATTCAATAAAGTATTGCATTTTATACCATTTGGTGGTTGTAACAGTGATTTATTTTCCACCACTGTTGACTAACTGACAGCACAATACAGTCTGCGAGAACCTCAGATATCTGAGTCTCATCAGGATCACCTCCCCCCAGGGGTTAACGTCTGGTGACGAGGGTCAGGATGCTGCAAAGGTAATTGGATGCCACCTCTGTGGACTGTACTGGGTGTGATGTTGAGGTGGAGGAAGAGGAGAGGCCACTTGCAGCTGCGCTTGCCATCTATTCGAGCACATGCTCTTTCTGGGCCTCATCAACAAGGCATACCGCTGTGCATCTGCCAAAGAAAGGTAGTGAAGTAGCCCATCCAGTCACAGAAGTTGTCAGTTGTCTTTGTATAGGACGTGACTTTGTTGGTTCACTAATGCTTTCACAAACATTACCACCTACTCCACGTACACCAAGCCTAATTCCCCTTCCACCACAACCTCGCTTTTTTCCAGTCATGTTGCTCAGATAGTGTGGTAGGAGATAAATAAGATTTAGAAAGATCTACTCGAGCATGAAGCACAATAGCATACCTCCCAACTTTTGAAGATGGGAAAGAGGGACGGAGGTTGTGGCTCGCATAGCGCGGCGCGGCAAATTTTAGGCCATGCCCCTGACTACACCCATTTCACAACTAATCACACCCATGTCCATGCCCCAACTACACCCATTTAGCCCTGCTGATCACACTGACTGGTACTGAGGGCACAGTGGCTGGCATTATGGGATCAGTGGCTGGTACTGTGCGCACACTGACTGGTACTGAGGAAAAGAAAGAAAGAGCAGAGTTTTAAAGTGCTCCTCGGGGCTCCACCGTGTACTCCTGTGTCCACGGGGAAAGTAAGCTGCCAGCCGGGACAGCGGGGCAGACCCTCTCTCAAAATCGGGACTGTTGGGAGGTATGAATGCTCCCCACCATACACCTTGTACACGCACGGCTCCGTACACCTCGCGCACACACAGCTCCGCACACCTCGCGCACACATGGTTCCACTCCGTACACCTCGCACACACGGCTCTTCTACATCCACACTGTATCCCTCCTGCTCCTTCAAAATTGGGACTGTCCCGCTAGTTCTGTGGCAGTTGGGAGGTATGAATGCTCCCCACCATACACCTTGTACATGCACGGCTCCGCACACCTCATACACACACGGTTCCCCGCTGTACACCTCGCGCACACACGGCTCCGCTCCGTACACCTCGCGCACACATGGCTCCACTCAGTACACACACGGCTTCACTCCGTAAACCTCGTACATACGCAGCCATGCTCCGTAAACCTTGTACACATGCAGTTCCGCTCCGTACACCTCGTACACACGCGGTAACGCTCCATACACACGCGGCTCCACTTCTCTACACCCCGTACACACACGGCTCAAGCACGGAGTCCTGTGTGTACAGAGATGAGCGGTTCAGCTCCGTACACTTCGTACACACAAGGCTCCGTTTTGTACGCCCCGTACACACACAGCACTGCTACAACCACCTCGTACACACACAGCTCCGCTCCATACACCTCGCACACATGCGGTTCCGCTCCGTACACCTCGTACACACGCGGTTCCGCTCCGTACACCTCGTACACACGCGGCTCCACTTCTCTACACCCCGTACACACACGGTTCTGCTCCGTACACACACGGCTCAAGCACGGAGCCCTGTGTGTACGGAGATGAGCGGCTCAGCTCCGTACACACACTGCACTGCTACAGCCACCTCGTACACACACAGCTCTGCTCCGTACACCTCGTACACACACGACTCTGCTACATCCACACTGTAAATCCCTCCTGACCCCTCACATAAACTTACCCTCAGCCAGCACCCATGACAACCAGCACAGCAGACTTGCACACTGAGGAGCCTGACCATGTGACACCCAACTCCTCCCCTCCTGTGACCTCCTCACAGGTCCTGTGTGCACACAGAGGAGGAAAGCTCAGCACGTCATTGCTCTTGTAAGGTTCTTTGTCTCTTTTGACATGTTCCTTGAAACTCAGTTTTCCGTCGGCCATTTTGCTTTCTGTCTTTCTGCAGCTCTTGCCCTCAGTTAATATGGAGTTTTCAGTTTTCATGTTCCCGCCCTGATTCTCTCCCTCTTGCTTCTTAAGCAGCCTCAGCTGAACAATCAGTGCCCCTGAATCAAGCCTCAGTCAGCCTGTGACCTGACTCCTGGAAACCTAGGATTTTGGACTCCAGCTATTTCCTACTGAGGAACTTTGGAACACTTTTGGACTTTGGAAACCTGCTGTCTGGTGAATCCATGTTTGCAGAGGAATTACGGTACAGAGAAGAGATCCTGAACCTGCTTGGAGAGTTATTGTAGAGCTTGAAGTTACTCTGGCCTGCTGTGTTCTCCTGCCTCTGTTCCTGCAAACTGTGTGACCTTTTCTGCATGCTTGTATGAAGTAATACAAGTCATTTCATATCAACCTATGTCTCATGTGTTTTCCTCGCACCCAAGCACAAGACGCTATAGGAACTGTACACTATACATGACAAGATTCAGGAGCCAATGTTTAGTGTCTGCTGGGTCTGGGAAAGCCGTGTCTGCTGTGACTGTGGATATCAGATGTCCGTTTAATACCTTCTGTGATGACAGTGGTTGTGACTTCTCACAACCATTCCAGGTGAGCGCATTCCCTTAAATGTTACTCTGGAGTGGTACCACAGGTAAACACTATTGTTTTTTTTTTTTCCTTTCCTCTTCTCCTTCCAGCACTTCTGCCTTAAAAGATCTGGAAGATGGAGGCCCGCATAAAGGAGCTTTGCGGAGTGACTGATACAATCCTTGCAGATATACAGACTATAAAGACCCGTTTTGCAAGCCTACAGGACCTCACTAATCATAATTTGCAAGTGTTTGGACAAACTACTCAGGAATTACGAGCCAGGATTGAGGCTCTAGAGGAACGAGTCCAGGCTCCTGCCATAACCCCGAGTTCTGGGATCCCCAAGTTGTTAAATATTAATTATTGGTTATGGATTTATTCTTTATACACTCAATTCTGTACCAAGCACGTTAACGATCGCTGACATTACAGATGCTATTTCTGTATGGTAAAGTGTCATCTCCATATACAGAGACCACGTGATCTAAGGGACTTATATAATGGCTACACGAAGGGAGGGGGCGCTTGCTCTGGCTCTCTTACACTCTCTATACAGACACATGGGACAAGGACTATGATGAATGAACAGCCAGCTGCCATGTAACCACGTGTTGCTTCTCTGAGACGCTCCTGACAGAGACAGAATGTCATTTTTACCATGCAGGACACCAAGGAAAGATGTGTACAAGTTTTGCTATGGACAAATGGACAATCTCTACGTAACTATTTCACTCATTTTATGTTTTCCTGTAATGATGTTTTTTGGTAAACAGTCCAATAAACCACTATAATTTTTTTATAAGAAACGTGACATTTCCTTTAGAAGTATCGCATCTGGTAACAAGTCCTGGAAAAATATATGAAATTAAGCATTTTTAACATTTTGGAGAGCCAGCCAGTCACACTTGATTTTTAGAGTGTGAATTTTTGATAACTTGCAAGGGGAGGAGGAATAGAAGGAAAATTACGTCAGATGTGCAAGTCGTCAAAGAAATCACATTACGATATTTCAGGATCAAGAAAGAACCTATGAATGAGGACTAAGAGTTGCCAGACGTACTACAGGAATCAGACGTGCTGATGACAAGAGGCCATTGTTCAAGAAAGGAGCTACAAGCTGAGATATTTCAAGGTAAGAAATATGGATGTCATTACTTCTTTTTCTAAGCAAAGTAGACTGAAATTTATGTCTGTAGATCAGTCTAATTTAGAAGTTTTATGGCTCAGCTTATATGCAGAATGTGAAAAGGAAAATCTAAAGCTAGAATCTAAGCTGGTGTCCTTTAATAGAGAAAGAGAGAAATTAAAAAACATTTTACAGTTGATTGACGTATTTCACAAGTTTGTATTAGAGAAATCTAAAAATGACTGTGTAGGAATAGTGTCAGAAGATACTAGTGATGTTCCCGAAATTGACTGTAATGAGGAAATTGAGCAACATGTGGGACATGTGTCTGTAATGGCTACTCAAGGTGACCTTGTCTCTGATGACGTAAAAAAAGATGGTGGAAATGTGGGAGGAGACTTGAGAACTGATGTAGGAGGGAACATGGGAGGAGACTTGAGAACTGATGTAGGAGGGAACATGGGAGGAGACTTCAGAACTGATGCAGATGACGTACGAGGGACGGATGTTCAATGGCCACCAAAAATAGAAGACAATTCACAGGCCCAACTCCAAATTAAAGTTAGGAAAAATTTGTTAAAATTATGCAAAATCATTCCTGCATATGATAACAAAATCCATGTATGCAGAAATTCTGAAATCTTCGAAAGCTTTATTGACAAGCTTGATTTAAGTAATGACGAGAAAAATCAATTATTTAAATTGTGGCTTCCTGCAACCTTTTCCAGACGTTTAAAATTAAAGTTGACTTTTGATAACGATTTACATGGAGATCTAGATGATAAAGACAGATTGAAAATTCTGATTTTCTGTGCATTAAATGAAAATTGTCCAGATATTGATATTCTTCAAAAATTAAGGATTGGTCGGAAAGAATGTACTTTTATATTCATGTCCATATTTGAAAGGTTGTACAAAACTCTAATTACCAATGTCAAAACACAATCAATGATAAAGTATTTTGTAGACAAATTTGGATTCCTAAATTCTGTATCTTGTGTTATTGCGTCACAAAAAGATACTTTATTTGAATGTGCGCAATCCCTTGATTTTGCTAGAAAACATGAGAATCGTGAATGGAAAATAAATCAAACAGACAGAGTAAGATCTTTTCAAAAGCCAGTGTCAAAATCTCCTAAACTGAGTCATCCCCGGAATCAAATCTATGACATACGGAGGAAATTACATATTTGTTATAAGCCCTATAAAAAAATCCAAGAGTCCGCTTTGCAGAAAGAGTTAATAATTCAAAGTTCAGACCGCTCTGTAAAGAGACAAATGGCGGAAATTGAAAGACAGGAACAGATGATTCTTCAAAGAGACATAGTTGAGTCTTCAGTTTACAGCTCATTATCGGAGCTGCTCAAACAATCATTAAAAAAAGGAATAATAAAAAGAGCTTTTCAGGACATCTTTGACAAAGAAATAAGATTTGGTTTAGAAATTGACTGAAAATGAAATTATATGTTGTGTAAAAGTATTATACAATATATTATTCAGTTATTTGTAATTATTTTATAAATATAATTCTGTAGTTCACAGCTTTTGTATATATATATATATATATATATATATATATTCATACAGTATATATACTATACTTGTATAAGTAGAGATTGTATAACTGTATATCTATATCTATAGTGATATAATTAAAATAAACTACAGAAAATATTTAGAATTACATTAAAGCCAATACATATATGTATAAGACATTGCAATTGTTTTGTTTTTGTATATGATATTAACCTTATCTCTTATTTATCCTTAGAATTTTCACTTCAAAGTAGGATTTAATCGGGAAAAATTCTCTTACATGGATTTATTCCTTTATTTACACAGGAATTTGTAATAACTGCATGTTTTTTATATATTTAACACTTAAAAGGAAATAATATGTAACTAACTGAATCTAAATTTAGTTTTTGTGTGTTGCTAACATTTTGAAGTTATTTATTTGCATGGCAATATGTTCTTACTGCATGACAGTCACACATGTGACATTTAAACTGTTCTAATAATAAGGCTACCATATACCCCTATTTCAGTGGTTGCAACTTAAAGCTCTTGTAGCTTCAGTGAGCTCGGCCTTTGCAAGTCAAAGAATTTTTCTTTAGGCCTCTTAAGTTCTAGGGTTCAATTTCAGTTGCAAACCTTGCACAAAATATAGAAACAGATCATAACTAATTTTCTTATGAGTCTTTCTATCTATAAATGGTTCACAAAGTTTGTTATGTGTATTTGGGGAATATTCAAAGAAATATTAAAATATTAAATGTAGTAGTTTACAATGCGCATTGATAATTAGGATACAATTATTTGGGTTAAAATATACATGTATTACAACCTTTTTGTATGAGGAATCTGTGGTGTAAACTTATATGTTCACAGTCTGAGTGACAGATGACAGATGTGTGTATGAGCAGCTGCTAAGAGTGAATATAATCTAAGAGTATGTGATGTATGAAAGGAGAGGTTTCACAATTCATGGTATGCAAGAAAAACAACAACTTGTTTTTAAAAAAAATAATACAAATCAGTTCAATTAGAATATTAAGATACATAATGAAATATTATCTACTCAACATATATTCCTTTAGTAATTATTGTTTTTTTAGTTAATAGTAGATAAGTGTAATCACACATCAAAATGGTTTATCAAGAAAATTTACATTTAGATTATTTTTTTTTCTTTTTCCCAAAGGATAATTTTATGATATTCAATGTTATTTTTATTTTTAATGGTTACATAGATGGTACACATCTTCAGACAAATATATGGTATAAAGCTAAAACAGAAGTTATATAAATAATTTATAAAACAATTATTTTTTTTCATTTTGGTTTTGATAAATCAATTATTTCATAAAATAATATTTTTTGGTATTAAGGGGGAAATGTGTTTTTGATCTTGAATACATCATCACATTTCATCAATACGTCTTCTTCACACATTTTAAAGAATATGGAAATATTAACTACTAGAGATAATAACATCCATACCACGTTAGACCTAGACACATGATGTGAGTAAATAGATAATTAATAACACTTCACCTGTGTCTATAATGGATAATTGAGCCTATCATCGCTTACCATAGGTAAAACTCAACAAGAAAGATGATACTATGGCACTAATTTAATCAAAAAATTCCAATTTTTATTAAACACAATGTAAAACTAATACAATATGGGATGAGAAGGTAAAAGTAGAGAGACACGCAACATATGTGCTGCCATAAGCGACACACTCGACTGGATGATAGGAAAATAGCAGTTTAAATACTATTATAACTCATAGATGTATATATATGGTATCAGGCCTCAGTCGAAGTACTAACCAGTCAATTTAGACATTTCAACATAAATGGCTAATTAGCCAGAGTATTATATAACTGCCTGCGATGAACCACACTATTCCGGAGTACATAACAAAATTGTCAATGCTGCTAATAATCAATCTGTAAATGTCTAATTTAAAGCAAAGACACAGACCAAGCTGCTAAAGTGTAATGAAATACAGATTGAAGACTGCCAGGTGCAACGCTACCACCATACTAAGCGTTTTCCTCCCCTTTCATTATGTCCAAGTGTTGATCTCTTTGTTCAAATTGTGAGCAAGGAATTTCAGGACATTCCACATTACATTTATAATGATAATTTGACTAAGGAGGAACGGGGGCGTCTGCGCGTCCTTCAGAATTTACCAGATGTGGTGTTTAAATCGGCGGACAAGGGGGGCAACGTAGTAATATGGCCTAAATCTCTTTATGAGACAGAGGCCCGTCGTCAACTAGACAATAAAATCTGTTACAAAAAACTTACGTTTAACCCCTTGTCCGCCTATTCCACGGAACTATTTGCCATCATCAACAGGGCTAAGAATGATGGTGTTATATCAAAGGAGTTGGCAACTGCCCTGATTGTACAGGAACCTACTATTCCTACTTTCTACCTATTGCCAAAAATTCATAAGGACGCGCAGAGGCCCCCGGTCGTCCTATAATATCTGGACGAGGAAATTATCTTGAGCACATCAATAGATGGATAGACTCCAAATTACAGCCACTAGTGGAAGGATTGCCGTCTTTTCTAAAGGACACGGGGGAGCTTTTGAAGAGGGTAGATGGTCTACAATTGGAGGACGATATGGTGCTGGTGACGGGGGATGTGGAGTCCCTCTACACCAGCATCAGGCATGAGGATGGGATTAGGGCGACTACATTCTTTCTGGAGACATCTAATTTACCCAGCGACATTAGGATGTTGATTGTGGAATTATTGAGGTTCACACTAACGCATAATTTTTTTGTTTTTAAGGGGTCTTTTTTCCTGCAGCTCCAGGGAACAGCAATGGGGGCGTCCTTTGCACCTGCCTACGCCAACCTGTTCCTGGGGCTGTGGGAAAGAGACCTCTCCCTGCCGGATCAGGTGTCCCCGGTGTGCCGCGTCCTCTCTTGGGCGCGGTACATCGATGACATATTACTGATCTGGCAGGGCTCAGCTGTGGAACTCCACAAATTTATGGCGTCTCTAAACGTGAATGATCGTAATATCTACATTACTTACAAGTGTGATACTACTTCTATTGAATTCTTGGATGTTATGCTCAAAAAAGATGAGAGAGGCGAGATACAAACAGATATATACCGTAAGCCCACATCGACAAATATGTTGCTACATGCAACTTCATCTCATCCGGGGCATATGATTCAATCTGTCCCTACTGGACAATTTTTGCGTTTGCGACGTCTGTGCTCTACTGAGGAAGATTTTGCTAGACAATCGGATGATTTGAAATCACGTTTAATGGAGCGTGGTTATAGCAAACGCATGATTAAACGTGCATTCAATAGAGCTAAATATTCCCCTAGGGACACATTATTATATGGGACTAGACCCAATAAAGATTCTGGTAAAATCAGATTTGTTACTAATTTCCATTCACACTTCCCACGAATGAGACAAATCCTCAATAAATCATGGCATATATTAAAATCAGACCCAATTATTTCTAAATTTCTACCAGATCGGGCTACTATTGCAGCCAGGAGATCCAGAAATCTACGGGACAGGCTAGTCCGTAGCCATTATACAGGGAACGGACGTCAACCTTCCTTGATCAAATTACTGAACGATGTGGTAACTCCTCATGTGGACGTTGCGTCGCATGTCCTAATATGGACCGTGTCAATACTTTTACTAACCAGGATGGTAACAGCGAATATAAAATCACGAAATATATCACATGTACAAGTAAAAATGTGATTTATTACGCAGTATGCCCCTGTAGGAAAATATACGTGGGTATGACAACAAGGCAATTCAAGATCCGCATACGTGAACACGTATTGGGGATCGAGGCGGCTGCAACAATTGAGGATATGTCTATGTTAAAAACCATCCCTCGTCATTTCAGAAAATTTCACGGAAGTGATGGTTCCTTGATTAGATTTAGAGGTATTGACAAGCTAGAAATAGACATTCGTGGGGGTGGCACTACTCGGAAACTGGCGCAATTAGAATCCAGGTGGATCTGGACATTGGGCACGGTCCAGCCATCTGGATTAAATGAAAACATTAGTTATGCCCCTTTCCTATAAATCACCGCTCTGCGATTTCGAGGTTCACAACTATTGTGCTGTTATATTTTAGTATGGTGGTAGCGTTGCACCTGGCAGTCTTCAATCTGTATTTCATTACACTTTAGCAGCTTGGTCTGTGTCTTTGCTTTAAATTAGACATTTACAGATTGATTATTAGCAGCATTGACAATTTTGTTATGTACTCCGGAATAGTGTGGTTCATCGCAGGCAGTTATATAATACTCTGGCTAATTAGCCATTCATGTTGAAATGTCTAAATTGACTGGTTAGTACTTCGACTGAGGCCTGATACCATATATATACATCTATGAGTTATAATAGTATTTAAACTGCTATTTTCCTATCATCCAGTCGAGTGTGTCGCTTATGGCAGCACATATGTTGCGTGTCTCTCTACTTTTACCTTCTCATCCCATATTGTATTAGTTTTACATTGTGTTTAATAAAAATTGGAATTTTTTGATTAAATTAGTGCCATAGTATCATCTTTCTTGTTGAGTTTTACCTAGAGATAATAACATTAAGTATTATAAAGAGTCATTTCTTTACACTAAGAAGGAAATTACATGCAAAGTTGCATAATATGAATATTTTGGTAACACAAGGTCATGACAAATATGAAATCATCCAGATAATGGAAATATTAAGGGTATGTGTTAGAACATAACTACTCAGCATTTGTCATAAATATATAAAAGGCCTTATTTTTATTTTATTTTTATACTTATTTTTATTTTTATTCTTATTTTTATTCTTAATTTTGGTTTTATTCTTATTTTTAATTTTTTAATTTTTATTCTTCTTTTATCTCTATTTTTGATTCTTAATTTTTATTTTTTATCTCAATCAAGAAACATCAATATTTAATAAAGTAATGTCTAGTACAAGAATATTGCTTCATTAAATATAGTGAAGATATCGGTTCATTAGAAGAAAATGTTCTAATTCTGAGTAATTACAATAATTCTTTCATTCATTCATTCACTCATATTCACATTTTGGTTCATGGCTATACATTCTTACCTATTATTGGTCTAATAAATATATTCCATTAATAAAGTTTTAGTAATAAAGATGGAAACACTTGTTACATAAAAAATACACTGACTCCTATGGGTTGAAAAGGTAATTACACCAATGACATAAAAATGTTCTGTCTCATAAAGAATATGGTTAATAATGCATTATCATTTATGATTGTTTTATTACACAAACATGAATTCCATATTACTATTCTGATAATAATTCTATGGATATTACTGATTGCTATGGTACGCTATGATATTATAGGTTAGGAAAATTACCAGATTTGGTATAGAATAGGGAATGAAGACTTCAAGCAAGATATTGAAATTACGTTAATAAAGACTTTTCATATTTCTAAATTCAAGTAAATTTAAAAAGTTACAAGAAGACAAAGCCGAAGTTCCAGAAGGTAACAAGGCTATATGATGTCTGAGTAATAATAGACTGTGTCAATTACAATTCATTTCATCACTGACAACAACTGCAGTATCCACCACTGACAGCCACGATCGCAGTATTCACGACTGACAGCTACGACTGCAGTATTCACCACTGACAGACAATGGCAGAGGACGATGATCCTATGATGCTAATATGAACTGTGTGATCACGTTTTTATCACGCTCCAGTGGTTTCCTATCACCTATGAAGCTTCAATGAAAGCTGGTGAACAATAAGTTGTCAGGAAACTACAACCCTGACATGAGTCCTGTGCATTAGGACTAAGGACTGGTTATGGTGCTATCTTTAGCAAGGAAGAGTCATTTTAATCCTTGCTTTGCTGACCAAAGACGTCACACCTGTTCCAAGACCAGTGCGGATGGCATGGAGGATTCCAGAAATATCCAAGGCGAGCCAATGTAAGTCCAGGTCTTTAAAGGTGACACTGCTCAGATATTAAAGCTTCATTTCATCTATGGACTTTGTTTTCTTATCAACATTTGAATTTATGGACTTTGATGGACACATGACACCCAGTCTCCACAATATCTACATGTTATTTCAAAGGAATTATCGTATAAAGACTGTGTTTTAAAAGAATCAAGAACAAGACGTCAACATGAAGACCAGATGACATCAGATGATGATGTCTGGACCCGAGATGCTTCGATTTAGGTTTAGGAAAGTATAAGACACATATTTTATATGATTAGTCACGGCTTACCATAACATGAATTCACATCATTATGTTATTGAGTGCATATAACAATAATCTGATATTATTATGATTATTATTATTATTATGGAAATTAAATTATTTTTGCCAAAGAAGAAGAAAAAGAAGAAAGAAGATCTGATTATCCTAAAGATGAACTTCTCTACTTTGAGGGTTCCAATTAATGTCTGTCACCCTCAAAAGGGGGAATTGTTAAATATTAATTATTGGTTATGGATTTATTCTTTATACACTCAATTCTGTACCAAGCACGTTAACGATCGCTGACATTACAGATGCTATTTCTGTATGGTAAAGTGTCATCTCCATATACAGAGACCACGTGATCTAAGGGAATTATATAATGGCTACACGAAGGGAGGGGGGCGCTTGCTCTGGCTCTCTTACACTCTCTATACAGACACATGGGACAAGGACTATGATGAATGAACAGCCAGCTGCCATGTAACCACGTGTTGCTTCTCTGAGACGCTCCTGACAGAGACAGAATGTCATTTTTACCATGCAGGACACCAAGGAAAGATGTGTACAAGTTTTGCTATGGACAAATGGACAATCTCTACGTAACTATTTCACTCATTTTATGTTTTCCTGTAATGATGTTTTTTGGTAAACAGTCCAATAAACCACTATAATTTTTTTATATTATTATTTCCTTTAGAAGTATCGCATCTGGTAACAAGTCCTGGAAAAATATATGAAATTAAGCATTTTTAACACAAGTTACCTCCTTTTCGTTTTGGCGGTGAACGTGAGAAATTCAGGGGATTTATTAACCAATGCAATCTATTTTTCTCTGCACATGCTTCACAATTTCCCACTGAACGATCCAAAGTGCTTACTATAATCATGTTGCTTACCAATAAGGCTTTGATGTGGGAAAACCCTCTGATTGAGACTGAGGATGATTGTTTGAATCACCTTGATGCTTTTATTTCAGCCATGGGGCAGGTGTTTGATGACCCCAATCGAGGTGCAACAGCTGAAGCAGCCATGTTAACTTTGCGCCAAGGTAAGCGTTCAGTAGCCGAATATGCCTTGGATTTCAGGAGATGGGCTCTTGATACCACTTGGGACACTTCCGCCAAAAAATCTATTTTTCGGAAAGGGTTGTCTCCACTGATTAAGGATGAACTTGCTCGTGCCGACCCTCCCACTGCGTTAGGTGACTTTATTAACTATTGTATCCGTATTGATGCTCGTCTGACTGAACGCAGACAAGAGAGATGGTTCGAAAATAATCGCACTAACCTTTTCCTACCTCCCTCCTCAGCTAAGGAACCTTTGAGTAGGATCACAAGAGAACCAGAACCTGAACCCATGCAGGTGGACTCTTTACAAAGACGGGTTAGTGATGCACGCAAAGAACATCGTATAAAGGAAAATCTATGTTTTTACTGTGGTAAGTCAGGGCACTTCATTATAAACTTCCCCAGCCGTTCTCGTAAGACTACTGCAGCAGTCATTCACTGTGAGTGTTGCGAGAGGAGCTCTGTCATGTCCGAGCCTCAGACTCCAGAGAGATCTGCTGCAAGAGATCTTGATTTTTCGGACTTAAACTCTGTTAGTTCTGGGGACAATGACGGTATAAACGCTGCAATTTTTCAAGTTTCCTCAGCGGTGTCCCAGCTGAGTTGTAAAAGAAATAATTCTCATTGCTTCCTTTCCATCAAACTCTGGGTGGACTCAGTCTGGGTGTCTAGCTCTGCTATGATCGACTCAGGAGCAAGTGGAAATTTTATGGATATCTCCTTTGCTCTGAAACAGGGGATACGTTCAGTGAAGAAGGCTACTCCAGTACAGATGGAGACTGTGGATGGCTCCCTGCTGACCTCTGGACCAGTGGATCAGGAAACAGAGCCTTTGAGGGTCCTTATGGGTAAAGATCATCAAGAGAAACTGTCCTTTATGCTTATCTCTTCTCCCCACTTTCCCATTATTCTAGGGCTACCATGGCTGCAGACTCAGAATCCTACCATTAACTGGGAGACCAAGGAATTACACTTTCCAGAGAAACAGATGAGTCCAAAGGTTTCAGCTTGCTCTGTTCCTAAAGGAACCATGTCAGTCCCTGAACTACCAGCTGTATACCAGGACTATGTGGATTTATGTGACAAGAACGCTGACCAGCTTCCTCCTCACCGTCCATATGATTGTCCAATCGAATTATTGCCTGGAGCCGAGATACCTTTTGGTAAGATCTACCCCTAGCGGGGCCTGAGCTAAAAGCTTTGAAGGACTACATAGATGAAAATCTAGCCAAAGGCTTCATACGCCCCTCTTCATCTCCCGCAGGTGCACCCATCTTCTTTGTGAAGAAGAAAGATGGATCTCTGAGACCCTGCATAGACTATAGGGAACTCAATAAGGTTACTATTAGAAACCGTTATCCATTGCCTTTAATCCCTGAGTTGTTGGAGAGAGTGCGGCACGCCAAAATTTTCTCTAAACTGGATCTCCGTGGGGCCTATAACTTGGTCCGTATTAGACCTGGGGATGAATGGAAGACTGCATTCAGGTCACGCTATGGACACTTCGAATATCTAGTTATGCCTTTTGGTCTGAGTACCGCCCCAGCCACTTTCCAACACTTGGTGAATGACATCTTCAGGGATCTCCTAGATACATTTGTGGTGATTTATCTGGATGATATTCTAATTTTTTCTAACTCCACAGAGGAACATCATGGACATGTGAGAATGGTCTTAGAACGCCTAAGATAAAACCATCTCTACATCAAACTTGAAAAGTGTGAATTCCATAGGACCGAAATTCAATTTCTGGGGTATGTACTATCTACGCAAGGGATTAGTATGGATGGAAGCAAGACCCAAGCCATCAAGGATTGGCCAATTCCTAGAAATGTGAAGGAGGTGCAGCGCTTCATCGGGTTTGCCAACTTCTATAGACGTTTCATTAGGAATTTCTCTGAGGTAGTGTCACCTATCACCCAACTTACCCGGAAACAGTCTAGGTTCTCCTGGACCCCGCAAGCTCAGGAAGCATTTTCCTGTTTAAAGGATAAATTTACCACCGCACCTATCTTAGTACATCCCAACCCCGAGCTTGCCTTCATAATAGAGATGCTTCAGACTGTGCCGTTGGAGCTATACTCACTCAGAGAACAGGTGAGAAGAATGTCTTGCATCCCTGTGCCTTCTTTTCCCAGCAGTTGTCTTCGGCTGAGAGGAACTACGATGTGGGCAATAGAGAATTGTTGGCCATTATTGCCGCCTTCAAGGAATGGAGACACCTTCTTCAGGGAGCTGCACAGCAAATAGTCGTCCTGACAGACCATCGTAACCTTGAATTTATCAGGTCGGCTAAGTGCCTGACTCCTCGCCAGGCTCGCTGGAATCTTTTCCTAAACCAATTTAATTTTGTCATTTCTTATAGACCAGGATCGCGCAATGGAAAGGCTGATGCACTCTCTAGGATTCATTCAGCAGAGACACGTCCACTTACTCCTCCTAAGACTATTCTTCCTGACTCTAGATTCCTGGGAGTGATTCATAATCAAGAGCTACTTAAGGACATCAAGGAAGCATACCATGCGGATTCTTTGTTGGCTCAACCCCCAAGGGACGTAAGTCTTGTCTTTAAGAATGGTGTGTGGATTCAGGGACAACGTCTGTATATACCTGAAACAGTCAGATTGAGAGTATTGCAACTCATCCACGATTCCAAGATAGCCGGGCATAGGGGAATTCTAAAGACACAAGAATTTCTTTCTCGTTTCTTTTGGTGGCCCACTTACAGGAAAGATGTTTTAAACTATGTCACTTCATGTGAAGTCTGTGCAAGATGAAAAACACCTCGCTCCTCACCAACTGGTCTGTTACAACCTCTTCCCACCCCGTCCCGCCCGTGGGGATCCATTTCTATGGACTTCATTGTGGAGTTACCAACCTCTCAAGGGAAGAACACCATTCTAGTGGTGGTTGATCGTCTAACAAAGGCAGCTCATTTTATCCCTTGTGTCGGCTTACCCACTGCAAAACAGACATCAGACTTGATGATTAAGAATGTGTTATGCTTACATGGAGTACCGGATGAGGTCATTTCGGATCGAGGGGTGCAATTCACTTCAAGGTTTTGGCAAAATTTCTGTGCCGCATTGGACATTAAAGTAAACCTTTCTTCTGCTTTTCATCCCCAGACTAATGGACAGACAGAACGAACCAATCAGACCCTGGAGCAGTATCTCCGCTGCTTTATCTGCCACCTACAAGATGATTGGGTGGATCTACTTCCACTGGCTGAGTTCTCTTATAATAACTCTCAGAGCGCCTCCACTAAGCAGTCTCCTTTTTACTCCAATCTAGGTTATCATCCTAACATTCTTCCTCGATTTCCCATAGATACGCCCTTGCCGGCAGTGGCTGAAAGAATCACTTCTTTACAAAAGAATATGGATCTTCTAAAGGAAAATCTAGAATTGGCTCAGGAAAGGTACAAGAAAGCAGCAGATAAATTTCGTAAACCTGCACCAGCTTTCAAGGTAGGAGATTTGGTCTGGCTGTCAACCAGAAATCTTAAAATAAAGATTCCATCGTCGGGACAGCGGGAGGAGGGGGTCAGAATCAGGACTGTCCCGGTCAATCCGGGACGGTTGGGAGGTATGCAATAGAAGCAGTACATAACACAATTCTCTTTGTGGAACTCAGTAATGGCACAAAAAAAAATCTGCTGGAAGGTTGATTTCACAGCCACAGGACACTAGCTATCCAAACTAGTTGACTAATAAACAACTGCCTAGCTAACTAGCTAAAATCTATCAGCAAACAGAACCAACGTCAGGAGCAGCCTCTGCGCTGTTACATTGTTAAAATGGCGCTAAAACAAGATGTCTGCTCTTTATATGGAGAGACATGTGATTTCAGCAGCCAATGACACAAGCCATTGTGTCAGGACATTGTGGATGCTTCCTGCACCCTGATTGGATAGCCACAATGTGCAAACAAAGTTGGGAAAAAAAGTTTACAAGCATGCAGCTCCTCTAAGCTCTGCCAACCCCCTACCCTCATTAAATACATGCCCCACGCTCATCATACACCATTATCGTAGCGAAAGTGCTCAAAATACTTTAATGGCATCACAAAACTTTCCTGCACTTCTTACCTAATGTTTGGGATTTTTTACGATTTTATAAAATTTTGATTGCGTTTCCGATCATAAATCCGAATGTTCCATATTCGTGCTGATTTTATGTTTGGCTATGGTTTTTTTTAACAAATTCACTCATCACTAGTCAGGAGCAGCCTCTCTGCGCTGTTATACTGACAAAATGGTGCTAAAACAAGATGCCCACTCTTTATATAGAGAGGGACATGTGATTTCAGCAGTCTATGGCACAAGTTGTTGTGTCTGGACATTGTAGATGTTTCCTGCGCCCTGATAATGTATGCACTTTGCAGCTAGCCAAAATTATAAAAAAAATTTTTTTACAAGCACGCCGCTCCTCTGGGCTCCCCCCTTCCCCTCATCAAACATGTGCCCCTTGCTCATCATTTACCACCACTATCCTAACCAAAGTGCTAAAAATACTTTAGTGGCAACGCAAATATTTTCCACCACTTTTACCAAATGTTAGTTTTTTCCGGATTTTAAGAAAATTTGCTTGTTTCCAATCATGAATCCGAATGTGCCAGATTCGTGCCGAATTTATGTTTGGCGATCATTTTCCGAACATATTCACTCATCTCTAATTGTAAATATAAATAAATGATGTAATATTGAAAATACAATAAAAACAAAACTATCAGCATTTAAAAAACATTAAAACGAACTCTGTGAAACAACCCTAGGAGCACAGTCAGACAGCCTTATAAAATCGGACAAAGATCGGATTTGTCTGTCCAGTTATCAAGCAACACCAATTGTGAATTAATTTCTCCTGCTGTTGTACAAATGGAACAGACAACAGATCGAAATTAGCAAGACAACCACTATGAGGCCGGGATCACAAATGCGACGAAGTCGTCCGACACTCGCATGTGAAATCCCAGCTCTTGCGCCGGCACTCGGGAGTGGAGTGTGTGGCTGCATGTAGTTCTATGCAGCTGCTCGCATGTGTGATCCCGGCCTAAAGGAGTGGTTCTGCAGGTGGCGACCACAGTCCATTTCTCTGTTCTCATCCTTTTTGACTGTTGTTTTGGTCAATTTTGTATTTTGTCATTGCTTTCACCCCTGGAGGTACAGTAGTACCCCACAAAAGTTGGTCGGGTAGTGCAGCTCATCTAGGATGGCACTTCAATGCGAGCTGCAGCAAGAAGGGTAGGTGTGTCTGTCAACACAGTGTCCAGATCATGGAGAAGATACCAGGAGACAGGCCAGTACACCAGGAGACGTAGAGGGGGTCATAGTAGGGCAACCCAGCAGCAGAACTGCTACCTCGTTTATGCAAGGAGAAACGCGAGAAGTGCCAGAGCCCTGTAAAATGACCTCCAGCAGGCCACTAACATCCACGTGTCTGCTCAAATGGTTAGAAACAGACTACACGAGGGTTGTATGAGGGTCCGACGTCCACAAGCGGGTATTGTGCTTAGAGAGAAAAAAACATTCCATCTCCAGGATGCGTTAAAAGTACTTCTTTGTTTAGTAAGTGCTAAAATTGCATGGCTGTAGGCATAGTAAGAGAAAAAGCTACGCGTTTCAATTGCAACTGCAATCTTTATCTGAACTGAGTAAAAGACTGCAGTTGCAGTTGAAACGCGTTGTTTTTTTCTGTACTAAATAAACAAATAAATCCTTTTAACTCGTCCTGGAGCTGGAACAATTTTTTTTTCTGTTACATGGAGTTCCCTGCACCTTCATTTTGGTGAGCTTACCTCTCTCCCCTTTCATTATATGTTGTTGTGCTTAGAGCCCAACACAGTGCAGGGCGATTGGCATTTGTCAGAGAGCACCAAGATTGGCAGATTGGACATTAGCGCCCTGTGCTCTTTACGGACGGATGACAGCAGGTTCACAATGAGCACATGTGACAGACGAGAGTCTGGAGATGCTGTAGACTACGATCTGCTGCCTGCAACATCCTCCAGCATGACCGGTTTGGTAGTGGGTCAGTAATGGTGTGTGGAGGCATTTCTATGGAGGGTCGTACAGGCCTCTTTGTGCTAGCTAGACTGATAGCCAATAGGTACCGGGATGAGATCCTCAGACCCATCGTGAGACCATATGCAGGTGCACTGGGCCATGTTTTCCTTCTGATGCATGACAATGCTAGGTCTTGATAAGGCGGCTGATGTTCTCCTTAAAGCACGAGTCAACTCCTGGACAATCTGTTCAGCCACCTTATCAAAACCATTCACAGGCATTGTAGGCAGGTCATACAGGCACGTGGAGGCCACATGCACTACTGAGCATCATTTCCTTGTCTTGAGGAATTTCCACTCAAATTGGATCAGTCTGTTATTTGATTTTCCACTTTTATTTTCAGTATCATTCCAAATCAGACCTCCATGGGATATTAATTTTGATTTACATTGATCATTTTTAGGTTTTATTGTTCTCAACACATTCCACTATGTAATGAATAAACATTTGCAACTGGAATATTTAATTCAGTGACACCTAGGATGTGGTATTTTAGTGTTCCCTTTATTTTTGTGAGCTGTGTATTTTCATGCAGCTATCACGCTCGGGTAGGGAGAGACGCTGGCCAGTCCAGCAATCTTACTTCACCCCAACGAATATTGTCTGACTTAGCAGTATTAGAAGCATTTGCATTCAGTAAATATCCAAAGCAATAAGTCACATCAGACAAAGTTACTCTTGGATAAATTTATTTCATAATTTTTATATAAACAGTTAATTGTTGAATAATTTACACTCCGCATATTTCCTTTTAATAGTCAAAGATAATTTCTGTACATGACGGTTTTAGCTCTAATATGAAAACATTGAAAAAATAAACCGCTTTTTTTATTTTCCTTTTTATTTTTACTCTTTTATATTATGCATTATGTCTAGAATTTTTTTTTTCAATTTCCTTTTCATAAACCATGGCACATAGACATACTTTTTTTTTTTTTTTTTTGATCCTTACATTGAATTTTAACTACTCCCCTACCAGAGAGAGAAAGGTTAGACCTGACAAGTCTCCTCTTGTAGCTTAGGAAGAGTTAAAATGAGGTATTTGATGAGGGTGGGTAAAGAGGAATAGAAGGTAAAAAAACAACATTTTCTCAGGGTTGAAGCACAAACAAGCAGCAAACAAACAAAAAATAAAAACAATTTACTAGAAAAGTAGTGACAAGGCTAAACAAAGTGACAACACATTAAATGTGATTGGCAGGAACATTGCAGAGTCAAGCTGGTTTCACACTTTTGTAATACAGTTGTATTTGGCATCTGTTTTACATCAAATCCAATCATCAGGTTTCCAAAAAAACAATATGTCAAGGTAATTAAATTTCATTAGACCCATAGGGATGCAAGGGTAGCAACTTTAATACGAATGCCAAAATGCAGCAGCATTACAGCCATGCAAAATCGGTCTTAGAATATCAAATTCCAAGTCAAATGCTACAGGCCTTTGACATGAAAAGTTAAATAAAAAAATCTCCAATGCCTAAGTTACACAGATCACATTAATAGGCATTAAAGATGCAGAATTAAGAAAGGCAGTGAGTGAGATGAGGCCAAAAGCCGACAAGATTTCTAGTTAACATCCAAGGATAATTATAAATATATCAAAGTGTCCACGGTTTATAGGTACTTGGACTGATAGCAGCACACAGATAAATAGTAGTGATGATTCAGTGAAGCACAATGAGAATTGAGCCAAAGGAAACAGTTGGGAGATCAGAGCTACATCCACACCAGCTCATTCCGCCTTATACCTTTGTTCCCCTCGTTTTAAAGTTTTATTGTTTATAAAGAAAATGCAATAAAAAAAAATAATTCAATGGACCTTATCACCAAGTTCTTATGAGGAAGTAAAAGTGGTAATATCTGGTTGATTTTTTTTATGATGCTAAAAATAAAGAAAACTATGGCATTAGATGAGATATAGCCAAATAATGCACAGATTCAAGCCTAGCAGTTCTCATTCAGACTGCTGGAGGCTCCTCGTAATAGGAACATTTTGTCACACAGGGGAGCATAATCTGTGGTGTTACACAAAATATCCCAAAATGGCACATATTTGGTCGCTTGGAAGATGTACTCAGGAACAATTTTTTGGGAAAAAAAAGGAAACCAAAGGTAAATAATTAAAAACAAGTCTGTAGAGACCTTTATATAATTAAGATCTGGTTTGCATGAAATAGAAGGGATTATTTAATAGGTAGTATATATCCTTAATTGTAGTTAAAGGATACATGTTAACGAACAAACATCAGTTGTCCATGTGACAGAAAGAGGCTATGAAGGCAAGTGTATTTTGGCTAGAGTTCGACTTCATAGAGGACAATCGGCACATTACGCCCTACAGAGTTTTACATTATTCCGATTTGATCAGTTTTTCCCCTTTGAGACCAGTAGTTTTAGGCTAGTTTCACACTAGTGTTCGGCAGGGCTGCGTACTTCCTCCGGTAAGCCCCGCCCACTGCCGCACCTCTTCCGTTCAGCTCCGCCTATGTCTGCATGCGTCTTGCGTACCCTATCTTTAACATTGGGTACGCAGGCCATGCGGATGCGTCTGCATGCGTCGTTTTGACGCTGCGCCGACCGCAACATGTTGTGGTCATCCGCATGGCCTGCGCACCCAATGTTAAAGATAGGGTACGCAAGACGCATGCAGACATAGACGGAGCTGAACGGAAGAGGTGCGGCAGTGGGCGGGGCTTACCGGAGGAAGTACGCAGCCCTCCGCAGCCCTGACGAACTCTAGAGTGAAACTAGCCTTACAGATTATAAGGAATCTAAGTCTAATATAATTTAGCTATCCTCAAAATCTTGGCAAATGCAGTCTATTCTTCATGATCAATCCGCCGGTAGCATGGAAGGTGGGGGCCCGTCCTGTTACCATTTTTCAAACAATTGACATCTGGTTTTAGCAGAACCTCCTTACATGATGTAACTCCTTTCCAGTAACAGACGGTGAAAAATAAAGTTCATTTTATGTCCCTGGTGGAAGATTGGTGAAAGAGGAACATTTCTCATAAGGCGCAACATTAAATAAATAGAATTATGGCAGAGAGGGGAATACATTTAAAACACAAAATGTTGCATTACATGTTATTATGATGTTTAAAGGAAACAGATACACTACTGATGACTAGAGATGAGTGAATTTGTTAGTTTTCGTCTGATTTTGACATATTTGTGCCATATTCGAATACTAATCGAGCCGAATGTTTGTCTTATGATCGGTTCCGAACATATTCAGTAATTTTTACTCCCATTGACTATAATGACGTTCGGCTGGGTTCGACGAATATTGCAAAAACAATATTCGATTCTGATCGTATTCGGAACCGAATCCAAACAAATTCTCTCATTTCAGCTTATGACCAGTGAAAGACCAGACAGGCAGAGCAATATAAGGGTTCAGAGGACACCAAAAAGAGAATTCCTGAGTCATGCACCAACCCCTCAGGCCCTGCACTAGTAACACATTGGATCAGTTTGCTCAGAGATTTTCTTGAGCACAGATATGATATACATAGAAACAAGGTATTCATCACAGATATTTAGCGCTCTCCTTTGGGGGGGGGGGGAGATAAACCCACCCTAAAGCCAACCTTTCCATATAAGTCTTAGGAAAGGAGAGTTAAGGCCTACTTCAGGAGGCAACACAAAAGTAAAATATTAACGTACTCTGATAGGTTATATAATGTGAGCGTGAACAGAATAAATCAGCCACGTGCCTCACTTTCACAGGAGCATACGGGAAGTAGAGGTGACTTCGGCTACACTAGAAAAAAAATGCACAACTAGCAACTTGTTAAAGTCAATTAAAGATCCAAGAGGTAAACTGTATTTTTTTCTCTATTTTCTAATAAGCTAATATCAATTGGCGGAAAAAAAAAACATTAAAAATAATTCTAATTACATTCACATTAATTATACTGCAACAATACAAGCACTTAACACAACTTTGCAAGAAAGATGCTCCCGGGTGCCACATGCAATCAGTTAAAAAGCTGCAGTACTGCGGAGGAAAAACTCTTCACACCCAATACCACAACAATATGGATTGTGACGTACAGCATTACACAAAAAAAAAAAAAAAGCAAATGCTTTAAACAATTCAGACTGTGCTCATTGGCCAGCGCAACTTTTCATACTGCTTGGCTTGCAAAGAAACAACAGAAAAATGCATAAAAGTTGGTATAGCCAATTATAATAGGCGTTTTAGGTTATCACTGGCGTTATTTATTATGGTTTTATGCTTTTATCTTCACTATGATAATATAATGTGACTGTACTGCTGCTTGGCAAAGAATATTTCTTAATAAAACCCACAATTTTGGCCATCAGCTACACCCAACTTATTTCCTGTTCTTACCCTAAGGCAGGTGTCACACTGGCGCGTGTGATGTGAGAAATTCGCACCAGTCTCTCTTATCAACAACCGGCACTCGGACCGGAGCGTGCGGCTACATGTATTTCTATGCTGCATGTATTTCTATGCAGCCGCACGCTCCGGTGCGAGTGCCGGCGGCAGTGCCGGGGGTTGATACTAGACTCATGCGAGTTTCTCGCATCACACACTTAAGTGTGACACTGGTGTGCTTACGGGCTGAAGAGGTTAAAAAAAGGTACACAGCATGTAATACATATTACTAATAAAGCAAACTGAAGAAAAATTAGGGGAACATTTTTTTTTTTAAAAATTGCATACCATGGTTGTAAGAAAACAATAGTAAAAATGAGGAACCAATTTCTAATCACAACAACTGTAACTGTGAAACATTTAGAGGGAATGTAACATGCATCTTATTTTAATTAACATCCCATAATGTAGCAATTTAAAAAAAAAAACATATAGATGGTATCTGCCATATTTATACAATATGGCCACCTATGTGATCAAAAAGCATTACAGATTCCCCCCAGCAAGAACAATTCAGTTTGAGTATGCACCTCATGAACATAAAACCATAGTCGGAAAGTATAGTGAAAAAAAAACAAACAAAACTTGACTTTCCCTTTAAAGTTTTATGTTATGCTGCTCCGGGACCTCCAGTAGCAACTAAAGAGTCATAAATATGAAAGGGACTGCTAGTTGTTTTTCCTTTGTTGTATAAAAAAAATCAACTTCTCACATCTGTTATGGGCAACTCACTTGAACTATTTGATATAGCCCCATCACCCTAACGGTGCACGTGTTGCACTACCAGCACAGTGCCAATGCATAGGCCTGCAGTGTATATGTCTCATAACCGTTTATCGGCACTGTATTCTTCATACGTCCTCATTATTGGTATACATATATGCTGATACTTGTGCAAAAACATTAAAATATATTTGAATATCAATTATCTGTCAAAAATCTGACCATTGGCAATTACGTGGACTGCTTTTTGGAAAAGATTCCATAGCTAGGCATGCAGAATTCTAGCAGACTGCAATCCATTCATGATCGAAAAGATCATCTGTAAATTAAAGTGACCATGCTGATTTAAGTGCAGTACTGCCTGTTTATTTCCATGTAATAAGGAAAGAAGTGGAATAGACTGTGGTGAAAGTGAGATTTATTGGAAGGGGGCGGTGGGAGGGAGGTTTAAGGTAAGATGTACAGTGGCACCTAAAAGCTTGTCCAAAATTACTATTTCTGTGAACAGTTAAGCAAGATAAAGGCCTAAAATTAAAGTTGACACATTTCCTTTGTACTTTAGGATATATATATATATCCTTTACATTTTAAAAATTATAAAAAAAGGAAAAATGATCTGATGCAAAAGTTTGGGCACTCAAAATGGTTAGTACCTAGTAGCACCCCCTTTTGGAAGCATCACAGCTTATAAACGCTTTTTGTAGCCAGACAAGAGTCTTGCAATTCTTTTTTGAGGGATTTTCATTCATTTTTCCTTGAAAAATTCTTCTAGTTTTGTGAGATTCCTGGGTCGTCTTGCATGCACTGATATTTTGAGGTCTAGCCACAGATTTTGAATGATGTTCAGCTCAGGGGACTGTGAGGGCCGTTGTAAAACCTTCTATTGTGGATTTTGACGTGCGTTTAGGATCATCATCAACGTGTAGAAGCCATTCTTTGTTCAACAGATGTTTTTGTTTGCATCAACAATTTGTTGAAATTTCATTGAATCCATTCTTCCTTCTTCCCTTATAACAGGGGTGGGGAATCTTTTTTTTGCCAAGGGCCATTTGGATATTTATACCATCCTTCGAGGGCCGTACAAACTCCACCCACAAAGTACATCCTGGCTCTGGCACTGGTCTCAAGGCGTAATCTTGCATTGCATGCCCTTCAGTGTTCAGTAGTGAACACTGTGTATGTGTGCTCACAGATCAAGAAGAAATTAATGAGCTGCAGGCAATCAAAATACAGCTCCCTGCCAAAGCACTGCGTTCCCTGAGAATGTGCCCGGGGGCCGGATAAAAGGTCATCGAGGGCCGTAAATGGCCCTGGGGCCTGAGGTTCCCACCCCTGCCTTATAATGTACCCCATGTGATTGGTCGCAACACAACCCCAAAGCATGATTGATCCACCCTCATGCTTAATGGTCAGCGAGATGTTCTTTTGCTGAAATTCTGTGCCCTTGTTTCTCCACACATACCTTTGAGCATTGTGGCCAAAGAGTTCTATTTTAACCTCACTGATCCACAGAACATGTTTCCAAAATGCATCAGGCTTGTTCAGATGTTCTTTTGTATAATTAAGACGCTGAATTTTATGGTGAGGACTCAGGAGAGGTTTTCTTCTGATGACTCTTCCATGAAGGCCATATTTGTGTACGTGTCTCTGAAAAGTAGAACAATGTACCACAGCTCCAGAGTTTGCTAAATCTTTCTGAAGGTCTTTCGCAGTCAAGTGGGGTTTCTAATTTGCCTCTCTAGCAATCCTGCGAGCAGCTCTTATTGAAATTTGCTTGGTCTTCCAGACCTCATCTTGACCTCCACTGTTCCTGTTAACTGCCCTGTGTTAATTACATTTTGAACTGACAAAAGGGCAACTTTAAAACACTTTGCCATATTCTTATAGCCTTCTCCTGCTTTGTGGGCCTCCTCCATTTTCAGAGTACTAGGCAGCTGCTTAGAAGAACCATGGCTGTTGTTTTTTGGCACAAGGTTAAAGAAGGCTGGGTTTTAATAAAGCTGGGAATTCTGCATCACCACGCCTTTCCTAGCAATGATTTTGAACAAGCCATAACCCTAACGGGCTAATGAAGGTCTGAAACCTTGGTCAAAGTTATCAGAGTACACAAATCTCCAAGCAGGGTGGATAAAAATCATGATTTTTTTTAAAAAAATCAAAAAAATCGGATTTTTTTTGATTTAAATCGGATTTTTTTGATTTAAATCGGATTTTTTTGATTTAAATAGAAATACTTGATTTCAAGTAAATATTCAGCAGTATGTGAATTTCCAGATGTGTCGATTGTGTCTGTAAGGTAAGTTTCACCATCTTCTGTTGTGACACAAGTGCAAATTATGGGGTCGTTGTGGATGTTGCTCCAACCATCCAAGCTCATGTTAACAACTTTGTCTTTCAAATATTTTGTACAAGCCGCTCTTTCTTTGTCGTATACAGCCTGAAGATGTTTTCCTGAGATATCAAATCTACTTGGTGGTTTGTAGCCTGGTCTTATTCCTTCCATCATTTGTACAAACAATGGGTGTTCAACTAGTCGGAAAGAAGAATTGGTTGCAAATATGAATTTAGCAATTAATTCATCAAAATGTTCTTTCTGGCTCGTCGTAGTCTTTAAGAGGAATTTTTCTACACTTTGCACGCAAAGTTTTTTGTTGGGCTGCTTTGTTGAAGTTGTACCCAGATATTTATTGTCACGTGCAGCACAAGCCATATTTGACCCTGAAAGCACAGTAATTAAAAATATAATTCGACTGCGTATTTGAAGAAATATAACGAAAATATTTTGAAACAAACTTTTTGAACAATGTAATGGTCCTCGTCCTATAAGGGCTGTCTCAAAAGTTATGCTACTCAAGTTTCCGGTGAAGTTGCTGTAATACTAGTAATATCAGAGCAACTGAAAAAAATTATGTCACAAAAGTTTTAAAAATGTTTTTTTAAAAAAATGGTCAATTTGGCAGACTTCAAAAGTGAATTGTAGCCTACAATAAAAAAAAAAATATGGCGTATACACACTCTTTTATTTTTACTTAACGTTAATCTTCTGTGAAATATTGCCTTAACATAAATTTAAATTCTATACTCCAGAACTAGTGCTAGAAATTTTTCTTTTCATAGACTTTAATCATCCCAGTAAAACGTCTGTTAAAATAGGTTGTAATTGCCAGACTTACCACTAGTGCTAGGGTCCTGGTGCATAAGAAGCTGTGGGGGTTCATTGACATTAGTTGTATCACTATCAACATCTTCATTTCCCTTCTGGTTGCAGTTTTCATAATGTGATTTCAAACGGCAAACAAGTCCTTGGATATCCTTTTGACAGTATTTGCACTTTGCTCTCCCACCTTTCTTTCCAAGCTCTGCTGGCATCTCAACAAAATGAACCCAAATAGGGTCTCTCTTACGACCTGCCATGGCTCACGCAGATCACTTCTGAAGTTTGATTGTTACTACAGCCAAGTACTGCTGACTGACTATCCAACAAGTTTGGGCATGTCAACTGAATGGAGAAAGAAACTGAAACCAAGCTACAGAAAGTGAAACCAAGCTAGAAGTGTGGAGTTAATTGAACAATGATTGAAAGTTTTAGATTTTAATCGTGATTTATATTAAAAAAATCTTTTGATTTAAATCAGTGATTTAAATCATGATTAAAATCACGATTTAAATCGATCTGATTTAAATAGAAAAAAATCATTTGATTTAAATCATGATTTAAATCGTTGATTTAAATCGGCTTGATTTAAATCAATCCACCCTGTCTCCAAGGGTGCCCAAACGGCTCATTCATTTGAGCTGCTATTCCTAAAATGTAGAAAAAGGCATTTTTTTTTTACCTACAATACAAGAGATGTGTCATTTTTATATTTAGGCCTTTTAGAGATCATTTAATCTTCAACTTGCTTAACTGTTCACAATACCAGTAATTTTGAGCAGGGGTGCACAAACTTTTACATGTCATTGTACTTTATTACTAAAGAGGGGGGGTTTTGTTCTAGGACAATACGCAATATTTGCAACCCAACAAGTTTTTTTACCCTATAGAAGAAAGAATTGTCTTTATTATGGATCTGACTTAAGTGAAAACAATGGCTAATTTATTACATCATGGGACGGCAACCTTGAATATCGAGTAGGAATCACAATCTTTAGCTGTGGGAGGGTTCTGATATTAGTATGAAGGACTGTGAAAAATGTCTAATGACTTATGTTATGCTCTGAAGACAAGTCAGTAGATGTCTAAGGGGGACAAAATCGTGTAAGTGGAATCTGTAGGCTCAGATCAGCACCAAGTTCCAGAATAAGTAAGTTGCTCACTGAAGTGCAGTTACACCCCTTAGTATGGTTTGTCCACTTCTTGGACAACCCCTTCATAAATGCTATATTCCTCATTTAAAAAAAATAATTAAAAACAAAACAAACACCACAACAGGTACTCACCTCCCCCTCTAACACGGTTTTAGATTTATGGCACGGGGTTTCCCCCACCAGCACTATTTCAGAAATGTTGTCTTCAGGGTCTACTGATGCTCATGTGACATTGCTATTACATGTGAGCGCTGCAGCCAAATCAGCAGCTGGTAATGGGCTGCAGCAACTACATCTCTCTTGCCCTCCATGTTTCATCAGAGGAAAATATGTGCACTGTAATATTCGAGTTCCGCTGAACGCCATTGGAGTCAATGGGAGTACAGATGAGCAAATATGTTCGGAAACGACCGTCAAACATAAATTCGGCACAAATATGGCAAATTCGGATTCGGTGATCGTTTTCCGAAAATATTCACTCATCTCTAGTCATAACCATTGTCAAGCGAGCACGGATGACCGTGGAGCCAACATTTCTGGAATGGTGCTGGAGGTGAAGGAGAGTGCCTGTTTTTTTTTCTTTATTTTAAAACAGGGCAATACAGCATTTAAGAAGGTATTACACAAGTAGCACACAACCCCTTCAAAATAAAACCTCTGGGCAATGTCAGCTCAGAATGAGAAATTGTGACTTGCATCTATGGGTGGCTTTTCAATTTAAACATCTAAAAGAAGAAAATACAAAGAAGAAAAAAACAGCACTGGTGCATAACCCTGCAAGGTGAAAACCTCAGATAAAACACTATGGGCTCGATTCATTAATGCATTCGTCCATTTTTTTATCTATTTTTTTTGTGTTTTTGCCCGATTTCTTCTTTTGTGCCTTATTCTTCTTTACTTTGTGCCTTTGTGTTCACTACTTTTTCTTTACTTTTTTTTATGGACATGGCTTAGCTTGGGGTTTCCAGATGTTTCGTCTGATTTTCCAGATTTTGCATCATTTTAGTTGAACATGTAACTTTTTGTTCTAAAGAGGCAAAATGAAGAGCATTTTTATTTTGCACAAAATTCATGAACCATGTGTGCCATTTTGAAAACTTTGGTGCAAAGAAGATCAACAAATGCCACCAGTAAAAAAAAAAAAATTTAAAAACCCCACAAATGATGAATTGGTCTCCCCAGGTCTCCATGTTATAAAGTCACGTAAAGACTTCATAGCTAAACTTATGATTAGTAGTAGACGTGCTAGACTTCCTAAAATTTTCAAAAACACAAGAACATTATACAAAAACTGGATTTTGCCCAGCATCTGCTTTTCATTGGGGGGGTGTCATACTAATAACCCTAAATTATTGGTAAGCAGCCAGTGCACGACCGATACAGTTTGCCACCCATCTCATTTCTATTCCAAGACTATAAGGCGAATTGGGTAATGTATTCAGTCATAGAAAAGTACACAACAAAAAAAGAAAAAAAAAGTTGAATGCATTTGCAAAAATTTACGCACATACTGGTTCACACTGGCGAATAGAAGCATGGTGATCTCCACCGGCCCCCCAAAAAATTAGCAAACAAGCAAAAACCTATATATAACTTCTGTCTGAGGGGATTTGTCGTGTACAGAGATAACATCTTGACATTTTCTTTTTAGCAAACGAAATCAATATATTAGATTTTCAAAATCAAATTTACAAACTTATCATTGAAATGTGTAAGTTATTCATCCATAAAAGAGACATCTTCAAGATTGCCAAATCCTAGAAGGTGTTGCATGCTGGAGTGCTCACAGCCCAGACTGATTTTTTCAACCATTTTAGTCCCTCTGACTACAGGGTAGTTAATGTGAAAAAAAAAAACAAAAAAACTTGAGGTGCTTTAATAAATACCCTTGTCTTCCAGCACAACAGGGGTTAACTTTATCGATGTACAATATATTGAGGTAGATAATGTGCTAACACAAAACACAGATTAAAAATAAAATTACGCTCCTCCAGCCCTCTCACATCCATTAATAAAAAAAATGTACATGCGCTTATCATATATATATATATATATATATATATATATATATATATATATATATATATATATACACACACACACACACACACACACACGTATAGAGAGAGAACAAAATATTTTTTCTTTTTTTACTATCAAAGCTAATCAATTTCTGTACAGTGATCTTCATTATATTAAAATAAATACAATTTTCTCATAAGAAAAATCTGTAGAATTACAAAAAGGAACTTGACAATATATACTAATATTTCTGCCATTTCCACTAACGTGTAGTGTATTTTTTTTGTAATTTTTATTTTACCTTTTAATTATTTTTTTTTTATTTTATTTTTTACTACAAGGATTTTTTTTTTTTAGGTTTCATTTTTGATAGGGCAGGGGATGGATTCTTACATAAATTAGGGCTTAATGAAGAATTTATAGGCACTGTAAAATAGGCTGAATGTTACAATGAAATAGTGGGACTTTTAGAATAAAATGACAGACAGCAGTAGAAAAACTGATTTCACGCAAGACGTAATTTAAGGAGGACTACAAATCAGCTCTAGCAAAGTTGAATACGATTTCTTGAGTGTTAACTAAGATTGTCTGGTAGGCGACCTTTTAAGTATATATCGGCTGCAACGTGAAGTGTGGTAGTGTTAAAGAACAGTTGGTTGGGGGATTTCTTATTTTAGTAGAACAAACTACATTGGTGGAAAATATACCGTTATTCCTCACAAAAGTCCTACAACAACAAGACAATGATGTAAACACATTGCACAACTTTGAACAGAAAGCCGCAACCTCAGGCCACCATTGCTATGGTTCCACGTCCGAACCATAGGCTTGGACGAGCGAATTCCGCTCGTCTAAGCCCCGCCCCTTTCTGACGCGCGATCTTCCGAGTGTTCAGACACCTCGGAAAGAGCGCAGGCTACATAGCCCTGGTAATTCTGTTGCGCGACGCACGTCGCGCAATACGCGAGGACATGCGCGTCTAAAAAGCCGCCGCATGTCCGTTTACGCAGTTTGCCACCTGCGTATGTTAGCATAGTGAGACGGATTTCTTGAATCCCTCCACTATGCTGTAACATCTGGACGCTGCGTGTTGGCGCTGCCCACGCACAGCGCCAAACACGCAGCGTTCTGACCTGGAAATCACCCTTACAGATAGATTTGTTCCATTGTTGAAAGGAGTACAACAGTTCTACAATAAAAGTAGTTAAGGAGAGTATGACAAACAGCACACAGCTCAATTTTTAACACTTCTAACAAGTTCAACCTGATGGTGAAGTTCTGTTCTATGTACCTTAGAAATTTCTCACGTGATTTCCACAATTGGACTGTGTATAGACTGAAGTACCAGCATTTATAAGTCAGCTATAGGAAATAAAAGGATAAGGTAAGGTTAGGCCCTGTACACGCAGTGTTTTCTGCGGGGCTTCCACCTGAACTCAATTCCATCCAAAAACAGAAACTGTGTTAGCTTGACCGGCGTTCAATTTCTAAAAAAGTGTCCAATCGCTGAGACTGGCGAAGAAAAGTGGTCTTCTATGTTTCTGTGCCCGTCTTAACAAAGTTGAGCTCCGTTAATGTCACTGTAGTTTATGACCCCAATGGAGGTTTGTCTAAATTACTTTTCTAGGGGAATTCAGGTGGAACAGCAAAACACAGTCTTACACTGCACGGTATTCTAAAACTGTAGGGGGCTTATGGACCTACGTTATCCAGTAAATGCTTCAAGCAGCACAGATCAAAAGTACAACAGCACAGCATCAGTAGTAGGAGTAAGGAAACATACAGAGAATAGATTGCATACGAGTTTAAAGAGAGATCTAAGGGTGACGTAGAGCTCGAGAGGACTTCATAGTACAAAAACAAAGGTTGGAATGCGCAAAAAGCCATTCATGAACGATTAAGAGGACATCACCAAATTCAGGTGCGTGCATGTCATGACTACTACTAAAGACTATACACAGTGATGTGAGAATGGACAAATACGAAGAGTCTGCTCTAATACTATAGAAGAAGCTATGAGAAGTGGCTTTCTACTGAAACGGGATACACTGCTAGCACTGGCATGCTTACAATCCCAATATTTTAAACTGTTTTTTTTTCTTCTAAAAACGTGACTTAAAGGTGCTCATACAGCCTCAAAAGCATTTCTTCCCACCTCGTCCAAAAACACATGCACGCTCAGTTCGGCAGAGCGCATGTGTATTCAGCTGGTAGAGGGGAGTGAGCTATGGTCAGACACCTCCATCGGCAGCTTCTCTCCCGTGAAAGCAAAGGATCGCCATTAAAATTTAACATGCCTGATCCTTATTTCCCCTGACACTGTCAGGTAGAGGGAGAGTCAGTGGCCTCCCCATATTAGGAGAGCCAGACGGTTTTGCCAAAAATTGCTATGTTCGGTCAACTTTGCTCTAATGTGTCCAGGCACATTTTTCACACAGCATAGTAATGACGTTAGTAAACCTGAGGAGCTAGGACAATGAATGAGCTAAAGAGTGAATATTAGGACTGCCCTTCTGTCTCACATTAATACACGGTGCAGCTCTTACCCATCAACACAATATTGTGTGTTCAGTTAAAAACTTTCCCAATAAATTCTAGAGTGCCTAAAATAAAAAAAATCTCCAGGAACAGCTCAAAAAGTGTAGATTGTATTCTGTAAAAGTTTCTGATCCAAAGTTTTGTCTTTGAAAATAAGACAGAAAAGAATAATATAAACTTTACGCTCTGATCATAAATTTAGACTCTGAAATCAATTTAACCAATAATTAGAGCTTGTAATAGGGATTTTTTTTTTTCACCATCAGATGTTACATATAAAAAAGAAATACATATATGTATCGCGTATACATAAAAATAAGCAACTGCTATATATTAATTGAGGTTCACATCAGGCAAGAGCTGACTTGTAAAGTTTTTACACAAACCACAGAAGCGGTGACCAGTTACCTTGCTTACTGGTATAAATAAAACCCTTACATTAAACTATGAAGATCGGTTGGCTGCAAAATGGCGAGTACGAAAAAGTTGGATTCTTAATTTCGGTTACCGCAGTGACTACCCAATCTTTGTTGTGTGGCACACTATTGATTAAGCCTGTGATGCAGAGGAAAAGGGATGGTTAGAGACTGCTCCCTTTTTGGTCTGATTAACAACATACCTGACGTACAAAATCACAACCATCTCAAAGGGTTTGTTTCAGCTACACAAGCAAAAAAATCACCCCATCAGCACCTTCCAGATTCCTGACCACAAGGTGGACAACGAGAAGGTAGACTCGTTCTTAGCAGAAGGAACATGGGTGCAGGGGCACAGTTTATGCAGGTCATGTACAAGTGATATGTTTACTGTAGTGACAATTCAGCAGGTCAGGAAAATGAGTAGATGGGGTAACATGTAAGGTACATGAACTTCACCATATTAGATGTTTCATGTGAGGTAAAACTGGCTGGTCTATCTCCAGAATATCTTCACTTCTTTCTGAAAGTGATTTCCCATTGATTTGTATGGGAAACCCCAATTCAAGACTCCCAATGTGGAGACCTGGGTTTATACACCTCCACTGAGGTTTTGCTACCCTTAATCCAGAACAGGTAAAGACATAGCTTAAATATTTTCTTCTTCTAGAGAATCCGTTATATTAGGTTAGGTGTGTGTGCTTTAGTCATCCAAAAGCATTTACTTCTCTCCCACTTGTCAGCATTGCACACATTTACCGTGCTTGTATAAGAAGCCACTGGAAATAAATAGGCAATGAATTGTCGGTGAAAAGAATGGAGTTTCCTTCCATTATGTCTGTTCACAGTTTCGGTTTCGCCCAATAATCAGCCTGTCAAGTGATTTAAAGAAAAATATGGAAAAAATAAAGCACACAAGAACATACAGTCAATAACCCAATGGGATGATGAAACATTCAAAACCTGAAAAGGGCGTTGGTGTTTTGATGTTCTAGCCATGGGTACAGTTCTGTTCTGAGATTTGACGGAGGGTAGGTAACTTTCAGAGGGCAGAGCTCTGTGTGTTAGGATGGGCTGGAACGTGGGAGGGAGAGAATGCGTCCATTTTTCCTACTCCCGTTCATGTGGGTGTAGGGTATGTGTTCCTCATAGAGGTTTCCTCGCTGTCCCTCATCCCGTAGTGAACATGAAGATGGGTCCAGAGGGGTGCTTTCCATATTTTCAAAATCAATCTCAAGGTCATCGGTCTCCGGTGGCTTGTTCTCTTCGCTGTAGTAAAAGGACACCTCCTGGAAACTAGCATGGAGGTCGTCTTTCAGCATTTGAATGATCTCCAAGAATGTGGGGCGCATCTTGGGGTTATATTGCCAGCACATCTGCATCAGACTGTGACTGAAAAACAGAAGTCAGAAGTAAAATGAAAAACATGCACGAGTTCTGTTCAGGTCATGTAGAAGACCAGAGTCTATTCTCTACAGGTTACCCATGCTACGTACGGCTAATATTTTACATGACTGACATTATTTCACTAATTGGTGATCTACAGTATATCTTCAGCTTTATTACAGAGACCTTTACTTGAAGGGTTTTTTACCTTTACCTATGTAAGTTTGAAGGAAAGGGGGAAGTAAGCATACTTTAATTTCTATTTCTGACCCATGCAGCCATCATTGTTTTATATGGGCAAGAATCTCCATTCATTCCTACAGTTGTATCCTCCCTCCTTCTCTTGAATATTCTGTGTCTAGCTGTACGACAACTGACTGCAGCAGAAACACCTCTCTGCTGTCAGCAGCAAGATAAAGGATTGTCACGCCCCATCCCCTTGACCGAGTTCCACCTCCTTAGTCGCTCACCAGGCAAAAACTGAACAGGTCAACAAGGGAACCTATATGTTCTGCATGATTTCAACAGGACAGTATTAGGAACAAGCTGAAAATTCTGCAAGTTGACAAATGGTAAGTGTGAATGTGTCACACAAGTACTTATGTTTCTGTAACAGCCTGTCTTTAAAACTTACAGTCTGGGGTGACAGTTTTCTGGCTGTTCAAGGGAGCCTCCATCCATAACAAATTTGAGCACTTGCTCATTGGATAACCCCTGATATGGCTGTTCAGCCAAACTTGTTATTTCCCACAGTACTACACCAAACGACCTGAAAGAAAGGAAAATGGTTGGGATTTGTCATAAATACATTATTTTTGTATGTGCCAGCAGTTCTACATCTATAGAGAAAAATACTAAAAATAAATTCTTACTACAGACTACGGCATTACTAGCAATATCAACTTTAAATGAACATGGGCCACATCTCATTGTAAAAGCATATAAGAAAAACTAAAAAATAAATAAAATATTAAAATATTTAATAAATATATGATTATACAGCACAGCACTATAAAAATTTGTGACATATGGAATATCCCAAAACCTTAGAGAAAAACCATAGAAGAAATAAAGTGCTGACAGAGATTCATACCAGACATCTGAAAACGTGGTGAATACACCATCTTTGAGAGACTCCGGGGACATCCACCTCACCGGTAGCAGACCCTTTCCTCCTTTACGGTAATAATCAGTTTCATAGATATCACGGGTCATCCCAAAATCTAACAAGAAAGAATAAAATGACAATAATAGCAAGCTAGACAATTACCAACCAAAAATGCATTAAGAAAAAAGGAGCAGGGAAAAATATTAAGTCAAGAAATTTGAAAATAGATAATTTATTTGATCTGCTTATATAGCGCCATCGTAGTCTACAGCGCTTCACTGTCACTACTGGGGCTCAATAGCTAGATTCCTTGTCAGTGAGTCTTGTGTGTGGGAGGAAAGCCGCACAAACACAGGGAAACGTTTCATGAGTAGATGACAAAGTGAAGATTAAATGAAACATAATATATGATCGATAATATACCTCCAATTTTGACTGTGTAATCCTCAGCAACCATGCAATTGCGGGCAGCTAAATCACGGTGTACAAATTTCTTGGCATTGAGGTAAGCCATCCCATCAGAAATCTCTGCCGCCATCTGAATCATTTCCTGAATTGTTGGGGCTGGCCGACCAGGATTATTCTGGAAGGAAGAAAGGTGCAATCAGACAATATTCCATCAAATAGTATTAATTCAGATGATAATAATAATAAAGTTTCAGAATAAAGGAAAAAAACATGGGGAGAACTGGAGGAAAAATTAGTTCAAACTCTTGTTTTACCAGTTGTAACAGTGGAAAGCCTTTGAGATTTATTTTTTCTGGATAAGATTGTGCAAAGTTTGCCTTATTTATTACTGTAATTTCACAAGCAAAGACAAACCCACCTCTGCATCGGGTCGCAGTGAGCGTAAGTAGCTCTTCAGGTCACCATGTCCCATTAGCTCCATAATAACCAATGTAGGTTGCCCTTTAGAGACAACACCTATCAACCGGACCTGAAAAAGTCAATAATATCTGATTGAACCACAATCAGACACCAGAAACAATACCTTGGCTTCGATAACTGCTCAGAATAGCTTAGCAGGAAATGCCATAGAATAACATTTTCATAAATTGGATATACTGCATAAAATGTTTGTGTCTCCAGAGCTGACGCTTTAGGGCTCATACTCACATGCGAGAAACTCAGACGAGTCTCGCACGTCAATGCCTGGCACTCGGGACCGGAGCGTTCAGCTGCATAGAAATACATGCAGCTGAACGCTCCGATCAGAGTGCCGGCGGCAGTGCCGGGTATTGACGTGCGAGACTCGTCTGAGTTTCTCCCATGTGAGTATGAGCCCTTAAAGTGTACCTATGATTTTACCTGTGTGTTATCCCCATTAAAAGCAGTGCACAAGCAGTTCAGCAAGCAGCAGAGCTCAGCAGCTGCACGAGCTCATGGACACAGCGGTATACACATCCAAAAACTTAAGGCTCCAGCAGCCGACCAGGCAAATTGGTCCGAGCACAGACTGCGCCGCGGCTCTCCCAACCAGAGCAGGACAGCCTCATACAAATTCACGCTTGAGTCCTGAGACCTGTGGCCAGTCGGCGCACTGCAGTCCGAGAGCCACAGACATCTTAATGAGCTCTTACTATTGAGCTTGTACTGGATCTGCAAAATTTCGAGGAGAATAACGCCTTTACAGTAAAGTAACAAGAAGGAACTTATTGAGGTTCACTCTTGGGGGGTAGGAAGGATGTGGAATGAAAACCCATATCGACAAATGGCTATGTGATGTGACTGTAATCAATTTTCAGCCTAATTCTGGAACTAAACAAGATCCAAGTAGATCCCATGAAATTCTGGCTACAGTTAGTGAAAATGAGGCACCATTATTGAATATTAATATGAAGCAGTAACTAATATTTTGCGTATCAATATGAATTCCTACCACGTGGTGGCAGCTAAATCCCTTCATGACGGAAGCCTCGTTCAGGAACTCTATCCTCTCTCGCAGACTTGCTGACTCGTTGACCGTTTTCACAGCCACACGAACTTCTGCCTCTCCTTTTATGATGTCCTTGGCAATTCCCTCATAAACCATTCCGAAGGAACCCTGCCCTAGTTCTCGGAGCAAGTTGATCTTTTCTCTTGGTACTTCCCACTCATCCGGAATGTACACTAGAACAAAAAAAAAGGACATAGTGATTTAGAGGTCACAAATACATAAGAGAGACCATATGTTTGCAGCATTTTGTTTTTTTTTTCCCCAATGCATAAATAAATAAGAAAAAATGATAACACTGTGGGATGCATAATGATCCTGAATGAAGAGAGCGGAGGCTAAGCATGCCCAACTCCACATCATTCACTGTCTGCAGAACGGCCAGAAACAGCCGAGCCGAGAGCTCTGCTATCTCCTGAAGTCCCAGAGGGGAAAATGCACATGCCACATGCTCTAGACAGCCCCGTTCTGGGGATCGGTGGAGGTCACAGTGGTCCTATGGATAGGAGATCATTTCTTAATTTGGCACAAACCTTTAAAACATTTTGTCACAAATGTTACATTATGGTTCATAAAGGAATGATATTTTTCCTACATCAATTGCCTATCCAAAGACAAGGAGATAAATGCAAAGCCTAATCTGTGCATAAGGCAATTCATGTATTTAGTGAGCAATCCCCCTTTAAAACGATTACTGGAAAAGCCTGCAACTTTTACCATTCAAATAGGCTCCTTATGGTGTGTTTACATTATCCGACTTTATGGCGTTCCAGGTAATCTGTCAGCAAGATTTCACTCCACGGACCATTTATATGTGCATGTAGGTCTTTAAAAGACAAGTCCAGCGAAACCTCTACATGGCCGGTCTGTTCCTCTATTACTGAGAAATCAATGTTTGAATTGATGTGCAAACGAGGCTGAAGATCGGAAGTCTCTGTCACTCAAGCTCTATTCCACACCCAGCACCGACTCCTCCTGCATGACTGATAGCCTCTATAATGTGCGATGTCAGGCACATGTGTGGTCAGTCAAGCAGGAGGAAGCGGGGAATAGAGCTGCACTGAAAGAGGCTTCAGTGGAATAGTCCTTTAGCCTCATTTGTACAGCAATTATAACGCTGAGTTCTCAATAATGGAGGAACAGACCGGCCATGTAAAGGTACTTCTGAACATGTCTTTGAAAGACGGATTTTGGTAAGAACTTACCTGTAAAATCCTTTTCAGCGAAGGAAGGAAAGGAGACACACTAGTAATGACTAGTGGGTAGGCGGAGCCCAGATAGGATTGACACCTCAGATTAAAAAGAGTGTTGACCGGCCCCTCCAGCTCGGGCTCCTCCTACTCCTGCTTCTTCAGTCGTACAAAAGCTTAGGGAAGAGCAAATATCACCAGCGGAGCAACATAACCCCTTCTGAAGGACTTCAGAGAAAAAGCAAGAATACAGGTTATGCATGCATGTAGGCAAAAAACCACACAGTTCCAGGTACTACTCACTGGACCTGACCACCGCGATGAGCTGGCAATGCTGGAAAGGAGCCGTAGCACGTCAACCTCAGTCCAGATAATCGCTATCAGAAGAGGGTCACGCCGCATCTGAAAACACATCAACACACTTCTGCCATGGGCGGGTGCTGTGTCTCCTTTCCTTCCTTCGCTGAAAAGGATTTTACAGGTAAGTTCTTACCAAAATCCGTCTTTCAGCAGCAGAATGGAAGGAAAGGAGACACACTAGTAATGACTAGTGGGACGTCCCAAAGCAGTCCAAAAATTAAGGGTGGGAATATAACCAAGAAAAAACAGGCAGAATCCCAACAACCTTGGTAAATGCGCAACAGGCGCCAAATACAAGTTAACTAGAACTTTACACTACAGCCGCCTGTAGGACCCTGCGTCCTAAGGCCGCATCAGCGGAAGCACTGACGTCCACCTTATAAAACTTTGTAAACGTGTGGACGGAGCGCCAAGTCGCCGCTCGGCAGACCTGAGCTGCCGAAGCCCCTTGATGAAAGGCCCACGATGAGGCCACAGCCCTCGTGGAATGAGCACGAATCTTAATCGGGCAAGGTTCGCCTTTAAGTCGGTAAGCCTCCAAAATGGCTGACCGAATCCAACGAGCTATAGAGTCCTTGGAAGCTCGTTGACCATGTCGACGACCTGCTGGAATAACAAACAAGGAGTCTGACTTCCTAAAACCTTGAGTAACAGACAAATAGAACTTCAAGGCCCGCACTAAATCCAATGTGTGCAAAACCCATTCCTTTGCATTCCTCGGGCCCGGGCAAAGTGAAGGCAAAACAATATCCTGGTTAACATGGAATTGCGACACTACCTTAGGTAGAAAGTCGCCCCGTGTGCGAAGCACTACTCGATCCGGGTAAAATTCCAGGAAAGGAGGCGAGCAAGAAAGAGCCGCCAACTCAGAAACCCTTCTCAAAGAAGTGACTGCGACTAGGAAGGCAACCTTCCAAGAAAGCAAAGAAAGGTTAGCAGAATCCATTGGCTCAAAAGGCCAATGCTGAAGAGCCTCCAGGACAAGGTTGAGCCGCCAAGGAGAAACAGGTGCCTTCCGCGGCGGAAACTGACGGGTTACCCCGCGAAAAAAGGAGCGCACGTCCCTACGCGAGGCGATAACTTTCCGGAACAACAGGGACAGGGCAGAAACCTGACCCCTCAGGGTGCTAACTGCCAAACCCTTGTCCAGCCCGTACTGTAGAAAAGCCAACAGATTGGGAATGGAAAAAATCCTCGGGTTCCTTGAAGAACCCAAACACCACGAGAAGAAGGCTTCCCAGGTCTTGTGGTAAATTCTAGTAGTAGCCGGACCTCTGGCAGCTCGCAGAGTGGCAATGACTTCGGCTGAAAAACCTCTATGGGTCAGTATTTCGGTCTCAAGAGCCACGCCGTCAAACGCAGAGACTTCAAGTCCGGATGACGGACAGGACCCTGGGTTAACAGGTCCGGGCGAAGAGGAAGTGGAAATGGCGGTGCTGCCAAAAGCGACACCAGTGTCGGGAACCACGTCCTCCTTGGCCAATCTGGGGCTATCAATATAGCCGGGATTCTCTCCAGTCTGATCCGACGCAGCACCAGAGGAAGTAAGGATATCGGCGGAAACACATAGATTAGCTCGAATCGGTCCCACGGGGTCACCAGAGCATCCACCGCCACAGCCTTCGGGTCCTTGTACCTGGACATGAAGGTCGGCAACTCGGCATTGGACCTGGATGCCATCAAATCCACTTGGGGAACTCCCCAAAGGGAGCACAGCAGTGCAAAGATCTCCGGATGAAGACTCCATTCTCCGGGATCCATCTTCTCTCGACTGAGGAAGTCCGCCGTGGTATTCTGAACTCCTGGAATGTGAATCGCAGAGATGGCTGGTACTCTGTCCTCGGCCCAATTCAGGATCCGAAACACTTCCACCATGAGCCTGGAACTCCTCGTCCCGCCTTGGTGGTTGATATAGCGACCGCCGTTGCGTTGTCTGTCTGCACTCGGACTGGTAGACCGCTCAAAGGGACCGTCCAGTGTTGGAGGCAAAGGAAAATTGCCCTCAATTCCAAGATGTTGATCGGTAGAACAGACTCTTCCGATGACCATACTCCCTGAACCCAGAGATCGTTCCAGACACCCCCCCAGCCCGTCAGGCTGGCATCGGTGGTTATGACCGACCACCTCGGAGGAAGAAAAGACTTCCCCAGTGATAACGTTCCTGGACGTGACCACCAACTTAGGGACTCTAGCACCCTGCGAGAGATGAGGATACTGCGATCCAGTGCAATCTGCGATCGATCCCAATGACTCAGAATGAGCCTTTGGAGGGCTCTGGAATGAAACTGGGCAAAAGGAAGCGCTTCCATGGAGCCACCATCAGACCTAAAAGGCGCATACACTTCCGAAGGGACATTGCTGTCGAAGACTTCATAGTCTGTACATGTCGAAGGAGACATGCCCGCTTGTCTGGAGGTAGGGACACCACTGCCCGTACCGTGTCGAAATGCATCCCCAAAAACAGGATTGACTGCGACGGTTCCAGAGACGACTTCTCCCAATTGACCAGCCACCCGAAGTCCTCCAGGAGCTGAAGGGATAGATTGCGAGCCGTCACCGCCTCCTCCTTTGAGGACGCCACAATCAAAAGGTCGTCCAGATAGGGAATAATCGTGACTCCCTGTCTTCGAAGAATTGCCATGAGAGGCGCTAGAATTTTTGTAAAAACTCTGGGCGCTGAAGCCAAGCCGAATGGCAGGGCCACAAATTGGTAATGGTCCTGACCTATGGCAAAACGAAGGAAGCGCTGGTGAGCCCTTCCGACGGGAACATGCAAATAAGCGTCGCGAATGTCGATTGACACCAGAAAGTCGTTCTGCAACAGGGTTGCCACAACGGAGCGAAGTGACTCCATGCGGAATTTTTGGGTGTGGACATGCTGATTCAATCTTTTGAGATCCAGAATAGGACGAAGATCAGATCCAAATAGCTGACCACCCTTGTAGGCTAAAGACAGTAAACCCTGCTTGGAAACTGCGTCCCCGGTCCACTGTCTAAGCCACAGTGCTCTTCTGACTGTGACCGCTGAAGATTGCGTCCTGGATAATAATGACGCAGCATCCAGACCTGCATCACAGCTATATCAGGCTGCAGTCTCCAATAAATCGAGAAGTCCATCTATCTCGGATAATGGAGATCTATTTTGCAATGCCTTCCGTAAACGGACCAACCAGCACAGGGAAGACTTAGAAGCACACATGGATCCTAGTACTGCTCTGAATCCATGACCTGCAGCTTCACAGATGGATTTCGCCGCCATCCGTTTTTCTGTCCAGCGGCTCTTGCAGACTCGCTTTCCCTTTAACCGGAAGCAATGAGGATTTACTAAGCTGGGATAAAGGAACATCCACTTCAGGAGAAGGAATCCAATTATCCGTCAATTCCGTTGAACACGGATATAATGCTTCAAAGAACCGTGTCCCTTGAAAACGTTTATCTGGACACAGACGTTCCTTCTCCACTACCGTATTAAGCTCTTCCATAGCCGGTAATGTTGACCGCGACTTATGGTACTCCTGGTACATGCGGCCCGACTTACCAGGCCGTGTAGTTACCTCCTCCGGTAACTGTAACGCCTCTCGCATAGCTTCAATTAAAGCCTCTGTTCGGCTCACAAGAGAGAAAGAATGTCCCTGCCGATCCTCCTTATCCGAATCGGATAACTCCCCTTCTGAGTTTGAAGGAGAACCCTGTCCGCATTCCATATCAGATACCTCTGATTCGCTACGCGGAAAAGATGGTACCGGCCTGCGCCGCTTCCTGTCATGAGAGGATCTAGCTGACACCCACTGACCTAAAAGGTCAGACAAGCCATTAATTGACTGAGCGATGGCATCTAATTTGGTATCGCTGTAAATCGCAGCGCTTGATGCCGTCGAAGTCTGCGTATCAGATACTTGCGACTGATCCTGTAGCGGATCTGGCAGATGGTCCGCACCTTCCGGACCCTGAACCGACATGTCAGCAGTAAATGGCAGGTCAAAACCCTGTTAGTAACTGGAAACAGTGTGGTTACTAAGCAGACTGAGCAAGTACGCTGAAGGGTTAAAACTCTTAAAGAAGAGAGTTACCCCAGCTATCTCATTTACAGTATATAAATAACCTCCTGCGTTCTGATCCCTACCGGGTAGAACCTGCGGCGGGTTATTGCTGAAAGGGTTAACCCTTCATAGGGGTTAATGCCGCATCCCCAACTCCCAATATAAATAAAAGGAGTGTGCAAGTCCCAGGTCTCTATAAGAGAACGCGGCTGCAGATAAACGCCATCTGTCACTTGGAACACAGATAGGTTCTGCGCTGTGGGTGATGATATTCACTCACCCAGCTGGCCTCGGTGAAAGTATACCTTAAACAGGAGGAGCGGAGCATGAGGAGCCAGGAGCCTCTGTAATGGCCGCCGCGCTGAGAGAAGCCGGAAGAGAAGGACAGTGAAGCTGCAGTCTCCTCAGAGCGATTCCTGTCACAAAAAGAGCGGGAAGCGTGAAGCCACGCCCCCCTCCGGCTTCCAAAAAAAAGCGCAAACTCCTCGCTCTCTGCTCTCCTCTGTCCTGCAGGTATCTGCCTGCGGACATAAAATACAGTCACCAAACATGTCATCTAATACATGTACCAGTGGCTGCCGCAGCAGCCGCTGAGAGCACACACACATTCACATAAAAATGCGGTACTCACCAGCCGAGCGCCACAGGGACCCCAGGGGTTTGTGGCGCTGTGCCCATCGCTTCCCCCCCCGGGCGGGGAACGCAGTGACCCCCGATGTGCGGTTTGCGTCCCCGCCAGGGAAGCAATCCTCATCCCCCAGGGCCGGCGTGAAACTGCAGGGACCACCATACAGGGTATTACAGATCGCCAAGGGAGAGGTGGGGGTCCAGCAGCGTTGAGACCCCTGAGACCTCTAGACCACTTCTGGTGATCCAAGTCTCTTGTCCGATAAAAATAATAAAATCTTCTGAGGAGCTGCTTCCAGCAGCGACCTATCCTCTGGACCTCAAATTTTAGACTGAAGAAGCGGGAGTAGCAGGAGCCCGAGCTGGAGGTGCCGGTCAACACTCTTTTTAATCTGAGGTGTCAATCCTATCTGGGCTCCGCCTACCCACTAGTCATTACTAGTGTGTCTCCTTTCCTTCCATTCTGCTGCTGAAAGAGCTACATGCTCATACAAATTGTTTGGGGTGAGAAATCCTGCTGACAGATTCCACTTCAATGACTGCCGGTCGGTAGATAATTACCAACCAGCGGTGGTTTAATAGCCTGCTGGCACAGGAGGGCCACTCTTTAGTTCTGTAGAAAATCATTCGAGCACATAGGCTACCATCCTCTTTGCAGTGTAGGTCCTGTTTACATTGATGATGTGCTGCTGAAAACGTTGATCTTTTGTGCAAACCAGAAGATCCTTCCACCCAACAAACATTTTGCTAATTTGTTGGGTAATCTGCCGCCTGGTTAAACTGCATGTTTAACGAGCCTTCCTAGGAATGCAGAGTAAATGCCCCCTAACAGGGTGCCATTGCTCAGAGCAACTCACCTTCACTAGCACTTAAATACTCAGGATTAGAGGATGCATACAATGGTCCTGTTGGGCCTTCTGCTTCCCTGTGGAAAAATAATTTACAGGTTATAGAGTGTTTTAGGAAGTGATCTATTGAACATATTGAATAAGGTCATATGACAGGCAAGGAACATTAAAAGTTTATTTTCCGATAATACCAGCTATCGTACTGTACATCTGCTTTTTCTGAGATTTTTGGTCCAGTGAGTGATAGCTCTGTATGCACACTTATAATAATAAAAAAAAAGCTGTCAATCACTATTAGGACCACCCACTGGACCTGAAATCCCAAAAAAAGGCAGATGGTATGTGTTTTTTTTTACGTCTCTGCTGAGCTGTGTCCTCTGGTCATACATCAGTTCCTTGATCTGACCCGTATTTTAGGTACCGTATATTCCTTTTTATTTCCTTGGACCGCTTGCTTAATCTTTGTAGGACTGGTTTACCATTTGACATTAATGTTATATTTACTTTACATGTGAGCCCTGGCGGAGATACATATGTTTGTCTAGTGATTATCTATTGCATTCATAGTATTCTACATATATCTTATAATTCTTATATATGTTCCATATTGCTGGATTATGTGGGAGATTGTTTTGTCCATTTTTATCATCATATGGACTCTGTACAAGTGGTCTAGTTTTCCCCTACTTTTCCACCTTGCTGAGTGTTCTTAATGGTTTTTTTTTTGCACTTTACATACAATAAAGATTCAGTTTCACACTATTTGCCTCTCATAAATGCCTTTACATGACGATTATTACCGTACTCTTTTTGAGTTTGTTGGTGCCAGGTATATGCGCTTTCTTGTTTTTATTTGCCATTTCTGGTATGTGGCACAAGAGTCCATTTATTTATCTAATATTTTTAATTTTTCGGTGCTGGTTCATCCTTTACTCATGGTAAAATGATGAAAACACAGGTTATACTAAATCAAATCTTTCTCACAAAATTATATATCAATCTGCTCGCCCCCCCCCCCGCTCCATAATATAATTCCTGCAACTTGAACTGCATTTTCATGGTGACAGGTTCCCTTTAAGGGTGCGGATAGCAGCAGTAAAGTTTTAGGAGGCCCAACATTTTCAAACGTCTCATACAAAGATTGTGAATTAAAAAAACAACAAAACAAAATAAAAAAAAAAACGTTTTGTATGGGCTTTAATTACTCAATAGCCTCTCCTTTAAGAAATGCACCTTGTAAAGGTACAAGGTTTGATGTGCTAATAATTTAGTAAATATACTGGAAAAAATGAATGGTGTATAATTTAGTAAGCAAATATTTAAGGAAACATTGCTGTAATTTTATATATTTTCTTTTTTATACTGAGAGAAGTGGCAAAGGCTCCATAAAAATGCGCTCTCTGAACAGTCGGACAACAGAATACATCACAGTGTTCATATACAGTGCCCAAAAAGTGTGGTCGGAGAAGGATATGCTCTTTGAGCAACAAGACAGCAGCTGGCCCCAATTGGCTTTCCATTCAAGATTACTAATGATGCTAACCTGAGCATTCAAGCACTGCAAATGCAATCACACTCATGGATAAAATTGCTCCCTTCTGTTAAAGGGAATCTATCAGTAGGATCAACCATCCTAAGCCAACTTTATGGGCATGTAGGTCATAGGAAGCGAATAAAATGACACCTTGGTCTCTGCAATTAGAGGTCTTATTCCAGAGAAATCCATGTTTTTTATTATGTAAAAGAGATGTTCAGATCTATGGGCTGGACATAGATCTTCCTGATAATCTGCCTCCAGCGATTCTTTTGAATGCAAGGGTGAGTTACCAGTTTGAGACATGTAATGACTGACAGCCTCCTCATCTACATTTCTCACACCGGTAACGCCCCCTTTCATCGAAAATAAGCTCTGGAGGCAGATTCCCAGGGATATGTGTCTTGCCCATAGATTTAAACAAAGGAGAAGGGGGAGGAGGCAAACACATACATACTGCTGCAAATTATTCTGAAATGACAAGTCACGTAGGCGAGGTTTGCATGTGCTATGCTATAGAGCGCTGCTTGGAAGCTGTCCGGATCGCTTGATCTGCTTAGCTTTAGTGCCCCTGCGCTCTTCTAATACTGCATAGGCAGAACTTTGCTTGCAGCATGGGAAAGCAATCAGCTTTAACCGTACCAACAGCCCAAACGGTCTAGGGCAGTCCCCCAAAACCCCACCGCTGCAAGTAGGAAGCTGGGAGCGAAATGGTGAGCTCCTGAGGATCAATAATGAGAATAACCCTTTAAAATTTGCTGTACTTAGAATTTTCAGAGCCACTCACTTCTTTTTCTGGATCACGCATCCTATCAAAATGATGAGGAAAACAATCAGTATGACGACTGGACCTATGACAATGTTCAAGATGTTTCTTGGGGAGATATCTGAAAAAAGCAGATAAAAAAAAAATTATATTGGAACATGGATCTTTGCACATATAAAATAAGCAAAAAGGTGTAAAGGTAAAATGATTAAATGTTTATTTTTTACATAGAAGTTACCAGGATGCTGATAAACTACTGCAAAGTCTCTTTTTGCCTACAAATAAGTGAACACTCACCTACATCTCGTACATAAAAATAAGTAGTCGGAGTCCAAGAACCATTTCCAGCCAAAGAAGTGGCCCGAACTCGCACACTGTAGTTTCCTGGGGGAAGAGATCGCAGCTTTGCTCCTTTATCCTGGAGATACTGTTTCTGGGAAACACAGATATTGTCCTCCTGGAAAGTGATAACAATATGGTCACTTGCTACAAGATGTAATAGGTCATCAGGAAAATAATCTAAAAATGTACAGAACAATTACCTGTGTGTCTCCAAGCCGGGAGTACTGGACCTCGTACAATAAGGTGAAGCCATTGGGTTCACTTGGCTCCTTCCACATGAGGTGGATGATGTAAGGTGGCTCATACTCATACGTCACTGGTCCCTCAATGTTATCGGCTTTAGCTGTGAATAGTCAATTATTTATAAATTCAGCAACTAGGTTCAGAATACTGAAAAGTGACTTTTTTATGTTTATAAACATGCTATGGTAGAGAAAAAGAGGCCACTTAATATTAAGCAGTGTGGCCACACAGAAAAGGCCTGGCGACTTTCAGTAACTAGAAGGTAGTAATGTGACGCCATCTTTGTATGATGGTCTTCTAACATCTATCTAGTAAATATGCCATAATTTTAGTGCAGATGTAATTTGTTATGAAATAATAGCATTACTTTTTTGGATTTGTACAATCTGACAAACAACTGTACCCGTATGGTTGGGCTCACCTTCTGGCATGGTTCTGGCACTGACATATGCAGCTACACTACAGCCAAGTGAAACTTCATGGTTGCAGGCATGGATTTCAATTCGATATGCAGTGAAATGCTTCAGGCCAGAAATGACAAAAGACTCCTTGAACCAAACCTTCTGAGAAAACTTCTTTGGCTCGAGGTCATCAGGTGCTCCAGTTGAAGTCGCATTGGATAAGGGATTGGGTGTTACTTGATTTGACACTGTACCATTGGCAACACCAAATGTATCTCTGCGTTTTCTAGAAGGTCTATAGGAAAAAGTAAAACAGAAGTTCTGTAAAATTTATTTTGCTCCCGAAACTTAAGCTTGCCATACACAGGTGACTGTCAGACGATCGTGTGGCCAACAACCATCTCAACTGACCCTCCCACACATAGAAGCACCCGCTCGGCCAAGCACTCCTGTTTCTCTACAAGGAAGCTGCTGGCTGATCTCCAAGAAAACAATGTTATTGGCAGTCAGGAATCCAACATGCTTGAGGGACATCTCACCCAATCGTCAGTCAGCCAGCATCCCCATCTACATTAGACCACTGGGTAGACCTGTAGATATTGATGAGTTTGTCTGACATTAGTCTAATGTTTATAGGGGCCTTTACAGCTTTCAGACAAGCCTTTATACACAAATATGCCTTCAACCTCTATTCACAAGGTACGCTGGACCATCCACTGATTACTAGAGGAGTCCTCAGTCCATCCTCACTAAGCAACCAAGGTAAGGAGCTTGCCGTTAGGTTTGCACCACCTGCAGCGACATTTATGAATTTTTGGGATGCATATTCACACGGGCAGGTAGTGTGCCACCGTGACAGAAACAATGTGGCAAAACAAAATACAACTTTGTTGAAAGTGGCTTGTCCAGGTGAAACACATTCCAACAAAGTGCTTCACCTATATAAGCCGCAATGCTGAAATCCACATCACAAACCACATGCCCTATTGTCTCACAGATTTCCCAGCCGGGTAAATACACCCAACACCAAGCTGGTTCCAATCAGTTCTTACCTTGGTATGAAGACCACATTGTGCAGATAATTCTCAAATGTTTTCCGGAATGCCAGCTCAGTGTGCTCATTCATAATCTGAGCTTCACTTTTTGGGCAGGAACAGCAGGCTTCATTAGAATCTTCAGTGTCTGTTCCATTGGGTTTCACAGCATCATCTGCTTCTTGTGGAGGTGACCATGTCCTGGAGGGCAACTTTATTCCTGTGAAGGCATGGGTTAGTTGAAAAGCATTCATAAAATTATAATGTCGCAGTCCCAACAAACATATTATGAACTTTTTGTTTGCTTTTTTTGCACAAATTAAACTTCTATTTCTAATAGTAACATTTAAGAAAATCTGTTATCATGAAAAAATTGTCCTGAAGCGTTTTGAATTGTGTAATTATTGTGTCTGCAAGCACTTTCTAACCTTATCTCTGCATTGTAATGCATCCCTTGACACCTAAAACTCAGAGACATATTAACATGGGAGTACCAAGGCCTTCAGCTGCTAGTGCAGATAAGAACACCTACAGGTGCTTCTCACAAAATTAGAATATCATCAAAAACTTAATTTATTTCAGCTCTTCAATACAAAAAGTGAAGCTCATATATTATATAGAGTCATTACAAACAATCTATTTCAAGCGGTTATTTCTGTTAATGTTGATGATTATGGCTTACAGCCAATGAAAACCCAAAAGTCCTTATCTCAGTAAATTAGAATACTTTATAACACCAGCTTGAAACATTATTGTAAAATCTGAAATGTTGGCCTACTGAAATGTATGTTCAGTAAATGCTCTCAATACTTGGTCGGGGTTTCTTTGGCATCAATTACTGCATCAATGCGGCGTGGCATGGAGGCGATCAGCCTGTGGCACTGCTGAGGTGTTATGGAAGCCCAGGTTGCTTTGATAGCAGCCTTCAGCTCCTCTGCATTGTTGGGTCTGGTGTCTCATCTTCCTCTTGACAATACCCCATAGATTCTCTATGAGGTTAAGTTCAGGTGAGTTAGCTGGCCAATCAAGTACAGCGATACTGTTGTTTGTAAACCAGGTATTGGTACTTTTGGCAGTGTGGACAGGCGCCAAGTCAAGGCAGAGGGAAGCATGAAGTGCTCTAAAAATTTCCTGGTAGACGGCTGCACTGACTTTGGTCTTGATAAAACACAGTGGACCTACACCAGCAGATGACATGGCTCCCCAAACCATCACTGATTGTGGAAACTTCACACTAGACCTCAAGCAGCTTGGATTGTGGCCTCTCCACTCTTCCTCCAGACTCTGGGACCTTGATTTCCAAATGAAATGCAAAATTGTCAATGACCGCCTTCTGAACATCTGTCAAGATAGCAGTCTTCCCCATGATTGTGGAGCTACTGAAAAAGACTAAGGGACCTTTTTAAACGCTTAGGAAACCTTTGCAGGTGTTTTTTGTTAATTATTCTAATTTACTGAGATAATGACTTTTGGGTTTTCATTGACAATAAGCTATAATAATAAAAATCAACCGAAATAAACACGTGAAATAGTTCACTCTCTGTGTAATGACTCTATATAATATATGAGTTTCTCTTTTTGTATTGAAGAACTGAAATAAATTAACTTTTTGATGATATTCTAATTTTGAGAGAAGCACCTGTATATTATAGGTTCTCTAGAATTACTTTATTTCACCCTATTTCTCGCATCTTCTTTCTGATTTTGTTCATTCATGTAATTTGCCTCTATTGACTTATACTTGACTATACCTATTCTTTTCTACTCATTCACCCTCTCAACATCATTCCACACTACCGTATTCTGACACCTGCTGAACACTGTCCTTAGTTCTAATCGATACACCTACATATGTTAATTACATACAGATGATGTCTCACTAGGTATTTTCTTGATGATTTATGTTTTTACTTTCTGGTGTCATACCATATGAGTTATCTGCGACTGTTTTTAAATATATTTTTCAACACATTGTAACTCTCCTAATGTCATACATGGTCCTTTCCTAGGATTCCAGATGATTAGCACCACGTGTCACTTTTGAATCTGATGCATTTCTGTTGAATATGTATTCTCTTAATACTATATGGAGTTTTTATGTACATTATTTGTATACAGTTATACGAAAAAGTTTGTGCACCCCTATTAATCTTAAGCTTAATGTTTGATAAAAATTGGTGTTTTTGCAACAGCTATTTCAGTTTGATATATGTAATAACTATTGGACACAGTAATGTTTCTGCCTTGAAATGAGGTTTATTGTACTAACAGAAAATGTGCAATCTGCATCCAAACAAAATTTGACAGGTGCATAAGTATGGGAACCTCACCAGAAAAGTGACATTAATATTTAGTAGATCCTCCTTTTGCAAAAATAACAGCCTTTAGTCGCTTCCTGTAGCTTTTAATGAGTTCCTGGAAGAAGGTATTTTTGACCATTCCTCTTTACAAAACAATTCCAGTTCAGTTAAGTTTGATGGTCGCCGAGCATGGACAGCCCTCTTCAAATGATCCCACAGATGTTCAATGATATTCAGGTCTGGGGACTGGGATGGCCATTCCAGAACATTGTAATTGTTCCTCTGCATGAATGCCTGAGTAGATTTGGAGTGGTGTTTTGGATCATTGTCTTGGTGAAAGATCCATCCCCTGCGTAACTTCAACTTTGTCACTGATTCTTGAACATTATTGTCAAGAATCTGCTGATACTGAGTGAATCCATGCGTCCCTCAACTTTAACAAGATTCCCGATGCCGGCATTGGCCACACAGCCCCAAAGTATGATGGAACCTCCACCAAATTTTACTGTGGGTAGCAAGTGTTTTTCTTGGAATGCTGTGTTTTTTTTGACGCCATGCATAACGCCTTTTTGTATGACCAAACAACTCAATCTTGGTTTCATCAGTCCACAGGACCTTCTTCCAAAAAGAAATTGGCTTCTCCAAAAGTGCTTTTGCATACCTCAGCCGACTCTGTTTGTGGCGTGCTTGCAGAAACGGCTTCTTTCGCATCACTCTCCCATACAGCTTTTCCTTGTGCAAAGTGCGTTGTATAGTTGACAGATGCACAGTGACACCATCTGCAGCAAGTTGATGCTGCAGCTCTCTGGAGGTGGTCTGAGGATTGTCCTTGACTGATCTCACCATTCTTCTTCTCTGCCTTTCTGATGTTTTTCTTGGCCTGCCACTTTTGGCCTTAACAAGAACTGTCCCTGTGTTCTTCCATTTCCTTACTATGTTCCTCACAGTGGAAACTGACAGGTTAAATCTCTGAGACAGCTTTTTGTATCCTTCCCCTGAACAACTATGTTGAATAATCTTTGTTTTCAGATCATTTGACAGTTGTTTTGAGGAGCCCATGATGCCACTCTTCAGAGGAGATTCAAACAGGAGAACGACTTGCAAGTGGCCACTTTAAGTAGCTTTTCTCATGATTGCATACACCTGGCTATGAAGTTCAAAGCTCAATGAGGTTACAAAACCAAAAAAAGTGCTTTAGTAGGTCAGTAAAAAGTAGGTAGGAGTATTTAAAACAAGAAAATGATAAGGGTGCCCATACTTCTGCACCTGTCAAATTTTGTTTGAATGCAGATTGCACATATTCTGCTAGTACAATAAACCTCATTTCAAGGCAGAAACATTACTGTGTCCAATAGTTATTAGATATATCAAACTGAAATAGCTGTTGCAAAAACACCAATTTTTATAAAACATTAAGCTTAAGATTAATAGGGGTGGACAAACTTTTTCATATAACTGTAAATTATGTATACATAATGTATGTATTTTTCACATATTATATTGTACAGCACACCCCTTATTATTCTCCTTAAGGCACCTTTCACACATCAGTTTTTTGCCATCAGTCACAATCTGTTGGCTAGCGGATCCGGCGAAAAAACGCTGTACAGTAAATCACACTGACATGTTTAATAAAGAATCGAAAGAATAGATATATACACATATATATATGGTCCCGGTTGTAAACTAGTTAACCCCTTGTGATGGATTGCAGTGGGGGGACCTGACTGAACGGTGGAGAGGTATGGGTATTGTTGTTTTCACAGGAGAACAAGGGATTCAGTTGGATTAGCAGAATAATAAATTTAGTCAAAAACTTTAATTAAAAATTATTTTAATGAAATAATTACACAATGTGTGTCTTTTTTAATCCTTTACTACTATAGGATTAATAATGGATAGTGGTCTTATTGACACCTCTCCATTATTAACCCGGATTAATGTCACCTTTTAATTGCAAGGTGACATTAACCCCTAATTAACCCATGAGCCACCGCTAAAGGCAATGGGAATAGAGAGGCTAAGTGCCAGAAAAGGTGCATCTTATAGATGTGCCTTTTCTGGGGTGGCTGGGGGCAGATGTTTGTAGCCAGGAGGGGCCCAAAACCAATGGTCCCTCTCTAGGTTATTAATACCTGCCCTCACTCACTGGCTTTCCCTCTCTGGTGGAGAAAATTGAGCGGGAGCCCACGTATTTTTTTTCCGCGATTATAGTCTTAAATTTAACCCCTAGAGTTCCACATTTTTCCTAACACAAACTACTAAATTGATTAAACACTGACATAAATAAATCGTTTTGCTATGACATGGTTTACTATATGTAAACCATGTGTCATATCATGTCGGGTTCGGTAATGATTTTACTGAAGCCGGCAATTGATTTAGCGGCTATTATGCTATGCAGAACTCTATGAACTATATATATATATATATATATATATATATATATAATATATATATATATACATACATACATACATACACACACACCACACACACACACACACACACACACAACACATATGTCTCAAGATAAGATATATAATATATATATATAAATATATATATATATATAACATAAGTGGTGGCCAAAGTATTGGCACCCCTGCATTCTGTAGATAAAAATCATTTCTTCATGAAATGTTGCAATCACAGATTATTTGCTATTTATCTTCATTTAATTGCTTGCAAGGAAAAACACAAAAGAGAATGAAGCAAAAATCAATCCTTGATCATTTCATACAAACTCCAAAATGGGCCAGACAAAAGTTTGGCACCCTGCAATTCTGTAATAATAATCAGTTTCTTCATGAAAATGATTGCAATCACAGATTATTTGCTATTTTTATCTTCATTTAATTTGCTTGCAAGGAAAAAACACAAAAGAGAATGAAGCAAAAATCAAATCCTTGATCATTTCATACAAAACTCCAAAAATGGGCCAGACAAAAGTATTGGCACCCTCAGCCTAATACTTGGCTGCACAACCTTTAGCCAAAATAACTGCGAACAACCGCTTCCGGTAACCATTAATGAGTTTCTTACAATGCTCTGCTAGAATTGTAGACCATTCTTCTTTGGCAAACTGCTCCAGGTCCCTGATATTTGAAGGGTGCCTTCTCCAAACTGCCATTTTGAGATCTTTCCACATGTGTTCTATGGGATTCAGGTCTGGACTCATTGCTGGCCACCTTAGAAGGCTCCAGTGCTTTCTCTCAAACCATTTTATAGTGCTTTTGGAAGTGTGTTTTGGGTCATTGTCCTGCTGGAAGACCCATGACCTCTGAGGGAGACCAGCTTTCTCACACTGGGCCCTACATTATGCTGCAAAATTTCTTGGTAGTGTTCAGAATTCATAATGCCATGCACACGGTCAAGCAGTCCAGTGCCAGAGGCAGCAAAGCAACCCCAAAACATCAGGGAACCTCCGCCATGTTTGACTGTAGGGACCGTGTTCTTTTCTTTGAATGCCTCTTTTTTTTTCCTGTACACTCCATGTTCATGGTTTTTCCCAAAAAGCTCGACTTTTGTCTCATCTGACCAGAGAACATTCTTCCAAAACGTTTTAGGCTTTCTCAGGTAAGTTTTGGCAAACTCCAGCCTGGCTTTTTTATGTCTCGGGGTAAGAAGTGGGGTCTTCCTGGGTATCCTACCATACAGTCCCTTTTCATTCAGACGCTGACGGATAGTACGGGTTGACACTGTTGTACCCTCGGACTGCAGGGCAGCTTTAACTTGTTTGGATGTTAGTCGAGGTTCTTTATCCACCATCCGCACAATCTTGCGTTGAAATCTCCCGTCAATTTTTCTTTTCCTTCCACATCTAGGGAGGTTAGCCACAGTGCCATGGGCTTTAAACTTCTTGATGACACTGCGCACGGAAGACACAGGAACATTCAGGTCTTTGGAGATGGACTTGTAGCCTTGAGATTGCTTACAATTTGGTTTCTCAAGTCCTCAGACAGTTCTTTGGTCTTCTTTCTTTTCTCCATGCTCAATGTGGTACACACAAGAACACAGGACAGAGGTTGAGTCAACTTTAATCATGTTAACTGGCTGCAAGTGTGATTTAGTTATTGCCAACACCTGTTAGGTGCCACAGGTAAGTTACAGGGGCTGGTGATTAAATGAATTAGAGAAGCATCACATGATTTTTCAAACAGTGCCAATACTTTTGTCCACCTCTTTTTTAGGTTTGGTGTGGAATTATATCCAATTTGGCTTTAAGTCAACTCTTTTTGTGTTTTTTCGTTGAAGACAAATGAAATAAAGATTATAATACCAAAGAATTTGTGTTTGCAATCATTTTCAGGAAAAAACTGAGTATTATCTGACAGAATTGCAGGGGTGCCAATACTTTTGGCTACCACTGTGTATATATATATACACATACATTTATACATATATATATTGTAGGGATTGGTCTACCTCAGGTGCGACAGGAGGCAAACAGGAGAGCGGCTTCACTTGAATCTTCCAGCAAGTTTATTAAGAACATCATAAACTGCTCTAGATAGAAAAACATAACAGCCTTCTCCGGCACAAAATAACAAAAGGCTAATACACAGTCCATGTACTATAGCAGGTTAGTGTCCTTAGAATACACACACTGGAGGTCTCCACACCTCCAGTCACACACACCTGTGGTCAGCAGTAGGCTGGCTACTCTATATAGCGGACACCCAGCTAACACAGATCACATGACTGGTCATGTGGGAGTGACATCACCACAGGTCTTTAAACCACATACAGGTCCTTCTCAAAAAATTAGCATATAGTGCTAAATTTCATTATTTTCCATAATGTAATGATTACAATTAAACTTTCATATATTTTAGATTCATTACACACCAACTGAAATTTGTCAGGTCTTTTATTGTTTTAATACTGATGATTTTGGCATACAACTCCTGATAACCCAAAAAACCTGTCTCAAAAAATTAACATATTTCAACCATCCAATAAAATAAAAGTGTTTTTTAAAAACAAACAAAAAAACCATCAAATAATAAAGTTCAGTTATGCACTCAATACTTGGTCGGGAATCCTTTTGCAGAAATGACTGCTTCATGCGGCGTGGCATGGAAGCAATCAGCCTGTGACACTGCTGAGGTGTTATGGAGGCCCAGGATGCTTCGATAGCAGCCTTAAGCTCATCCAGAGTGTTGGGTCTTGCGTCTCTCAACTTTCTCTTCACAATATCCCACAGATTCTCTATGGGGTTCAGGTCAGGAGAGTTGGCAGGCCAATTGAGCACAGTAATACCATGGTCAGTAAACCATTTACCAGTGGTTTTGGCATTGTGAGCAAGGTGCCGGGTCGTGCTGAAAAATGAAATCTTCATCTCCATAAAGCATTTCAGCCGATGGAAGCATGAAGTGCTCCAAAATCTCCTGATAGCTAGCTGCATTGACCCTGCCCTTGATGAAACACAGTGGACCAACACCAGCAGCTGACCATGGCACCCCACACCATCACTGACTGTGGGTACTTGACACTGGACTTCAGGCATTTTGGCATTTCCTTCTCCCCAGTCTTCCTCCAGACTCTGGCACCTTGATTTCCGAATGACATTCAAAATTTGCTTTCATCAGAAAAAAGTACTTGGGACCACTTAGCAACAGTCCAGTGCTGCTTCTCTGTAGCCCAGGTCAGGCGCTTCTGCCGCTGTTTATGGTTCAAAAGTGGCTTTACCTGGGGAATGCGGCACCTGTAGCCCATTTCCTGCACACGCCTGTGCACGGTGGCTCTGGATGTTTCTACACCAGACTCAGTCCACTGCTTCCTCAGGTCCCCCAAGGTCTGGAATCGGTCCTTCTCCACAATCTTCCTCAGGGTCCGGTCACCTCTTCTCGTTGTACAGCGTTTTCTGCCACATTGTTTCCTTCCAACAGACTTCCCATTGAGGTGCCTTGATACAGCACTCTGGGAACAGCCTATTTGTTGAGAAATTTCTTTCTGGGTCTTACCCTCTTGCTTGAGGGTGTCAATGATGGCCTTCTTGACATAAGTCAGGTCGCTAGTCTTACCCATGATGGGGGTTTTGAGTAATGAACCAGGCAGGGAGTTTTTAAAAGCCTCAGGAATCTTTTGCATGTGTTTAGAGTTAATTAGTTGATTCAGAAGATTAGGGTAATAGGTCGTTTAGAGAACCTTTTCTTGATATGCTAATTTTTTGAGACAGGTTTTTTGGGTTATCAGGAGTTGTATGCCAAAATCATCAGTATTAAAACAATAAAAGACCTGACAAATTTCAGTTGGTGTGTAATGAATCTAAAATATATGAAAGTTTAATTGTAATCATTACATTATGGAAAATAATGAAATTTAGCACTATATGCTAATTTTTTTTAAGAAGGACCTGTACAAAGGTATGGTGATGTCCCTACTTTCCCATCTCTCTATGTGACTATTAATATCGCTACATACCTCCCCCCTCTGCCTAAAGCCGTGGGCTTGGCACCTTCCATTCACAGACTAGAAAACTCTGTCAAATTCGGGCCCTGCTACTGAACCCTTATTAAGGCATCCGTCATCTGACTCAGTCACGTCCTTTGATAACGATGCCCCCTTGTCAGACCACCCGGATCCCCAGCGGTCAGTACGGCGTCGCAATTCCCTTGCACCCATACGTCTTGTCTGGTCTGACTCCTTTTCATTTCGTCCACTACAGGTTCTCCTGCTTAGGTCACTCAGCACTGAGCTACCTGAGGCATCACTACTTCTACATCTTCCATCAAGCCACCTATTTCTGTATTAGCTCCAGCTTGAGGACTTCCTGTCTTAAGGACACCTCTTCGCCTCTCTATACCACGGGTTGAAGGTGGCGACCATCTTCTTCCCAACTCTTGCAGCTGTCGGTTGTTCTGCTCCTTCTCAAGTCTTAGCTGCTCTATTTCGTCCTGGTACGACTCAAGGAGTATCCGAATTTTCCAAAGGCTTTCCACCAACCCAAGCCGATTTTGAGCTTTTCTTGCTTGCTCCAGACGTCGAGTAGCTTCCTTAATCCTCAACAGCATGATCTGCTTCGTGCAAAGGCCTTGTAGAATATCCCTTAGGACAGCCGCCCGCTTCGTCTCTGGCGCATCACCACTGGCACACGCATCTCGCATGTCTTCAGGTATCTCTATCATGCCTTTGAAAACCGCAGTCTCACCTTCTGGGACTGACTGGTGTCCCTTATCGTCCTGAGAGTCAGTGCACTTTTTCCGAGACACTTCCCTGGTGTGGCAGCTCCCCTGCTGGATTTCTTTCTCCGTCGAGGCCTCTTCTTTGGTCAGCCTCTCCAGCTCACTCTCCTCCATTACGATCAGAGCGGGAGAGCGCAACAGTTCGATTTCCTGGTCTGCCGTGGATTTCCGGAGCTGGGCATTAGCTTCCTTCTCTATCTTGAGCTCTTGGAGAACTTTCTCTCACTCCTCCGTATCTTTCAATACGGCTTTGTTCACAGTCTGACACGCTGACAGGTGACCTTGGAGCTTAGAGACTTCCTTTTTCAGCTCATCCACCCGTTGCTCAATCACTTGTCTTAGGACCCTTTCTCGCCCGACTGTCTCTTTAAGCAGCTCTATCTCATGGTCTTGCTCTCTTTCATCCAGTACATGTGGCACCATCATATCCTCCTCACTTCTCTTTCTGCAGCCCCTGCGGCGAGAAGATCTGCCACTTTTATTCGGCTCCACCTTGCTGCACTCGCTTTCGCTTGCGTTTGAGTCAGTCTGCATAGGAGTCATTCCCACTCCCCATGTCATCTTGGAACAGCAAGTCCCCACTTAACCAGGTGTCGGCCCCTATTCCTGGAGCTACTCCTGGAGTTTCCCCCGGTCACAAGTTTGGTCTCCCCAAAGTCCCCGCGTTGGTCTGACCCACACTTTCTTCCGGTCAGCAGGAACTCGGTACCCTCGTGTGGTGGGGCTCCCTTAGGATTCCCTTCTGAGCAATCAGACACTCCCCTTTCCTTCCACAAATCCCCAAACCATTCAAAGTCCCGGCCTATTACTATAGGGTATGGCAAGTTTGGGATTACAGGGACATCATGGCTGGAAATAAAAGCGGCCGTCTCAATGATTACCCTGGACACCGGATAATCCCTAGCGACCCCATGAATGCAGTGGACTTCCATCTTCCTCCCGGGAATCAGACAGACAGGGAGTGTGGCGCTCAGCAGGGTCACCTGGCTTCCTGAGGCTAGAAGTCCACTCACACACTCTCCATTGACTACTACAGAACAGTTCTGTGACTACCTGTCAGAGGGAAAGTCCGTACACCATTCTGGACATGAGCTGTTCAAATCCTGAACCTGGCAACGGTCCATCGGCTTTTTTGTCATCACCTCTTTTCCCCTCACCCCCTCAGTTTGGGACTCCACCCCCTCTGGGTGTGGCAATACCTTATTAGGGTTTACTTATTAGGGTTTACTGGTTCTCTATTCTCGCTAGTGACCTCAGAATCCTTTCCCCACAGATCCCGAAACAAACAGAAATCCCGGCCTATAATTATAGGGCGCACCAAATCCCGAACGACCCCGACTTCATGGGACTCAGTGCCATGCGTCGTTTCAATGTCCACTCTGGCCATAGGGTAGTCCTTTACATCCCCATGTATACATCGAACACCGACTTTTTTCCCCGGGAGTATGTTGAGAGGAAAAGAGGTCCTCACCAGGGTTACTAAGCTCCCAGAGTCTAGCAGCGCCGTTACTGCTTTACCGTTCACCTTCACGGGACACGCTTGAGGACCCTCATTGGGGAGCGAGTTCACACTGCAGGCTGGATATGCATAAAATGAAATACGGTGTCCTATACTGCAGTCCATCTGCTCGATAATCTTGGAACACCGGGCAGCTGTATGTCCTGGCTTGTGGCACCTCCAACAAATAATATCACCCGTAGGGATCTTGGGCACCACCTCCACCCGCCATTTTGACCTTGGGCGCCCCACCCCTTTTTGGGACTCTGCCCCCTGCTGGGACCCCCAGTACAGAATGGGCTGCCCCCAAGGAGCCTTCCACTCCCTGGTATCTTTCAACCAGTTCATCGGCATTCCGGTGATCACCCTGGGCAACCCAAGTTTGTATGGGCTTTGGCAGGGAGTGCACAAACCGATCCATCATCACTCTTTCCACTATCAGCGCACGCGTAGTGGACTCTGGCTGCAGCCATTTCTGAACCTGGTGCAACAGGTCAAACATTTGAGAGCGCGGCGGTTTGTCCCGGTGATAGGCCCAGCGGTGGACTCGCTGTGCCCTGATAGTCATTGTCACCCCCAACCGTGCGAGGATCTCAACCTTTAGTTTATGATACTCCTTGGCATCCTGCAAAGTAAATCATAGTACGCCTTCTGTGGCTTCCCCGTCAGGTACGGCGCCAGTACCTCTGCCCACTGCTGTGGCGGAAGTTTTCCCCTCTCAGTGACCCTCTCAAATACCGTCAGGAAGGCCTCAACATCATCCCCGGGGTCATTTTCTGCAATGTGCGTCTTACCATCTTCCTGACGTGGGTGTCATCAGCCAGACCTGGGGTTGGGGCGCTCGTCCTGCCCTGGATGGCGGTTGCCAGAAGCTGCATCTGCTGCCGATGCTCCTGCTGGCTCTGCTGCATCTGCTGTTGATGCTCCTGCTGGCTCTGCTGTATCTGCTGCAACAACATCCTGTTGGTCTCTTGCTGCTGTGCCTGGACCAAGTGTTTCAGCAGGTCCTCCATTTTTCCCGGTAATGCTTGCTGACTTGCTACAGCCTTGACCCAAGACATGCAGTACAGTCTCACTTCTCCGCTGGGAACGCTGCCCGCACGTCTCCACCAATTGTAGGGATTGGTCTACCTCGGGTGTGACTTGTGGCAAACAGTAGAGCGACTTCACTTGAATCTTCGAGTAAGTTTATTAAGAACGTCAAACTGCTCTAGATAGAAAAACAAAACAGCCTTCTCCGGCACAAAGTAACAAAAGGCTAATACACAGTCCATGTACTATAGCAGGTTAGTGTCCTTAAAACACCCACACTGGAGGTCTCCACACCTCCAGTCACACACACCTGTGGTCAGCAGCAGGCTAATTTATATAGCTGACACCCAGCCAACACAGATCACATGACTGGTCATGTGGGAGTGACATCACCACAGGTCTTTAAACCACATACAAAGGTATGGTGATGTCCCTACTTTCCCATCTCTCTATGTGACCATTAATATCGCTACAATATATATATATATATATATATATATATATATATATATATATATATATATATATATATATATATATATACACACACACACACACTGTATATTATGTAAAGATATATATATATATATATATATATATATACACAACACATACACACACTGTATATTGTATATTATTATATATATATATATATATAATATATATATATATAATATATATATATAATATATGTATACACACACAGTTATATGAAAAAGTTTGGGCACCCCTATTAATCTTAAGCTTAATGTTTGATAAAAATTGGTGTTTTTGCAACAGCTATTTCAGTTTGATATATCTAATAACTATTGGACACAGTAATGTTTCTGCCGTGAAATGAGGTTTATTGTACTAGCAGAACATGTGCAATCTGCATTCAAACAAAATTTGACAGGTGCATAAGTATGGCCACCCTTATCATTTTCTTGTTTTAAATACTCCTACCTACTTTTTACTGACTTACTAAAGCCCTTTTTTTGGTTTTGTAACCTCATTGAGCTTTGAACTTCATAGCCAGGTGTATGCAATCATGAGAAAAGCAACTTAAAGTGGCCACTTGCAAGTTGTTCTCCTGTTTGAATCTCCTCTGAAGATTGGCATCATGGGCTCCTCAAAACAACTGTCAAATGATCTGAAAACAAAGATTATTCAACATAGTTATTCAGGGGAAGGATAAAAAAAGCTGTCTCAGAGATTTAACCTGTCAGTTTCCACTGTGAGGAACATAGTAAGGAAATGGAAGAACACAGGGACAGTTCTTGTTAAGGCCAGAAGTGGCAGGCCAAGAAAAACATCAGAAGGCAGAGAAGAAGAATGGTGAGATCAGTCAAGGACAATCCTCAGACCACCTCCAGAGAGCTGCAGCATCAACTTGCTGCAGATGGTGTCACTGTGCATCGGTCAACTATACAATGCACTTTGCACAAGGAGAAGCTATATGGGAGAGTGATGCGAAAGAAGCAGTTTCTGCAAGCACGCCACAAACAGTCGGCTGAGGTATGCAAAAGCACATTTGGAGAAGCCAATTTCTTTTTGGAAGAAGGTCCTGTGGACTGATGAAACCAAGATTGAGTTGTTTGGTCATACAAAAAGGCGTTATGCATGGCGTCAAAAAGACACAGCATTCCAAGAAAAACACTTGCTACCCACAGTAAAATTTGGTGGAGGTTCCATCATGCTTTGGGGCTGTGTGGCCAATGCCGGCACCGGGAATCTTGTTAAATTGAGGGACGCATGGATTCCACTCAGTATCAGCAGATTCTTGACAATAATGTTCAAGAATCAATAACAAAGTTGAAGTTACGCAGGGGATGGATCTTTCAACAAGACAATGATCCAAAACACCGCTCCAAATCTACTCAGGCATTCATGCAGAAGAACAATTACAATGTTCTGGAATGGCCATCCCAGTCCCCAGACCTGAATATCATTGAACATCTGTGGGATCATTTGAAGAGGGCTGTCCATGCTCGGCGACCATCAAACTTAACTGGAATTGTTTTGTAAAGAGGACTGGTCAAAAATACCTTCATCCAGGATCCAGGAACTCATTAAAAGCTACAGGAAGCGACTAGAGGCTGTTATTTTTGCAAAAGGAGGATCTACTAAATATTAATGTCACTTTTCTGGTGAGGTGCCCATACTTATGCACCTGTCAAATTTTGTTTGGATGCAGATTGCACATTTTCTGTTAGTACAATAAACCTCATTTCAAGGCAGAAACATTACTGTGTCCAATAGTTATTACATATATCAAACTGAAATAGCTGTTGCAAAAACACCAATTTTTATAAAACATTAAGATTAATAGGGGTGCCAAAATTTTTCATATAACTATATATATATAATATATAAATATATATAAATATATATATATATATATATATATATATATATATATGTATTATATATATATATATATATATATATATATATATATATATATATATATATATATATACACACATATTCTATGTGTATATATCTATTCTTTTGTTTGTGTATTAACCTAATCAGAAGCATGCTCAGTTAAAAAAACCGAATCCGTCATTTGACGGATGACGGATACTGCGCCCATAGGCTTCCATTATAGCACATGACGGACAGCGTCAGATCCGTCGCCGTCCGATTTTTCGCCAGAGACAAAAAACTTTGCTTTGTGCGTCGTGTCCGGCCGACAGACCAAAAATTTTCGAAGGATGAAGCGCACGGCCATCCGTCGCTAATACAAGTCTATGAGAAAACGAATCCTGCGGCATCAGTCGCCGGATCCGTTTTTTTAAAAAAAACGACGGATTGTGACTGATGGCAAAAACCTGATGTGTGAGAGAGGCCTTATCTTTTTAGCAACTCTGCGATAATGCTCTCGGACAAGACAAAAGATCAAAATTTCTGTCAATTTTACAACCTTTATCTCACGTAAATTTTTTGTGTGTTTTTACCATAAAACGCAATGTTGCCTCTTGAGAGTGCAGCGGATCGGATTGTTCTTAGTCACATAGAGTGACGGCAGGGTTGTAGTTTAAGATTGGACAACCTTTTAAGATCTACAGATAGATCAGCATGTAGAAATAGAAAGGGCGGACAACACTTTGGTCTAACCCAGATCTTACAACACTTACCCTTCATACAGTAATCTAGTTCAAGCAGTTCACTGTCCTCAGGTTGTTCCTGCCAGTACACCAAGTAATGAGTGACATTCCCATTGGGTTCTGATGGTGCCTTCCATTTCAGTATAATCTGAGATGATGCATTGGATATAGAAAATGGGTCGAGTGGAACAGAAGGAGCTGAAATTAAAGAAAGCATTATATGCTTCTACCCATAGCTAAACAGAGCATTGCTACATGTTAAAGAGTTTAAAGACAAATTAAAGGAATCAATATCCTATAGGCCAGAACTTACTGGTTTCATTTGTTCTTATATAGATGATTTCACTCTTTGCTCCATACGGTCGTGCTCTTTCATCTGATGAAGACACTAAAGTCTTCACAAATACAGCGTACTGTGTCCAAGGCTTCAAATTACGCAAGAGATGTCCTGGAGGACTCGGGGTCTTGCCATCTGTAGTACGTTGCGGAGGATCCACATCCACCACTGTCCAGCTATTGGATCCACATGCATCTTGACCATCAAACTCTGTGACATTTTGGTAGGGTCTTGACAAAGGAGGAAGCACAGATTCATATGTAAACAATTTAGATGTTGATGATCTTAATCTACTACAGTACGGAGGTGCGAACTGATCTAGTACCTGAGAAATAGTGATAGGTAGATAACATTTACACTTTCAGACAAAATGTATAGGGAAAACTTGACAATTGGCAATTTGCTTGTTTTAGTATACATCTGTTTGTAGCTATTGGCAATCATATTTGTACCAGTTAAAGAAAACCAGTCACCAGGAATAACACTGTTAACCTGCAGATATGGGGTTGAAGGGAATCTGTCACCCCATTTTTCGACCATCAGCTGTAAATGGGGTGACAGATTCCCTTTAATCTACAGGTTAATAGTGTTAATAATAATGCTGCCTGGCGCCTGAACACAGCTGAATGCAGAGGGAGAAAATTAACTTTTTTCCCCCGCCAGCATTCGATATTCAGTGTATAAAGATAAATTGTGTGCACAGCCTGAAAGGTGCCAGAGTAGGTTCCTACACCGTGAAGATAATGAAAAGAGAACTCGGCACTCAACTTAGCGAAAAGGGTAAATATTTATTGTAGTCCACGGTAGTGAAACGTTTCGGTCCTAAATTTCGGACCTTCATCAGCCACTACATATATGTAATACAAAAACAAAAAGGATTTTCAAAATTCTTACAATAAAGATAAAAGTAAAGTTGCAAAGAAAACATAATAATATAACCAAGGTATGTACAATAGTATAATATGAACGTGGTTTACTAGAGAAAATCATCTTTATATAGAAGTATGCTAGTCCTCAAATAGTTAGGGACAGACTCTTCAGACCAGATGAGACGTGAGGGTGATATAGCACAGAAAATAAGACGTACCATTAAGTACCGGGAGGGGGTAGAAATACCCAATTCAGAGGTAAGCAGTAGATACTGTTGGGATCTGGTGGGTGATTAGACATAATGAGAAAAGTGACAGCGGCCAGTGATCAAAAATATCAAAGGTATGACATACCAGGTAGATCTCCAAAGTAAGGGTTAAAGGTGAGTATCTGAAAACAAAAGCCTCATTCAATTCATCCAGTAGTGGAGGCATATAGGGGAATAGATCCGGTGTACTAACCGGCGGTGGTCATACCTGGGTGAGAGTTCTAAGTCAGGTCTCCGCTGCATGCCGTGGGAGGGACGCGGTATCCGCCGCTGGTCCTTGTGCAGTGAAGGCAGACTCAGCATTAGAGACTAAAAAGGGGAAAGGGCGGGACTAGTGATTTAGTCTAGCCAATAGCGGTGGTGGGTGTGAGAACTGGGAGAGTCATGGGCGGAAACTGATGGCCGTGCGTGTCACAGGAAGAAAATTGCGTTCTAGAGTTAGGCTATGGTTCCACGGTCCGGAACCATAGCGCTTTTGACGGAGCGGAAATTCCGCTCCGTCTAAGCCCCGCCCCTTTCTGACGCGCGATCTTTCCGGAGGTGTTCAGGACACCTCGGAACACTCCGGAAAGAGCGCAGGGCTACATAGCCCTGTGTTAATTATGTTGCGGCGACGCACCGTCGCCGCAATACGCGAGGACATGCTGCGGTCTAAAAAGACGCGCCGCATGTCCGTTTACGCAGGTTTGCCACCTGCGTATTGTTACGCATAGTGGAGACGGGATTTCTTGAAATCCCCTCCACTATGCTGTAACATCTGGACGCTGCGTGTTTGGCGCTGCGCCAGCGCACAGCGCCAAACACGCAGCGTTTCCTGACCGTGGAAACTCACCTTAGTGCTGAGAGGGATTCCGGTATGAGGAGGTTAATAGCAAGTGAGGTGACGTGCTCAAAGGTGGATAGCTGAGCAGAGGATCCACAGACAATTCTTTTAGTACAAACGGCTCTAGAGGAAAAGAGAGAAACTGTTAATAAATGCAGAGACATACCGGTGTAAAGTATAACAGACAAGTGATTGCACCATATCTTAATACAGCAAATAAGTATAGAAATATAGGCAGATTCTGATAAATCAATATCTTAAAGAGATATGAGCCGCATGCGGTCATTATTTGTCTGTAACTAAATGGTCCCACATGTGCATGGAAATTATGAAAATATATACCTTATAATCCATGTTAGAGATGTGTATCAAAGCATATTCTATTGTGGACTGGTAATCACAAAATAGTATTATGTTATTATTAGACAATATAATGTCAGTGGAGAAAAGTACCAGAACCTATTGTGCTGTAGGCAGGTGGTCATATAGCAATATAGTATTAAACAGTATAATGTGATTGATGAACTCTCATTACATTTTTATGAAAAATAGCGTTTGTTTGCACACCTGCCTAAATCAATATCTTAAAGAGATATGGGCCGCGTGCGGTCATTATTTGTCTGTAACTTAATGGTCCCACATGTGCATGGAAAGTATGAAAATATATACCTTATTATCCATGTTAGAGATGTGTATCAGAGCATATTCTATTGTGGACTGGTAATCACAAAATAATATTATATTATTATTAGACAATATAATGTCAGTGGAGAAAAGTACCAGAACCTATTGTGCTGTAGACCGGCGATCACATAGCAATATAGTTTTAAACAGTATAATGTGATTGATGAACTCTCATTACATTTTTTTATGAAAAATAGCGTTTGTTCGCACACCCGCTCAAGTCTGTGACGATACATATAAAAGCCTATGTACTAGATAGATGTGTAGATGTGCACACTTATGTCAGAAGTTCTAATGGTCCAGAATAAAATAGTATCCGATAGAAACGGACAATTCATAGGAAGGATAGTAGATCATAGTCTCGGTTGAGACCCTTAGGTGACAGTGTGTCCAATGTATGGATCCAATAGGCCTCACGGCGTTTTAGTTGCCGTATCCGATCACCACCCCTTCTTGATTGTGGTACCTGTTCCAAAATTTGGAACCTCAGTTGAGCTATTGTATAACCCGCGGAAATGAAATGAGACGGAACAGGCAGAAGTGTATTTTTGCAGCGGATAGTAGATTTATGTTTTGAAATACGGTCCTTTGCTGGTTGAGTCGTTTCGCCAATATATAAAAGGCCGCATGGACACTTGATGGCGTATATGACATAAGGGGTATTACAGGTAAAATAGCCCCGAATTCTGAATGTTTTGCCAGTATAAGGGTGATGAATGGTCTCACCCTTTAAGACATTAGAGCATTGGGTGCAGTTAAGGCAAGGGAATGTGCCTATTCTAGGTTTTTTAATGAAACCTTGTGTTGTCCTAGGTTTTGTAGACCCTAGGTCAGCTCGAATTAAGGAATCTCTCAGATTAGGGGCACGGCGAAAACAGGGGAGGAATGGTTTTGCAAATTCAGAGATATCTGGATGGGCTTTTTGTAGAAGGGGCCAATGTTGGCGAATAGATCTGTGGAGGATATATGCAAAAGGGTGATAGGAATGTACAAAAGTTATTCTGCCTGTATTATCCTCTCTGTTATGGGTTCGTGTAGACAAAGAAAGATCCAAGGTACGCTGTGGGTAACCCCTCTCTATGAACTTAGCATTCATCTCCGTTAAACGTTTATTCAGAATTGGTAGGGTTAGAAACAATTCGTTTCACCCGGTGAAACTGTGACCTGGGGATTGAGTTTTTCATAGTAGTGGGATGAAAGCTGGAGAAATGAAGTAAGCCATTGCGGTCAGTTACAACTATCAAGTACTGGCACCCCTGAGGAAGTTGCACAACTTAAAACACAAATTAGCAACAATATTGGTCAACATAGAAAGGACATTGAAGACCGGAAGAGACGGAAAAATGTAATGAGAGTTCATCAATCACATTATACTGTTTAAAACTATATTGCTATGTGATCGCCGGTCTACAGCACAATAGGTTCTGGTACTTTTCTCCACTGACATTATATTGTCTAATAATAATATAATATTATTTTGTGATTACCAGTCCACAATAGAATATGCTCTGATACACATCTCTAACATGGATAATAAGGTATATATTTTCATAATTTCCATGCACATGTGGGACCATTAAGTTACAGACAAATAATGACCGCACGCGGCCCATATCTCTTTAAGATATTGATTTAGGCAGGTGTGCAAACAAACGCTATTTTTCATAAAAATGTAATGAGAGTTCATCAATCACATTATACTGTTTAATACTATATTGCTATATGACCACCTGCCTACAGCACAATAGGTTCTGGTACTTTTCTCCACTGACATTATATTGTCTAATAATAACATAATACTATTTTGTGATTACCAGTCCACAATAGAATATGCTTTGATACACATCTCTAACATGGATTATAAGGTATATATTTTCATAATTTCCATGCACATGTGGGACCATTTAGTTACAGACAAATAATGACCGCATGCGGCTCATATCTCTTTAAGATATTGATTTATCAGAATCTGCCTATATTTCTATACTTATTTGCTGTATTAAGATATGGTGCAATCACTTGTCTATTATACTTTACACCGGTATGTCTCTGCATTTATTAACAGTTTCTTTCTTTTCCTCTAGAGCCGCTTGTACTAAAAGAATTGTCTGTGGATCCTCTGCTCAGCTATCCACCTATGAGCACGTCACCTCACTTGCTATTAACCTCCTCATACCGGAATCCCTCTCAGCACTTACTCTAGAACGCAATTTTCTTCCTGTGACACGCACGGCCATCAGTTTCCGCCCATGACTCTCCCAGTTCTCACACCCACCACCGCTATTGGCTAGGCTAAATCACTAGTCCCGCCCTTTCCCCTTTTTAGTCTCTAATGCTGAGTCTGCCTTCACTGCACAAGGACCAGCGGCGGATACCGCGTCCCTCCCACGGCATGCAGCGGAGACCTGACTTAAAACTCTCACCCAGGTATGACCACCGCCGGTTGTACACCGGATCTATTCCCCTATATGCCTCCACTACTGGATGAATTGAATGAGGCTTTTGTTTTCAGATACTCACCTTTAACCCTTACTTTGGAGATCTACCTGGTATGTCATACCTTTGATATTTTTGATCACTGGCCGCTGTCACTTTTTCTCATTATGTCTTATCACCCACCAGATCCCAACAGTATCTACTGCTTACCTCTGAATTGGGTATTTCTACCCCCTCCCGGTACTTAATGGTACGTCTTATTTTCTGTGCTATATCACCCTCCGTCTCATCTGGTCTGAAGAGTCTGTCCCTAACTATTTGAGGACTAGCATACTTCTATATAAAGATGATTTTCTCTAGTAAACCACGTTCATATTATACTATTGTACATACCTTGGTTATATTATTATGTTTTCTTTGCAACTTTACTTTTATCTTTATTGTAAGAATTTTGAAAATCCTTTTTGTTTTTGTATTACATATATGTAGTGGCTGATGAAGGTCCGAAATTTAGGACCGAAACGTTTCACTACCGTGGACTACAATAAATATTTACCCTTTTCGCTAAGTTGAGTGCCGAGTTCTCTTTTCATTAGCATTCGGTATTCAGTCACAGCCACCGGTTCAGTCATGGCTCTGAGGATACAGAGAAGCCGCTGTGACCGTACCCCCAGCCCTGACTGACACTGGCTCTACATTGTGGCCGTCTGTCAGTCAGGGCCGGGGGAACGGTCACAGCGGCTTCTCTGTATCCTCAGAGCCATGACTGAACCGAAAGCGTCGAGCCCCTATGACTGAATACCGAATGCTGGCGTGGAGAATAAACATCATTTTCTCCCCGCTGCATTCGGCTACGTACAGGCACCGGACATCATAATAATGCTGTTAGCATGCAGATTAACCGCACATCTGAAGGTTAACAGCGTTATTCCTGGTGACAGGTTCCCTTTAAGTACAACCCTCTCTGGTATAACAAATTACAAGATCTTTTAAGGAGAATCCAAATTTAGCAGTGGGGCCAAAGACGCATTCATAAAAGTGCTCAGATAAGTAAAAAGTAATACAATAAATTCTACTTTCCCAAGTGATCCACTGCATGCCCCATTACGGCATTTACTCAGTCCCACTGGTGTGCGCTTCCTGGTCCTGTCCTCAACAATTAAGAAATGGCTGAAACCGTTCAATCAGCCAATCACTAGCTGACACTTGGCATGTCAGAGGTGAGACCAGGAAGCATACACCAGCGGTAATCAGGAAAGCCCTGGAATGAGGCCTGTGCGGGATCACTGACGGTATGTTATTATTTTTTTAACCACTCTTCGCACTTTCAAAATGTTTTTGCATAGAAAATCCCTTTAATGTATAGCTAAAGTGAGCATGACACTTCCTTTAAAAAAGCTTTATATATCTACACCATGACAACCCAGATATACTCTACGGGTTATGGAATACATGGTTGGACACCACAGCCTGGATTCTTAAAGGGGTTGTCTAGTTGTCTGCTAAAAGTTCGAATCATTTTAAATGACTGCAGACTTCTGAATCCTTACAGCGTGCGCACTGCATGCTGTCAGGATTCTCCAGTGTTGCTGCCAAGAATGAGCAGTCACCACTGCAAGCATGTGACCTGCATACTTCCGGCCACATTCCTACTAGATGTGCTTGGCTGCATGTCAGACTGCGTACTTGCTGTCACATGCTCACCTGATTTCAGCAGCAACACCAGATAATCCAGATAGGATTCCAAAGTCTGCAGTCACATAGGGTGACTGCAGACTTTTAGCAGAGGACCGGACAACCCCTTAAAATGGTCTATACATATAGATGGCTTCTAGCTGAACAATGTTTCGGCCAGCCATCCTGCAGGCAGCCATCTCTACGACTACCTTATAAAGGAGCGCTTGTTTGGTTTCCGAAATCGGACATGTGCAATCAACATCTCTCCCAACCATCAGTCAGCTGGTGCCCACATACACATTACATGGTCAGCCGAACCCATACATAAAGGCGGCATCAGCCAACGTTAGTCTACTGTGTCTGGGGGCCTTTAAAGGGGATATCTGGAAAAAAATTACTTTTTTACTATGGGGCTAAGAACTAGCCGGCTGTTTCCAACTCTCTGCCTGTTCTGCCAGCTGCTGATGTCTGCTGGCTCAGGCCAGTCACAAACCGCTCCTGCTGATGTCACATCAGCAGAGAAGCATCTTCTATTCCGCTCTGCTTTGTTGACGGTATGACTACCGATGCCATGCCGACTGATATCAGTCTCCCTTCTGCATAACTGTAGGAAGCCGGCTGTCAAACAGGAAGACGTCGCCAAACATGCCCCATCATCAGAGCAGCCTGGAAGAAGAATTGCCCTGTAGACATGGAGCAGCTAAATTGCCAGAGGACCGTGATCACTATGAGCTTGTGGTGCCACGCAGTACAAGCAGGTAGTTTGCATTCAGTGGCGATTACATATGTCTACTTTCACATTATTCATTGGTTATAGGACTGATGAAAACTGCCGAGCACTGTACTCGCCATCCCGGTCAGTCTTATAGCCAACCAACTGAATGGAAGCACATGCATATTAAACGCTTCTTGCAAGATTCTCTATCTGGAAGCCATCTAGATTAGGTGCAGTCTTCCACGAGACCTTTTTTTGTCACCCAGTCACCTGTCATACTGATGTGTACATAGCAATGTTCCCGCTTCAGTGAAGCAAAGAAGTGTTATGTTCACTCCTAAAAACAAACAGAAAGCTGCTGGAAACCGCCTGCAATCGTAAGAAAATTACATATTTTGGATTTCAGAAAAATAACAATGGTCTTCAGGACAAAACACGACTTACGCTTCCTTGTAATGAAACATGAATCCCAGCAAATCGCGAAAGTCAGGCGGCCAGTATGGGTCCCATTTAATCAGCACCTTATCGTAGCTTGACTTTATGAAGTTGAAGCGCAGCGTATCAGTTTCACCTGTAAAAGGATTGGTAAAGTCATAAGAACTGATGAACTACTGTAGAAGCAGGAGCCTCCCAACGCCACAACCATAACGATCACAAGATGATATTCCCTTCACGGCTATGCAGTGCCCTCATAACACCCACCTAAAATGCATGGAACCAACTGCCCAGGCAATCAGCACTTATGGTGGCACCAACATTTAATTACAGCTATGGACAATTAACTACGCCATTCTTAAGGCTTTTGGTGAGGCTCTGCTAGACATGCCATGTTGTGTAGCCAGCAGGGGGCATTGCCTAGGCTCAGAGCTGGTTCCGCTACCCCACGAGACAGCAGGTAAGCAGGTAAGTAGGTGCCTGCTTGTGGACCAGACAAATCTGTGTAGCAAATTGAACAGGATGCAGAGTTTTTATTCTAATGAAAATACCAAATGCTATCTTGTTTAAAGAATATCTAAACACACATTATATTATAATATATATACATTATATCATATATAATGTAATTTCATTTGCAAGCACATAAAAGGGGATCTGTGCCCGGAGACCAGCTCCCCACTGATTGCTCAACATGTACTCCCACCTTCAAGAGGTGTGCTGCTCAGCAGATGTGAGCTCCTGCCTGAGCGTGTGTAGAGCAGACTTTCTGCTGTGTGTGCTTCTATTGCCCGAGCTAGAAAACCGGCCTCCCACATATATGATTTAAAAAAAAAGAAAAAATGTTTATACTTATTCTTTGAATGTGTGATACTTTTGCTGTCATTTTGAGAAATATCTGACAGTTCTCAAGTTGATCAGGTGTCCTCCGAGATACTTTGCCATTCATGAGATGAAAGCTTATACAAAACTTCTCTTAAAAGAAATGAGCCAGAAAAGCACAGTAATATGCACTGGAAAGATTGTGCAAGGGAGTATATTCTCTGAGACTGTAATCCCCTTGTGCTACATGTACATCAGATGTCAGAAAAGAGGATGAAATGAGGGAGTCGCTAAATAACTCACACATGGTAGTGAGTACTTAACCCCTTTATCCCCAAGGGTGGTTTGCATGTTAATGACCGGGCCAATTTTTACAATTCTGACCACTGTCTCTTTTATGAGGTTATAACTCTGGAACGCTTCAACGGATCTTCGCGATTCTGAGAATGTTTAATTGTGACATATTGTACTTCACGTTAGTGGTAAAATTTCTTCGATATAACTTGCGTTTATTTTTGAAAAAAACGCAAATATGGCAAAAATTTGGACAATTTTGCAATTTTCAAACTTTGAATTTTTATTCCCTTAAAACAGAGAAATATGTCACACAAAATAGTTAAGAAATAACATTTCCCACATGTCTACTTTACATCAGCACAATTTTGGAACCAAAATTTTTTTTTGTTAGGAAATTATAAGGGTTAAAAGTTGACCAGTGATTTCTCATTTTTACAACAAAATTTACAAAACCATTTTTTTTTTAGGGACCACCTCACGTTTGAAGTCACTTTGAGGGGTCTATATGGCTGAAAATACCCAAAAGTGACACCATTCTTAAAACTGCACCCCTCAAGGTACTCAAAACCACATTCAAGAAGTTTATTAACCCTTCAGGTGCTTCACAGGAGCTGAAGCAACGTGGAAGGAAAAAATGAACATTTACCGTAACTTTTTAGTCACAAAAATGATCTTTAACAAACATTTTTTTTGTTTTCACAAGGGTAAAAGGAGAAAATGGACAGATAAAGTTGTTGTGCAATTTCTCCTCAGTACGCCAATACCCGATATGTGGGGGGAAACCACTGTTTGGGCGCACGGCAGAGCTTGTAAGGGAAGGAGCGCCGTTTGACTTTTTCAACCAAAATTGGCTGGAATTGAGATTGGACGCCATGTCGCGTTGGGAGAGCCCCTGATGCGCCTAAACAGTGGAAACCCCCAGAAGTGACCCCATTTTGGAAACTAGACCCCCTATGGAACTTATCTAGATCTGCTGTGAGCACTTTGAACCCCCAAGTGTTTCACACAAGTGTATAATGCCTAGGTGTGAAAAAAATTTTTTTTCCACAAAAATGATTTTAAGTCCCAAATTTTTGATTTTTCCCAAGGAAATTGGACCCCAAAAGTTGTTGTCCAAATTGTCCAGAGTACGCTGCTACCCCATATGTGGGGGGGGGGGGAACTGTTTGGGCGCACGGCAGGGCTTGGAAAGGAAGTAATAACGTTTTGGAATGCAGACGTTGATGAGGGTCATGATCCGTTTGCAGTGCCCTACATGTGCCTAAACAGTGGAAACCCCCCACAAGTGTCCCCATTTTGGAAACTAAACCCCCTAGGGAACTTATCTAGATCTGTGGTGAGCACTTTGAACCCCCAAGTGCTTCATACAAGTTTATAATGCCTGGACATGAAAATAAAAAATCCTATTTTTTTCCCCACAAAAATTATCTTTTAGTTACCAATATTTTATTTTCCCAAGGGTAACTGGAGAAATTGGACCACAAAAGTTGTTGTCCAATTTGTCTTGAGTACGCTAATACCCCATATGTGGGGGGAACCACTGTTTGGGCACACGGTAGGGCTGGGAATGGAAGGAGCGCCATTTGACTTTTTCCAACCAAAATTAGCTGGAATTGAGATTGGACGCCATGTTGCATTTGGAGAGCCCCTGATGTGCCTAAACAGTGGAAACCCCCCACAAGTTACCCCATTTTGGAAACTAGACCCCATAAGCAACTTTTCTAGATCTGTGGTGAGCAATTTGAACCCCCAAGCGCCTCACACAAGTTTATAACGTAGAGCCGTAAAATTAAAAAATCATATTTTTCCACAAAAATGATCTTTTCACCCCAATTTTTATTTTCCCAAGGGTAACAAGACCCCAAAAGTTATTGTGTAATTTGTCCTGAGTACGCTGATACCCCATATGTGGGGGTAAACCACTGTTTGGGTGCATGGCAGAGCTCGGAAGGGAAGGAGCGCCGTTTGACTTCAACGCAGAATTGGCTGGACGCCATGTCGTTTGGAGAGCCCCTGATGTGCCTAAACAGTGGAAACCCCCACAAGTGACCCCATTTTGGAAAATAGACCCCTGCAGGAACTTATCTAGATGTGTGGGGAGAACTTAGAACCCCAAGTGCTTCACAGAAGTTTATAGCGTACAGCCATAAAAATAAAAAATCATAATTTTTTTCCACAAAAATGATATTTTCACCCCCAATTTTTTATTTTCCCAAGGGTAACAAGAGAAATTGGACCCCAAAAGTTGTTGCCAAATTTGTCCTGAGTACGCTGATACCCTATATGTGGGAGAAAACTACTGTATGGGCACACGTCGGGGCTCGGTAGGGAAGTAGTGACGTTTTGGATTGCAGACTTTGATGGAATGGTCTGCGGGTGTCATGTCGCGTTTGGAGAAACCCTGATGTGCCTAAACATTGGAAATCCCCCACAAGTGACCCCATTTTGGAAACTAGAGCACCCAAGGAACTTATCTAGATGTGTGGGGAGAACTTTCAACCCCCCAAGTGCTTCACAGAAGTTTATAACGTAGAGCCATAAAAATAAGAAATCATAATTTTTTTCCACAAAAATGATATTTTCGCACCCAATTTTTTAATTTCCCAAGGGTAACAGAAGAAATTAGACCCCAAGAGTTATTGTGCAATTTGTCCTGAGTACGCTGATACCCCATATGTGGGGGTAAACTACTGTTTGTGCGCATGGCAGAGCTCAGAAGGGAAGGAGCACAGTTTGACTTTTTCAACGCAGAATTGGCTGGAATTGAGATCAGACGCCATGTCACATTTGGAGAGCCCCTGATGTGCCTAAACAATGGAAACCCCCCAATTCTAACTCCAACCCAACCCTAACCACAAACCTAACCATAACACACCCCTAACCCTAACTCTAACTTTAGCCCCAACCCTAACGGGAAAATGGTAATAAATACATTTTTTAATTTTATTATTTTTCCCTAACTAAGGGGTGATAAAGGGGGGTTTGATTTACTATTTATAGTGGGTTTTTATGTTTGGCAGCTGTCACACCCTAAAAAATGCTTTTTATTGCAAAAAAATAGTTTTGGCATCACCACATTTTGAGAGCTATAATTTTTGCATATTTTAGCCCACAGAGTCATGTTAGGTCTTATTTTTTGCGGTACGAGTTGACGTTTTTATTGGTACCATTTTTGAGCACGTGACATTTTTTGATCGCTTTTTATTACGATTTTTGGGAGGTTAGAATGAACAAAAATCAGCAATTCATGAATTTCTTTTGGGGGGGCCTTTATACCGTTCTGCGTGTGGTAAAATTGATAAAGCAGTTTTATTCTTCGGGTTAGTACGATTACGGCGATACCTCATTTATATCATTTTTTTATGTTTTGGCGCTTTTATACAATAAAACAATTTTATATAAAAAATAATTATTTTTGCATCTATTTTTTCTGCGAGCTATAACTTTTTTATTTTTTCGCGGATGATGCTGTATGGCAGCTTGTTTGTTGAGGGACAAGATGACGTTTTCAGCGGTACCATGTTTATTTATATCCGTCTTTTTGATCACGTGTTATTCCACTTTTTGTTCGGCGGTATGATGATAAAGCATTGTTTTTTGCTTTTTTTTTTTTTTTTTTAAGGGGTTCATTAAAGGGGTTAACTAGTGGGACAGTTTTATAGGGCGGGTCGTTACGGACGCGGCAATACCAAATATGTGTACTTTTGTTTTTTTTTATTTACATGAAGAAATGAATTTATTGGGGAATATTTTTTTCTTTATTTAGGAATTTTTTTTTACACGTTATTTTTATTTTTTTTTAAACTTTTTTACAGGGTGGGACATCACTGTATAAGGTCAGATAGCCGATCTGACACTGTGCACAGCACTCTGTCAGATCGGCGATCCTCAGGCAGTGCTGCAAGCTTTCTCAGCGCCTCCTCTCAGCAGGCACTGAGGAAGCCGCCTCCCTGCAGGACCCCGCGGCCATCTTGGATCAGGGGTCCTGCAGGGAGGAAGCCCTCGGAACAGCGCGATCACGCTGTTCTGAGGGTCTAGGGAAGCACGCAGGGAGCCCCCTCCCTGCGCTATGCTTCCCTGTGCCCCCGGTACACTGCGATGATGTTTGATCGCAGTGTGCCAGGGGTTAAAGTGCCGGGAGCGGTCCGTGACCGCTCCTGGCACATAGTGCCGGGTGTCAGCTGTGATAATCAGCTGACACCCGGCCGCGATCGGCCGGAGCGCGGCCGATCGCATGTGACGTACTATCCCGTCCATGGTCATACGGGCCCAGGTACCATGGATGGGATAGTACGTCCGATGGCAGAAAGGGGTTAAAGAGTAATAGTAGTTAAAATACGACTTCATAAATCAATAGTACATATTAAAATAAGCAACTTGGTAATATATCAGAAAAATCTGCTTCTTTCTCCTCCTGGACTGATTCCCGGGTAAAATCTATATTCAGTGAAGACAGCTTTCACATTATTGAGGGAGTTGGAGTCATGGAATTTGAGGAGTCAGAGGTTTGGCTTACGGACTCCACAGCCCTGCCGATAGCAGAGAGACAGACGTTTATAGCCGGCCTCCTAAAAATTGTAATGGATGATTTAGGAGCCAGATTTAAGACTCTATTGATCTTCCGCCAAGGTACAACTCAGATCCCTTTCCCATTGGGTCTGAAAGCGGGTTTTAGACTGGTCCAGGGGGATTAATCAGAAGAGAACATGAGAATGAGAAAGTATGTCTTAAGGGGCCAGTGTTTAAACAGTCGACTTCAAAAATTGCTTTACCATTTTTATAAAATGCTCTAGATGGGAGTGATTGAAGAAAATTAGAAAGTAGACCAATTCTCCAGGGTACTAAGGGTGAAGGAGTCAAGAGACCCTGACGGTTTTCCTTTAAATTCCATAAGTTTCCCTGTCCAAAATGTGTTACTCTAGAATAGCCATTGTTTAACCAAGAGCAAAAAATGTTATTCTCTATTCCTGGGGGGAAAACTGGATAGGGTACATAGAGGACAATTGTGGTATGATTGATGAACGAACAGAGGGATTATTATAACATGCAAGAGTTGCCCCAATCAAGGGATGAGTTTTGAGTGTAAAAACCGTAGACAGAAAGAGAGCCGGCAGATCTTTGTGTTGAGGACAAATGTAGCGTTCTCTTTTTTCACTATGAGGTGGAAGAGATGACCTTACCTAGGCATCAGTCTCACAAATCTTTGCCAGCAATGGATGTAGGAGAAGCCTCAAGTAGACAGCACGATCTGATACACCTGAGAAGAGCCTGATCACAGCTCAGTCTATGGCTATAGGGTTGGTGAGCCAGGTGCTTTGGAGAATGTTCTCCTTGTCCTTAAAGTACACGGATTTTGGTAAAAACTTACCTGTAAAATCCTTTTCAGCGAAGGAAGGAAGAGAGACACAGTATTCATTACTGATGGGTAGGCGGAGCCCCAGATCAGGATGTTACCTCAGATCAAAAGAGTGCTGACTGGCTGGCCCCTCCAGCTCGGGCTCCTCCTACTGAGCTCCAGTCGTACCAAAGCTTTTAGGAAAAGAGCCAAGATCACCAGCGGAGCAACATAACCCCTTCTGAAGGAACTTCAGAGAAAAAACACAAGGATACAGGTTATGCATGCAAAGAAAGCCAAAAACCACAGAGTTCCAGGTACTACTCACGGAACCTGACTACTGCGATGAGCTGGCGATGCTGGAACAGAGCCTTAGCGCGCTGACCTCAGCCCAGATAATCGCTATCAGATAAGGGTCGCGCTGCATCTGAAAACATCAACACACTTCTGCCTTGGGAGGGTGCTGTGTCTCTCTTCCTTCCTTCGCTGAAAAGGATTTTACAGGTAAGTTTTTACCAAAATCCGTGTTTCAGCTGCAGATGGAAGGAAGAGAGCCACAGTATTCATTACTGATGGGACGTCCCAAAGCAGTTCAAAAATAAGGGTGGGAAAAACCAACAAAAGGCAGAAACCCAACAACCTTAACAACAAAGCGCAACCAGCGCTAAACACAAGTTCATCCAGAACTTTAAACTACAGCTGCCTGCAGGACCCTACGTCCGAGGGCTGCATCAGCGGAAGCACTGACGTCCACTTTATAAAACCTTGTAAACGTGTGGACAGAGCGCCAAGTTGCCGCTCGGCAGAGCTGCACTGCCGAGGCACCTTGATGAAAAGCCCACGATGAGGCCACAGCTCTCGTGGAATGGGCTCGAATCTTAATCGGGCAAGATTCACCCCGAAGGCGGTAAGCTTCCAAAATAGCTGACCGGATCCAACGAGCTATAGAATCCTTGGAAGCTCGTTGACCACGCCGACGACCTGCTGGAACCACAAACAGGGAGTCCGTCTTACGAAAACCTTGAGTAATAGATAGATAAAACTTCAAGGCCCGCACTAAATCCAATGTGTGTAAATCTCGCTCTTTCGCATTCTTCGGATCCGGACAGAGTGAAGGCAACACAATATCCTGGTTAACATGAAATTGTGACACCACTTTAGGCAAAAAATCACCCCGAGTGCGAAGCACTACACGATCCGGAAAAAACTCCAGAAAAGGAGGCGAACAAGAAAGAGCTGCCAACTCAGAAACTCTCCTCAAGGAAGTGACTGCAACAAGGAAAGCCACCTTCCAAGAAAGTAAAGAAAGGCTAGCAGAAACCATAGGCTCAAAAGGTTTATACTGAAGAGCCTCCAAAACAAGGTTGAGCCGCCAAGGAGACACGGGTGCCTTCCGCGGCGGAAACTTACGAGATATACCTCGGAAAAAGGAGAGCACGTCTCTATTTGAAGCAATGGTTCTCCGGAACAATAAGGACAGAGCAGAAATCTGACCTTTCAGAGTGCTGACTGCCAAACCCTTGTCTAGCCCATGCTGCAGAAAAGCCAACAGGTTGGGAATGGAAAATTTTCTCGGGTTCCGAGAGGACCCCAAACACCACGAAAAGAAGGTTTCCCAAATTTTGTGGTAAATCCTAGTAGTAGCCGGACATCTTGCAGCACGAAGGGTAGCAATGACCTCGGCTGAGAAACCTCTACGGGTCAAGATTTCGGTCTCAAGAGCCACGCCGTCAAACGCAGGGACATCAAGTCCGGATGACAAACGGGCCCCTGAGTCAACAAGTCCGGTTGAAGAGGGAGTGGAAAAGGAGGTGCCGCCAACAGCGACATTATTGTCGAGAACCACACCCTTCTTGGCCAGTCTGGAGCTATCAAAATAGCTGGAATCCTCTCTAGTCTGATCCGACGCAGTACTAGAGGAAGTAAGGATATCGGCGGGAATACATAGATCAGCTCGAACTGATCCCACTGAGCCACTAGAGCATCCACCGCCACCGCCTTCGGGTCCTTGTACCTGGACATGAATGTCGGTAACTTGGCATTGGACCTGGATGCCATCAAATCCACTTGGGGGGTTCCCCAGCGAGAGCACAGTAGTGCAAAAACTTCCGGGTGGAGGCTCCATTCCCCGGGATCCATCCTTCTGCGACTGAGAAAGTCCGCTGTAATATTCTGAACCCCTGGAATGTGAATCGCCGAAATGGCTGGTACACTGGCCTCTGCCCAAATCAGAATTCGGGACACCTCTACCATGAGTCTGGAACTCCTTGTCCCACCTTGGTGATTGATATACGCGACAGCCGTCGCATTGTCTGTCTGCACTCGGACTGGCAGACCGCTCAAAGGGACCGTCCAATGTTGGAGGCAAAGGAAAATCGCCCTCAATTCCAGGATGTTGATCGGAAGAAAAGACTCTTCCGATGACCATACCCCCTGAATCCAGAGATTGTTCCAAACACCCCCCCAGCCCGTCAGGCTGGCATCGGTGGTTATAACTGACCACTTCGGAGGGAGGAAAGACTTCCCCAGGGAGAATGCCCCTGGACGTAACCACCATTCTAGAGAATCCCGCACCGCGCGAGAAATGGTGACACTGCAATCCAGCGATTGCGACTGGTTCCATCGACTCAAGATGAACCTTTGGAGAGTCCTGGAATGGAACTGGGCAAAAGGAATTGCCTCCATGGACGCCACCATCAGTCCCAGAAGACGCATACACTTCCGTAGGGACATTGCCGTTGAGGATTTCATAATCTGTACATGTCGAAGAAGACATGACTGTTTGTCTGGTGGTAGGGAAACTACCGACCGAAACGTGTCGAGATGCATTCCCAAAAAGAGGATTGTCCTCGATGGTTCCAGGGACGACTTCTCCCAATTGACCAGCCAACCGAAGTCCTTCAGAAACTGAAGAGACAAATCCCGAGCCGTCAACGCCTCCTCCTCCGAGGAAGCCACGATCAAAAGATCGTCCAGATAAGGGAGAATCGTAATCCCCTGTCTTCGAAGGATTGCCATGAGGGGCGCCAGAATTTTTGTAAAGACCCTTGGCGCTGAGGCTAAGCCGAACGGCAGAGCCACAAACTGGTAATGATTCTGACCTATGGCAAATCGAAGAAAGCGCTGATGAGCCTTTCCGATGGGAATATGCAAATAGGCGTCGCGAATGTCGATTGACACCAGAAAATCGTTCTGTGACAGAGCTGCCACAACGGAACGAAGCGACTCCATGCGAAATTTCCGGGCATGGACATGCCGGTTTAATCGCTTGAGATCCAGAATCGGGCGAAATTTGTTCTCCTTTTTGGGAACTATAAAAAGGTTGGAATAAAAACCTTTCCCTCGGTCCTCTGACGGAACCGGTATCACTACACCCTTTTGTAGCAGAGATTCGACCTCTCGCTGTAGAGCGACAACAAGCTCGGGTTCCGACGGAACGTGAGATTGACAAAAAACATTTGGGGGTCGAGAAGCAAACTCTATGAAATAGCCTGCCGACACTATCCGCGTTACCCAGGAATCTGGAACGCGAGCCATCCAAGTCGCCTTGAAAAGAAGCAGGCGACCCCCCACTCGAGAATCCTCGAGTGGACCCCTGGCGTCAATCCGACTTTGCGGGCTTCTTGTCAAGTTCCCGCTTGTCCTGGCGGAAACTCTGCTTCCAGGGAGTACGAGTTTTCTGAGAGGATTTCTTTCCTGAGAAGGAAGGACGACCCGATCCCCACGAGGAGTGACTAGATCGTCCTCGGCCCCGAAAGGACCGCCGACCACTATAGACACCAGGCTTACTGGACACCGAGGCCATGGCCCTACGCTGTGGTAATGCTGATTCCTTCGCCTTAGCCTTGGAAATCAGCTCTGTGAGGTCGGATCCAAAAAGATGGCCACCCTTGTAAGGTAAGGCCAACAACCCTTGTTTGGAAACTGCGTCCCCGGCCCACTGTCTGAGCCATAAAGCTCTTCTGACTGTGACCGCTGAAGCTTGCGCTTTGGCCAGCAGAGATGCCGTATCCAGACCGGCATCAAAGATATAACAGGCTGCCGTTTCTAACCATTCACAAGTTTCCCGTATCTCAGATAACGGAGATTCATTTTGCAACTCCGTCTTCAGACGTGCCAACCAGCTTAGAGAAGCTCTAGCAGCACACATGGATCCTAGCACTGCTCGAAATCCATGACCCGCAGCCTCATAGCTTGCTTTTGCCGCCACTTCTGCCTTTCTATCCAAAGGCTCCTGTAAGCTCGCTTTTCCCTTAATAGGGAGTAGTGAGGATTTACTAAGCTGAGATAAAGACACATCCACTTCAGGAGCAGAAGTCCAATTATCCTTTAACTCCGCAGAGCAAGGATAAAGTGTATCAAAGAAATGCGTTCCATGAAAACGCTTATCTGGACATAGACGTTCCTCCTCTATTACACTATTAAGCTCATCCAGAGCTGGCAATGTTGTACGCGAAGCACGGGACTCCTGGAACATGCGTGCTGATTTACCAGGACGACTAGTTACCTCCTCCGGTAACTGTAATATATCTCTCATGGCTTCAATCAATGCCTCCGTACGCTTCGCCATAGAGGAACGCCCCTGCGGCTCGTCCGCATCTGAATCGGATATTTCTCCATCCGAATTTAAAGGGGAACTCTGCCCAATATCAGATACATCTGACTCGCTTCGTGTAGAGGCCGGTAACGGCCTGCGTCGCTTCCTCTGAGAGGAATTAGCAGACACATATTGACCTAAAAGGTCAGACAAGTTGTTGATCGATCGAGCGATATCGTCCAATTTTCCACCGCTGTCGACCGCAGCGCTAGACGCTGTGGAGGTCTGCGTATCTGATTGCCGTAATGGCACTGGGACGTGGTCCGCGGCATCTGAACCCTGTTCAGACATGTCTCACCTGTATGAGCAGGTCAAAGCGGTAATACCAGCAAAAACTATGCGTTTTTTTTTTTTTTTTTTAAACGCTGAAGGGTTAACGCTCCACCAAGCAGGGTTACCCCAGCGGTATTCAGTCAAAAAATTTTAGCTGGTAGAAATAACCCTCAGAGGGGTTAATATTGCAAACTCACCACAATATATATATTTGTGAGCCCCAGCCAATTTTTATGTCTCTAATGAGACTGCAGCTGCAGGATAGCGATCGCTGCGCTGCAGGGTGAGGAATCAGCACTCAACCAGCTGGCCGTGGTGTCTTATGAGGAGAGGAGCGGTCTGAGGAGCCCAGGAGCCTGTGTAATGGCCGCCACAGTGAGGGAGTCGCAGGAGAAACGCCAGAGCGCGCGTCTTCCTGCTCAGAAGACCGGGAATCGATAGGCCACGCCCCCCGCCAGCTCGAATATTGAGCGTGAACTCCCCCGCTCCTGCTCCCTCTCTGTCCTGCAGGTATCTGCCTGCGGACAAAAAATCACCACATCTACTTGTAACAGCGCTGTCACAGCAGCGCTGAAGCATACTGACATACATGTAGTAGCGCTGTCACAGCAGCGCTGAAGCATACTGACATTACATGTAGTAGCGCTGTCACAGCAGCGCTGAAGCAACTGATATACAAGTAATAGCGCTGCTCATCCAGACGCTAAAGCACTCACACATAATTATAATCAAAAATTTGTGTGGAGTACTCACCAGCCAAGGCGCCACAGGGACCCTCAGGGGTTTCTGGCGCTGTGCCCATGCTTCCCCCCAGGGCGAAGAACGCAGTGACCGCACGTGTGGTTTGCGTCCCGCCAGGGAAGCTCTCCTCATCCCCCAGGGCCGGCAAGGATTCTGCAGGGACTTTAAGTAAATACAGATCCGCCAAGGGAGAGGTTGGGGTACAGCAGCGCTGGTACCCCTGAGCAGGGTGGATTTGATTTAAATCAAACTGATTTAAATCACGATTTAAATCACGATTTAAATCACTAGTCAGTAAGGCTTGATTTAAATCAGTGATTTAAATCAAAGTTTCTACCAGACCGGTATATCTAATTTCATCATGTGTGATACGCCCCAGACTGGTGTATCTAATTTCATCATGCGCGATATGCCCCAGACCGGTGTATCTAATCCCATAATGCGATACACTACACTCAGCCCTGTATCTAGATACATGCAGTGTGTCATGTGCTGTGAATAATCCCAGTGTGTGATACTCTCCACGTATCTGTGCTCAGTTTATAATACAGCGAGCAGCATGGACTAACAGAATAGATGCTGCCGGTCGTCCTCAGTGACAGCCTACTTGTCAGTATCACTGGCAGTCCCCAACAAAATGGCTCCGCTCTGTGAGCCTAAACTACATCCTCTGTTATTACAAACACCTAGTAACGGAGGAGAGAAGTCACACGTGATCATTTTCTTGTCTGCTTGCCCTTCCTCCTCACACTTAGATTCACATTCTTCTTGTGTTGTGCAGATCTATTACACTCCAAACAATCAGAAACATATTGTCTAACTTCTTGGACTTGGCACTGAAGGGGTTGATTCTGTATTCATATAGGTTTGTAGAACAATAGGATTAAGGTCTTTTTCTCAACTCTGTTCATGTTGTAACATTTTTGCCGTGAAGAAGAAGCTGGGACCTCTGCGGAGTCAAATTCCGCTTTTGAGAACTGCGTAAGTAAAGCGAGCGTCTGTGATAATATAGGAGAGAAACTGCCCACTAATCCTACAGAAACCTCTGGAAGAGCATGGCATTGTGAATGTTACACATATACAGCCTTTATTCTACTGAGTTAAACAACTCAGCTTTATCTCATGATGGAAGAACCTTTGGATGGTAAAATATTTTCCTCAAAAAGCAGTTTATTGAAAAAAATCCAATTTAAATCAAAAAATCCGATTAAATCAAAAAATCCGATTTAAATCAAAAAAATCCGATTTTTTTGATTTTTTTAAAAAAATCATTGATTTTTATCCACCCTGCCCCTGAGACCTCTAGACCAACTGGTGATCCAAGTCTCCTGTCCGAATATAAAATAATAAAATCTTCTGAGGAGCTGCATTAGCAGCGACCATCCTCTGGACCTCAAATCTTAGACTGGAGCTGAGTAGGAGGAGCCCGAGCTGGAGGGGCCAGCCAGTCAGCACTCTTTTGATCTGAGGTGACATCCTGATCTGGGGCTCCGCCTACCCATCAGTAATGAATACTGTGGCTCTCTTCCTTCCATCTGCAGCTGAAAATGGAGTCTGCATAAGATATCTCTTGGATTGTTAATATCAATGACAAAGGTGGCATCTAGGGGTCTTTGTGTGACCTTGCTGAATATGGTGGTTAGGTTACCAAAGATTTGAGGTCTTCCTGGCCTCTACCTACCGGCAATACTTTAATGCAAATATTGTTTCTTCTTCCCCTATTTTCTTGGTCGTCGAGATGAGGGGGTCATGTTTTGTACCTGGGAGTTGAAGGTTTAGTGTTTACTTTACAAGGTTTGGATCAGATCTGAGAGGTCGCTTGAGACACCCTCCATAACTATTGCCCTGGAGGCCAGAAGGCTGACTTCCTCTTGTAAAGAGTCAATGGCCTGTTGGTGTGAGGCTTCAATTCTCTGTGCCAAGGAATTAATGTCTTGTATTGTTGGTAGGTCCGGATGTATTGAAGATGGAGATGTGTGTACATGTTGAGTTGTATGGTATTGCCGACTCATCTGCACAGACTGTGGTGTGTCTAGGCCCTTGGTGACATAGGGGTGCACAAAGTCATCCAGAGATGGAGAGTGACTCCTTGTGAATATCGTTTGAGGCCTTGCAGTGAGTGTCCCTGGCATGCTTGGTGGTTCTTGGTGGTGCGAGCTGATTGATGGGTTAGGCATTGGTGCCATTTTAGATAGAGATGGGCTGGCACGTGTGAAAAAACGCCCAATGGTATTGTTCTGTGCTTCTTAATGGAGTGTGATTAATACAGGAGATTTTATGTCTAAGTCTCTGTGTTTTTCAGGCATCCTTGGAAGTGTACATAAAAGAATTAGTCCTTGTCAGGTGTCCGGGACCTTAGGGCATAGGTGGTTTATGTTCTCATTTCATCATGCTTAGTTTGCATCAGTCCGATTATTTCCAAGTTGGATGCAGTTGGGCTGAGACTGATCACTCGTACGCGTAGGCACAAAGCTGGCTATCACCTTTAGGTATCAGTTGCATCTGAATTCCACAACACCTTTTTATTTAATAATGTTTAACTGGTGGTAGGATTCTAGAGCCTGTTCTATTCCGATGTGACCATTAGATGGCGATAGAGTACTTAAAATGCTTGTTTTATGGCGAGTCCGTGTATTACAATAAATTGCCACCTGATGTCAGTAGAAGGTTATGAATAAGATAGCTGGATGGGAAAACTATATATTTGTAAACATGGATAGTGCCCCACTACTGCAGTCCCCGTACTAAAGAGTAAAAATTGCGAGGAGGCTGTGCTGAGCCTCTAGCTTTATAAAAAGAGAAATAGGTCTGTGTCTCTAGCAGGTGAATACATCCTCAGCTACTATCACGACGGGGTGCCTGCAAGATGCCTGACCAGGGCAGCAAAACGCTGAGGGACAGAGTCCCCACTCCCAGCCATTCCCCTTGATCTCTCCGGTGGAGTGAAGGCGGCAACCACCGCTCAGGACATGGGAAACTGTGTGGATTGAGGAGATCTAGTCTGTTGGCCTCAGAGCCCTCTCAAGCACATGCAGCTCCTCCGGCTTCCGGCCACGCCCCTTCCATATAACTTCATGAGCACCAACCGTCCTTTCTCTCAGTAATGGAAAAATCTGTATTTACTGAAGACAGATTTTACCTGTGAATTGAGAATTTAATAATGACTGACCAGACGAGGAGGAGAAAGAGAATTTCTCTAATAATATAGATTACAAAATCTCCTATTTCATGTATGCTATCGATTTATGAAATAAAGTAAAAAGAAGGTTACTCTTTAATTGTTGACAGAGCAGTACGTTTTTTTTTAATGTCCACATTAGCGGAGACCAAAAAGAATATTCTCCCAGGCTCCTTTAAGTCAATTTGGTCCTGTGGCTAAATTCGGCATAAAAGGTGTGGGCTAAAATTGTTCCTAGAGGTCAAGAAAATGTAAGCCGCAGCACAATGCACTGCGACATGAAAACTGTTCACAAGACACAACTACATAAGATTTTTATGCATTTTACCATTACGCGCATTTATTTTTATAGTACTGATACTTTAGCCATTATTTTGTATACTTTTTTTAGATGATAGCTTATTATTATGCTTTGCTTATATAGTGCCATCATATTCCGTAGCACTTTACAGACATTATCATCACTGTCCCCATTGGGGCTCACAATCTACATTCCCGGAGTGAAGAAACGGAAGTACCAGAAGGAAACCCACACCAACACAGGGAGAACATACAAACTCCTTGCTTGTCTGAAGTGAGAGAAAAAATGCTCTTCTAAATAGATTTCACAGTAGGTGTGTGTATAAAGGCGAACGTATATTTGTGTGAAAGACCAAGCTGCAGCCGAACCCTTTCATAAGACAGAAGTGTGCTTCAGACTAACTTTTACCGTTTTTATAGCTTACATTGCTATGACGCTAAGGAAAAGTCCCTTAAAGAAGCACTCACATCAAACTTTTTTAGCTCAATATATTGCAATCATCATATTATATAGCACTGTTTACTTACAATTGCTCATTTTGCCTTTCTACCCAATAATTCTTCTATTTTCTCTGCTCTATGTAGAAACAGGAAGTCTTCTTGTCCCTGCAGAAATGATTCCCCTCTTCAACTTCTGAATCAGCTGCTCCCTCCTCCCCCGGGCCATGTTCCATTTTCGTTTTTTGCTCCTTCTTCCCAGAGCCATAACTTTTTTTTATTTTTTGGTCAATATGGCCGTGTGAGGGTTTGTTTTTTGCGGGATGAGTTGTCCTTTTGAACGACATCATTAGTTTTAACATATCGTGTACTGGAAAACGGGAAAAAATTCCAAGTGTGGTGAAATTGCAAAAAAAGTGCAATTCCAGAGTTTGGGGGTTTTTTTTTACCATGTCCACCAAAACTGACCTGCCATTATGATTGTCCAGGTCATTAAGAGCTCACAGACACCAAACATGTCTAGGTTCTGTTTTTTTAAGTGGTGAAAAATAAAAAATGGCGTCATTTTCCAAGACCTGTAGCGTCTCCATTTTGCATGATCTGGGGTTGGGTGAGGGCTTATTTTTTGCATGCCAAGTTGACGGTTTTAATGATACAATTTTGGTGTACATACGATCATTTGACCGCCCATTATTGCATTTTCTTGCAATGTGGAGGTGACCAACAAAACGTAATTCTGGTGTTTTTATTTTTTTTTCTTGTTATGCCATTCAACAATTTTGTTATGCCATTCAACAATTGGGTCAATTCTTTATTTTATATTGATAGATCGGGCGATCCTAAACGCAGCGATACCAAATATGTGTATGTTTGAATTTATTTTTATTGCTTTCTTTTGAATGGGACGAAAGGTGGTGATTTGAACTTTTATAATTTTTAAAACTTTTTTTTCACTTTTTGCATGCTTTAATAGTCTCCAAGGGAGACTAGAAGCTACAATACTTTGCTACACACAGGTGATGATCCGATCTGCGTGTAGCAGAAATGCCGACCACAGGGCGCTCATAACAAATCTGGCAATGACAACCACAGAGGTCTGCTGCAGACCTGTGGTTGTCATGCCAACCCATCAGTGTCCCACGATCATGTGACGGAGTCACCGATGGGCAGGATTAGCGATGCGCTTCCTGTAAGCAGGAGTTAAATGTTGCTGTCAGAGACTGACTTCTGCATTTAACTAATTAACAGTCACAGGTGGATCGCGCTTCCACCCACGGCTGTTGCGGGCACATGTCAGCTGTATAGATCAGCTGTTATGTGCCCGGAAAGGTGTGGGTTCAGTGCCGGAGTCCGCACTAAACGGGGAATCTAACATGTGCGTATTATTACAGCACATGTCAGAAAGGGATTAATGGAAAAAAGAGAATTAACTGGTTAGAAGTGTGAAATGAGCAACTTTAAGTAGACAGTGCTATATGATTGCAATATATATAAAAGGATAACAATTTTGATGGGTATGCTTGTTTAAGGTGCAGTGCAACAGTAAAATAGATTGTACACCTATTATACATAATTATACCTAATATAAATAAAAATAAATATATATGTGTTCCTTGTACATGTTAAATTTGATCATTTTTTCTTCAAATACTTACAGGATGCCTGGTCCCCATTAGTCTTGGTCGCAACATCACTTTTGTCCTGGCGACTTTCTGCTCCCACTATCTTCACCATTTCACGGATTTCTTTCAGGCAAAGCCGTGGGTTGTAATGAAAAAAGAGCCTCCCTTTCGTAATTGTTAAATTGTGCTTTTGCCAGTCCCATAGTTGGCGCAGATTGGCATTATCCAGAGCATAAAAGGAGTAGTCACTGCAATTAAAAGTTAATCATTTTTCTCCAAAAATACATAATATTGCATTTTTAACAAGGTTACAGCACTGACTTCCAAAAAAGTTTTGTTGTTTTTTCTTCACCACTGGATAGGCATCAGTAATGTGTGTTCCCTGTCTGTAGGGAAATGTGGTATTTTTCGCACTATAAGACGCACTTTTTTCCTCCCAAAATGTGGAGGAAAATAGGGATGCGTCTGAGGAAAATGGGGAGTGCGTCATATAGTCCGGATGTAGGGGCTCTGGTGGGGAGGTGGGGGGAGCGGTTTTGGCAGAGCAGCGGGTCACAGAGGCTCCTGTAAACTCCTGTGCCCACTGCTAAAGAGAAATGAATATGCACTGCATTCCACGGGCGTGGAGGGCAATGAATATTCATTTTTCTGGCATCCTGGTAAGATTGGCCCCAACCCGTTGCTGGTATGATCGGCCCCATCCTTATTCTGGAATGATTGGTCCCATCCTTATTCTGGTATGATTGGCTCCATCCCGTTCCTGGTATGATTGGTCCCATACCGTTCCTGGTATGATTGGTTCCATCCTTATTCTGGTATGATTGGCCCCATCCCGTTCCTGGCATGCCCCATCAGAAAAGATTTAAAAAAAAAAAAAAAAAACATTACACTTACCTTCCTCCGCTCCCTCGCAGTGTCCTGCTCCGGTGCCAGCAGCTGCTTAATGCTTGTAAGCAGTGCATGGCAGGGACATCATGCGATGCTCACAAGCAGAGCACAGCTGCAGGAATACTCACCGGGACTGTTCATCGGAGATCGCGGTGAGTATTCATTCCTCTTCAGTGGCGCGCAGTGTCAGCCGCCGGCTTCCTGAAGTGTGCCGATACTTAAGAGAAATTAATATTCAGAATGCATTAAGCAGCTGCTAGCACCGGAGCAGGACACTGCGAGGGAGCGGAGGATGGTAAGTGTAATTTTTTTTAGTTTTTTTGCATGCCAGGAACAGGATGGGGCTAATCATACCAGAATAAGGATGAGACCAATCATACTAGCAACGGCATGGGCCAATCATACCAGAAAAGGATGGGACCAATCATACCAGAAATGGGATGGGACCAATCATTCAAGGAACGGGATGGGGCCAATCATACCAGAATAAGGATGAGACCTATCAATCAAGGTACAGGATGGGGCCAATCATACCAGAATAAGGATGAGACCTATCAATCAAGGAACAGGATGGGCCAATCATACCAGAATAACGATGGGACCAATCATACCAGAATATGGATGGGATCAATCATACCAGAATAAGGATGGGAACCAATCATACCAGAATATGGATGGGATCAATCATACCAGAATAAGGATGGGACCAATCATACCAGGATAGGGATGGGGCCATGCAAACTTGAACGAGATGGGGACCCTGCATACCAGTATAGGGATGAGGGTCGATCATTCCTGCCAGGATAAGGATGATGGGGACCATTCCTACCAGGATAGGGATGAGGGGGCCATGCATATCAGGATAGGGATAGGGGACCATGCATACCAGGATAGGGATGAGGGGACCATATTACCAGGATAGATGATATTAAGTAAAGGATTGACTACTTTTTTTGCTTCAGTTTTTTTTCCCCCTAATCTCCTCCTCTAAAACCTAGGTGCGTCTTATGTCGGTGCTCTTAGGTCGATGCGTCTTATGGTCCGATGCGTCTTACAGTCTGAAAAATATGGTACTTGCCGGTCGCCATCTACCACCATTTTCAGCGCCACTCTGGTCACTCTCCACCATCTTGTGACAGCAGCTCTGACTGGTTGGAAGTCCCTGCTAACAGTTACCATCTCTTTTAATGTATGTCTATGAGAGTGAGGCTCATAGAATTATATTGAGAAGTGACTTCTGGACCACACAGTAACAATGGAGAGATCCGGCAGGTCAGAACTGTGGTCGTGGGGTGCAGAAGAGGACTGGAGCAGCAGAAGACATACATTACTGCTAGCTACCCAGTGGTGAATAAAAAAACCCAGGAGTGGTACGTTAAGCCTGTGACACAAATCGCTGCATGAAGTGTACTAGTATTCAGGGTTTTTTTTTATTTTACATATTCTCATTTTATTGAAAATGTTGAAGACTGTAGGGCACCAAACTGTAGGGAGGTCACCGTTGTATTCTCCACACTTTCATCTGTAATTTTCTATTGGGGTACAAAGCTGTGACCGCGGATTGTGGGCATCGTATGGGAGAGAAAAGTAGTATCATAAACACGCACACAGCAGTTGTCCACTACTACGGGTAACTAATGTTAAGCTACTGCATTTGGCAAGGAAAAGCATGCAGTTATAGAAATCGTCACTAGCACTTAAAAGGCTTTTCTCAAGTTTAGAGTATAACTCCCCGATTGCTGGGGGTCTGAGTGTTGGGGCCACCACTGATCCTGAGCACTGCCATTCCATTCATTCTTAAGAAACCGCCAGATAGAGCGCTGTGCTTAGCTGGTCTTCGGCACACCCATAAGAATGAATGGAGCAGCAATGCACATGATCTACTGCCACGCCATCCACATAGGGCTCTTCAGAGTCCAGCTTCTTGGAATCAGTGGAGGTCTCAGAGGTTGGGAAATTATCTCCTGATAGATAGGAAAAAACTTCTAAACTTGAGAGTCCCCTTTTAAAACTACCACTGATCCCGGAGCACCATGGTCAGAATAGCGCCATAGATGCGTAGCATATCCCGTCGAACCTATAAGTCTTTATGTTTTTGAGTAAAAGAGCGTGTAATGACATCACTGATCTTCGGTGCACACTTACTTTGCTTCAAGGACATCTCCACGAATTAAACGCAGCTTCCGGAAGAATGACAGAGATACCAGAGCATAAGATCGCCTTATCTTGAGATATCCGGTAATCTCTTCTATGAGACCAAGGTTTGCCTCTAGCTCAGCGGCAATATTATCTGAAGAAAAAAACACAGCAATAAGTGGGTTACACAACCAGAAAATCAGACATACACACTAAGAAAATGCCGACTTTATTTTCCGTTGGTGATGTCATGTAGAGGATTTATGTTCTCTGTGACAAGCTGTCGTTTTTATTAATACCATTTTGTGGTCCATATGATGTTTTGATTGCTTTTATGGCTAGAAAAAAATAGCAATTCTGACGATTCTATTTTTAATTTTCTGTAAGCCATTTACCTTATGGCATCATTTTATATTCTTATAGGTTACACTTATACGGACGTGGTGATAGCAAATGTAATTTAGTGTAGGATGGGGAAAGAAAGGCAATATCAGTTTTTACATTACATTTGACTAGGGGACGTGAATCGACAATCGACTGCTTAAAATACATACTGCAATGCTTCAGTATGGCAGCACATAGTCATATCAATCTCCTATGAAGCTCAGGGTGTGGCAACATTCGTGAGATTGGGAGAATGGGGGTGTTCAGAAAGCCCCTAGATGCCACTTTATCACGCCCCACAGAGGAGGGATGGGGGGATTTTGGGGGTTGATGACACGGGTACCTGAACATGCACGTAGCCACTTAATTACTGACAGCAGCATGCAGTTGGTGGCCGACAGTGGCATTTACATAGATAAATAGCAGCAATCAGACAGCGCCAGTCGCCATTGTTAGACTGCATTCACACAACTTCAGTCTCTTCTGGATTTTGGATTATACTCGCCTATTCAAAAGTCTATTGGTGAGCCAAATAAAAATTGAATCCTAGAATCTCAACTGTATGACATCAGTTTTTTTATGGACATATTGCCATTATTAACATAGGACACAGGTTTTTAAAATTCACAATTGATGTATAAAAACAAATACCATACGGATGACAGCACAAATGAAAAGTTGCTCTTTTTCTGGATGAAAATCAGCTGCGTTTTAATAGCGCGTGTGAACATAGCCTTAGAAGCAGGTGCTTGGCAGTTCCTGACCTCGCTCCATACACCCACCTACTATGTACGATGGATAAATGCATAGTATTGGCCAAGCTTAAGGCCCCCATACACATTCAGTTGTTTAAAGTGCCCATTAGCAGAATTGTGCACAGTAACCTACACACAGTGTCAGGTCGGCGCCGTTATACTGATTACACTGATACCTGGTGATGAAATCCGTCTTGTGGTTGTTGTTTAATCTTTATTTTCAGTTGTGAGTTAATGACAGCATGAGCATATCATTAACTCAAAACTGAAAATACAGATTAAACAACAACCACAAGACGGATTTCATCACCAGGTATCAGTGTAATCAGTATAACGGTGCCGACCTGACACTGTCTGTAGGTTAATCCTGCCGACAGGTTCCCTTTAACTAACAGACTTAATGTAGGCACAGCCATACACACTTAAGTGTGTAAGTTGTTCAACCGGGCCGTAAGTGTTCAGTGACAATGGGCCAAGAACAATCTTTCTGGAAATAGTCTTCCAAAAGAAAATTGTACATTGACAAATGATCTTTCTATGAACAAAAGATCTTTTCATTAACGGTTGGCAGGAAAAAAAAAAAAAAAAAAACACCGGAAACTTCATGTCTATGATCATTCAGCTGAACTGATCTTTCCTTCTTATGTTTTTACGTAACAAATAATCGTTTTGGATTAAATTGTTAATTTTCATCAACTTTAATCTAATGCGTATGAGGCCTTATAATGAAATACTTCTCGGCTTTATGTAAACTCAACATTTGTGGAAAATACAACAGAAAAGGTAACTATGATCTAGCTAGCAACTGTGCAAGTGTTCATGAAAGAAAACTATTTTTTCATCAATGTAAAAAATGTAAAAGTATTGATAGATTTTTTTATGGTATAAAATATGATTTATTTATTTTTTAAATTTGACATTTTTCACTTTTAAACACTAGGGGGAGCAGCTGATATTTTGCCCTGAAAACCTGGAATTAGATACACAAAGTGTATCACACAGGATGGCATTAAATACCCAGAGAGTATCACACAGGATGGGATTAGATACCCAGAGCGTATCACACAGGATGGGATTCGATACATAGAGCGTATCACACAGGATGGGATTAGATACCCAGAGCGTATCACACAGAATGGGATTCGATACATAGAGCGTATCACACAGGATGGGATTAGATACCCAGAGCGTATCACACAGGATGGGATTCGATACATAGAGAATATCACACAGGATGGGATTAGATACCCAGAGCGTATCACACAGAATGGGATTCGATACATAGAGCGTATCACACAGGATGGGATTAGATACCCAGAGCGTATCACACAGGATGGGATTCGATACATAGAGCGTATCACACAGGATGGGATTAGATACCCAGAGCGTATCACACAGGATGGGATTCGATACATAGAGCGTATCACACAGGATGGGATTAGATACCCAGAGTGTATCACACAGGATGGGATTTGATACATAGAGGTATCACACAGGATGGGATTAGATACCAGAGCGTATCACACAGGATGGATTCGATACATAGAGCGTATCACACAGGATGGATTAGATACCCAGAGCGTATCACACAGGATGGGATTAGATACCTAGAGCGTATCACACAGGATGGGATTAAATACCCAGAGCGTATCACACAGGATGGGATTAAATACCCAGAGCGTATCACACAGGATGGGATTAGACACACGGCACTGCGAGATGCATCACATGATGAGCATTAGATACACGGCACTGCAAGCTGCATCACATAATGAGTATTAGATATGAGGCTCTGAGGGTTGTATCATACATGATGAGGATTAGATACACAGCACTGCGAGCTGCATCACACATGATAAGCATTACATATGAGGCTCTGAGGGCTGTATAATACATGATGAGGATTAGATACACAGCACTGCGAGCTACATCACACATGATAAGCATTAGATATGAGGCTCTGAGGGTTGTATCATACATGATGGGATTAGATACACAGCACTGCGAGCTGCATCACACATGATAAGCATTAGATATGAGGCTCTGCAGGGATTGTATCATACATGATGAGGATTAGATACACAGCACTGCGAGCTGCATCACACATGATAAGCATTAGATAGAGGCTCTGAGGGTTGTATCATACATGATGGGATTAGATACACAGCACTGCAGCTGCATCACACATGATAAGCATTAGATGAGGCTCTGAGGGTGTATCATACATGATGAGGATTAGATACACAGCACTGCGAGCTGCATCACACATGATAAGCATTAGATATGAGGCTCTGAGGGTTGTTATCATACATGATGGGATTAGATACACAGCACTGCGAGCTCATCACCATGATAAGCATTAGATATGAGGCTTGAGGGTTGTATCATACATGATGGGATTAGATACACAGCACTGCGAGCTGCATCACACATGATAAGCATTAGATATGAGGCTCTGAGGGTGTATCATACATGATGGGATTAGATACACAGCACTGCGAGCTGCTCAACATGATAAGCATTAGATTGAGGCTCTGAGGGTGTATATACATGATGGATTAGATACACAGCCTGCAGCTCATCACCATATAAGCATTAGATATGAGGTCTGAGGGTGTATCATACATGATGGATTAGATACACAGCATGCGAGCTCATCACACATGATAAGCATAATAGAGCTCTGAGGTTATATACATGTGGGATTAGATACACAGCACGCGAGCTCAAACATGATAAGCATTAGATTGAGGCTCTGAGGGTGTATCATACATGATGGGATTAGATACACAGCACTGCGAGCTCATCACCATGATAAGCATTAATTGAGGCTCTGAGGGTTGTATCATACATGATGAGGATTAGATACACAGCCTGCAGCTGCATCACACATGATAAGCATTAGTTGAGGCTCTGAGGGCTGTATATACATGATGAGGATTAGATACACAGCACTGCGAGCTCATCACATGATAAGCATTAGATATGAGGCTCTGAGGGTTGTATCATACATGATGGGATTAGATACACAGCACTGCGAGCTCATCAACATGATAAGCATTAGATATGAGCTCTGGGGTGTATCATACATGATGGGATTAGATACACAGCACTGCGAGCTGCATCACACATGATAAGCATTAGATATGAGGCCTGGGGTGTATATACATGATGGGATTAGATACACAGCACGCGAGCTGCATCACCATGATAAGCATTAGATATGAGCTTGAGGGTGTATCATACATGATGGGATTAGATACACAGCACGCGAGCTCATCACACATGATAAGCATAGATATGAGCTCTGAGGTTATCATACATGATGAGATTAGATACACAGCACTGCGAGCTGCATCACCATGATAAGCATTAGATATGAGGCTCTGAGGGTTGTATCATACATGATGGGATTAGATACACAGCACTGCGAGCTACATCACACATGATAAGCATTAGATATGAGGCTCTGAGGGTTGTATCATACATGATGGGGATTAGATACACAGCACTGCGAGCTGCATCACACATGATAAGCATTAGATATGAGGCTCTGAGGGTTGTATCATACATGATGGTGATTAGATACACAGCACTGCGAGCTGCATCACGCATGATAAGCATTAGATATGAGGCTCTGAGGGCTGTATCATACATGATGAGGATTAGATACACAGCACTGCGAGCTGCATCACGCATGATAAGCATTAGATATGAGGCTCTGAGGGCTGTATCATACATGATGAGGATTAGATACACAGCACAGCGAGCTGCATCAAACATGATAAGCATTAGATATGAGGCTCTGAGGGTTGTATCATACATGATGGGGATTAGATACACAGCACAGCGAGCTGCATCACACATGATAAGCATTAGATATGAGGCTCTGAGGGCTGTATCATACATGATGAGGATTAGATACACAGCACTGCGAGCTGCATCACACATGATAAGCATTAGATATGAGGCTCTGAGGGTTGTATCATACATGATGGGGATTAGATACACAGCACTGCGAGCTGCATCACACATGATAAGCATTAGATATGAGGCTCTGAGGGCTGTATCATACATGATGGTGATTAGATACACAGCACTTCGAGCTGCATCACGCATAAGCATTAGATATGAGGCTCTGAGGGTTGTATCATACATGATGAGAATTAGATACACAGCACTGCGAGCTACATCACACATGATAAGCATTAGATATGAGGCTCTGAGGGTTGTATCATACATGATGGGGATTAGATACACAGCACTGCGAGCTGCATCACACATGATAAGCATTAGATATGAGGCTCTGAGGGTTGTATCATACATGATGGTGATTAGATACACAGCACTGCGAGCTGCATCACGCATGATAAGCATTAGATATGAGGCTCTGAGGGCTGTATCATACATGATGAGGATTAGATACACAGCACTGCGAGCTGCATCACACATGATAAGCATTAGATATGAGGCTCTGAGGGCTGTATCATACATGATGGGGATTAGATACACAGCACTGCGAGCTGCATCACACATGATAAGCATTAGATATGAGGCTCTGAGGGCTGTATCATACATGATGAGGATTAGATACACAGCACTGCGAGCTGCATCACACATGATAAGCATTAGATATGAGGCTCTGAGGGTTGTATCATACATGATGGTGATTAGATACACAGCACTGCGAGCTGCATCACGCATGATAAGCATTAGATATGAGGCTCTGAGGGCTGTATCATACATGATGAGGATTAGATACACAGCACTGCGAGCTGCATCACGAATGATAAGCATTAGATATGAGGCTCTGAGGGTTGTATCATACATGATGGGGATTAGATACACAGCACTGCGAGCTGCATCACACATGATAAGCATTAGATATGAGGCTCTGAGGGTTGTATCATACATGATGGGGATTAGATACACAGCACTGCGAGCTACATCACACATGATAAGTATTAGATATGAGGCTCTGAGGGTTGTATCATACATGATGGTGATTAGATACACAGCACTGCGAGCTGCATCAAACATGATAAGCATTAGATATGAGGCTCTGAGGGTTGTATCATACATGATGGGGATTAGATACACAGCACTGCGAGCTGCATCACACATGATAAGCATTAGATATGAGGCTCTGAGGGTTGTATCATACATGATGGTGATTAGATACACAGCACTGCGAGCTACATCACACATGATAAGCATTAGATATGAGGCTCTGAGGGTTGTATCATACATGATGGGGATTAGATACACAGCACTGCGAGCTGCATCAAACATGATAAGCATTAGATATGAGGCTCTGAGGGTTGTATCATACATGATGGGGATTAGATACACAGCACTGCGAGCTGCATCAAACATGATAAGCATTAGATATGAGGCTCTGAGGGTTGTATCATACATGATGGGGATTAGATACACAGCACTGCGAGCTGCATCACACATGATAAGCATTAGATATGAGGCTCTGAGGGTTGTATCATACATGATGGTGATTAGATACACAGCACTGCGAGCTACATCACACATGATAAGCATTAGATATGAGGCTCTGAGGGTTGTATCATACATGATGGGGATTAGATACACAGCACCGTGTATCCACAGTAAGTCCAGAATATAAGATTTGCTTTGAGAATCCCAGGGAATAAATACTTACTGCCACCCCGGATATTGATGGCTAAACTCCCACTGATAACTGTGCATCCTCTGAGATCTTGAGCAGAAGTCACAGAATCTATAACTTTCTCCTCCTTCACTATACAAACCTTCGGACAAGGACCTTCACATGGTTCACAAGTCAGACTGTATAAACAAGAAACAAGAATTACTCAGAAAAATCTGTCTGAGGTAAGAAAGCTTTACAAAAGTTGACCATATGGATTAATATACAATACCGTCATATAGTAATATTTTCGGATCAAATCTCAATGATTATACCACAAATGAACATAAATAAATGTGACCCCGTCCAACACTTCTGCTTGGGGAACATCTAATTGGATTCATATGCAGTCATTTATCCCCTTCACAACAATTGATGGACATGTACATCATCGGCCATGCCCTGACTTTGATGCGGGCTCACACGCTGAGCCTGCATCTTTCCCCGAACTCGATGGCTGATTTAATCAGCCATCAAGTGCTTTTAACAGTCGTGCGTGGATGTCTGATATTAACCAGTTAAATGCCGCTGTTAATCACTGACAGCAGCATTTATTATTATTATTATTATTATTATTATACATTTATATAGCGCCATTTATTCCATGGCGCTTTACATATGAAAAGGGAAAAATATAGACAGATACAATAAACATGTGCTAGACAAGGGACACACAAGTACAGAAGGAGAGAGGACCCTGCCCGCGAGGGCTCACAGTCTACAGGGATGGGTGAGAATACACTAGGAGAGGGTAGAGCTGGTCGTGCGATGGTTCAGTAGACTGAGGATCATTGCAGGTTGTAGCTTGTCGGAACAGGTGGGTCTTCAGGTTTTTCTTGAAGGTCTCCGTTGTTGGTGAAAGTCTGATGTTTTGCGGCAGGGAGTTCCAGAGTATGGGGGAAGCCCGGGAGAAGTCTTGTATGCGGTTGTGGGAAGAAGAGATGAGGGGGGAGTCGAGAAGGAGATCTTGAGAGGATCGAAGGTTGCGTGTAGGTAGGTAGCGGGAGACCATGTCACAGATGTATGGAGGAGAAAGGTTGTGGATGGCTTTGTATGCCATGGTTAAGGTTTTGAACTGGAGCCTCTGGGCAATAGGAAGCCAGTGAAGGGCCTGGCATAGTGGGGAGGCTGGGGAATAGCGGGAAGACAGGTGGATTAGTCGTGCAGCAGAGTGTAGGATGGACTGGAGTGGTGCCAGAGTGCTAGAGGGGGGGCCAGACAGTAGGAGGTTGCAGTAGTCGAGGCGGGAGATGATAAGGGCGTGCACTAGTGTTTTTGTGGTTTCATGGTTGAGGAATGAGCGTATCCGGGAAATATTTTTGAGTTTGAGGCGGCAGGAGGTGGCGAGGGCTTGGATATGTGGTTTGAAAGAGAGGGCAGAGTCGATGATCACCCAAGGCACCGAGCATGTGGGACTGGGGAAAGCGAGCAGCCATTGACATTGATGGATAGGCCTGGTGGAGGGGTAGAATGAGGTGGGGGAAAGATGATGAATTCTGTTTTGTCCATGTTCAGTTTGAGAAAGCGAGCAGAAAAGAAGGCTGAGATAGCAGACAGACACTGTGGGATTTTGGTCAGTAGGGAGGTGAGGTCAGGTCCAGATAGGTAGATCTGCGTGTCATCGGCATAGAGGTGATACTGCAAGCCATGGGATTGTATGAGCTGTCCCAGGCCGAAGGTGTAGATGGAGAAGAGTAGGGGTCCTAGGACTGAGCCTTGGGGAACACCGACAGACAGGGGGCGAGGTGAGGAGGTGGTGTGTGAGAGGGAGACACTAAAAGTTCGGTCTGTTAGGTATGATGAGAGCCAGGATAGGGCCAAGTCTGTGATGCCAAGAGATGAGAGAATCTGTAGGAGGAGGGAATGGTCTACGGTGTCAAAGGCAGAAGATAGGTCCAGGAGAAGGAGGACAGAGTAGTGTCGCTTGCTCTTGGCGGTTAGTAGGTCGTTGGTGACTTTAGTTAGGGCAGTTTCAGTTGAGTGATGCGGTCGAAAGCCTGATTGTAACCGGTCAAAGAGGGAGCAGGAGGAAAGGTGGGAGGACAGTTCAAGATATACATGCTGTTCCAGTAGTTTTGAGGCGAAGGGGAGAAGAGATATCGGGCGATAGCTAGACGCTGAGGATGGGTCGAGGGAGGGCTTTTTGAGGATCGGGGTGATTGAGGCATGTTTGAAGGATGAAGGAAAGACACCATTTGTAAGTGAAAGGTTGAAGAGGTGTGTGAGAGTAGGGATGAAGACTGTGGCAAGGTTAGGGATGAGGTGGGACGGGAGTGGGTCAAGCGCGCAAGTGGTGAGGTGTGATCTTGACAGGAGAGTGGAGAGCTGATCTTCTGTCATGGTGGTGAAGCTGGTTTTGGAAGAACAGGGCTGAGTGGCTAAGAGGGGCATTGGGGGCTGCGGGCCAAAGCCTTCTCTGATAGTATCAATCTTTTGCTTAAAGAAGGAGGCAAAGTCTTCGGCAGAAATGAGAGGAGAGGGAGGAGGTGCTGTGGGATGGAGTAGAGAATTGAAAGTGTTGAAGAGCTGTTTAGGGTTGTGAGACAGGGAGGATATGAGAGATGCAAAGTAAGTTTGTTTTGCGGCAGAGAGCGTGGACTTGAAGCTGGCAAGGGACTGCTTGTATGCGTTGAAGTGCTCGATGGAGTGGGTTCTCTTCCATCTCCGCTCGGTAACCCTGGAAGCCCGTCTCAGTTCTTTGGTCAGGCTGGTCAGCCATGGCTGCCTGTTGATTGTACGAGTTTTGCTCTGCATGAGGGGGGCAGCCGAATCAAGTGTGGTTTTTATTGTGGTGTTATAAAATGTGGCAGCAGCATCTGTGTCATTAAGTGAGGCTATGTCTGTGAGAGGGAGGAGGGACTCAGAGAGCGATTGTAAATTGAGGTGTTTGAGATTTCTGCGAGGGTGGGTGAGTTTGTGGAGTGGGGGATGCGTACTAACAGAGGAGAGGGAAGAGAATGTCAGTAGGTTGTGGTCAGACAGGGGGAGTGGGGAGTTAGTGAGATTAGTGAGGGAACAGAGACGGGTGAAGATAAGGTCCAGCGTGTGACCGCCTTTGTGAGTGGCCACAGAGGACCATTGAGTGAGGCCAAGGGAAGCTGTGAGCGAAAGAAGTTTAGAGGTTGCCGGGGTGGAAGTGTCAATGGGGATGTTGAAGTCGCCCATAATGATGGTGGGGATGTCAGCAGAGAGGAAATGGAGTAGCCAGGTGGTGAAGTGGTCGAGAAAGGTGGAGATGGCTAGTTCCGGGGGGCGGTAGATGACAGCCAGCTGGAGGTTGGAGGGGGAATAGATGCGGACGGAGTGCACTTCGAACGAGGGAATAGCAGCGGAGGGTGGAATTTGAATAGGGGTAAAGGAGCAGGTATCAGACAGGAGTAAGCCAACTCCTCCACCACGTTTGTTGCTGGGGCGAGGGGTGTGAGAAAGATGAAGTCCGCCATAGGAGAGCGCAGCTGGAGAGGCTGTGTCAGAGGGGGTGAGCCAGGTTTCAGTGATGGCAAGGAAGGAGAGTTTGTTGGTGATAAAGAGGTCGTGGACAAATGACAGTTTATTGCAGACGGAGCGTGCGTTCCATAGTGCTCCGGGTAGGGGGACTGGGGGAGGGGGGTGTGGATGGATAGGTATGAGGTTGACAGGGTTGCAAAAACGTGTGGAAGATCGTGGCAGGGTGTTAGAAATGAGTGTGGGGATGTGATGAGGAGGGCCAGGATTTGGGGATACATCGCCAGCGATGAGGAGTAGCAGACAGAGCGTTAGAAGGTGGGAGCAGGATAAGCCATGGTGTGGCCGTGTGTGTCTTGGTGAAAAGGATTGTATGTGGAGGAACAGTTCTGTGGGAAAGGTGAGATGGCTGGAGAGAATGGAGGGGGAAATGACTAATTCCTTACTAGGTGGGGGGATTACAGGGGATAGGAAGAAAGAAAGGAGGATGGGGGTGAAAGTGATAAGAAAATGAAACATAGTGGTTTTAAATTATGTTACCTTGCAGCCAAATTCCAGTCCAATTCTAGTCTAATTCACAGTAGTGTAATTAGAAATCTGTAATTTGAAATATGGGATTTGAAATATGTGGAGCAGACTAAAGTCTGGAGCAGACCCATTGCACTGACTGCATTTATTTAACACTTGTAAACAGGAAACACATCACTGACCCCACCCATCGGCACGCAAGTCGCATGAACCCGGGGCCCCCGCTGATGGGTTGTCATAACAGCTGGGGGTCTGCTGTGGCCAGCGTTCATAAGAAATCATGATTTCTGGTATAGCTAGCAGTGCTTCAGCATAGCTATGTGTAGAACAGGCGATTGGACAATCGCGTCTCCTAAGGGGAGTAAGTAAAGAAAAAGTTTTAAAAAATATTAGAAAAAAAAAACAAACAAAAAAACCCACAAAAAGTTCAAATCACCGCTTTTGCCCCATTAAAAAAAATTACACCTATGTGGTATTGCTGTGTTCAGACAAGTCAGATCAAAATATAAAATAAATTAATCCAACAGGTAAAAGGGGTAATGAGAAAAAAAAAATCAAAACGCCAGAAATAGTTTTTTTTTGGTCTCCTCAACATTGCAATAAGAGGCGACAAAACCATTTTGGAGTAGATACGATGTTTTCATCAAAACCGTCCGTGCAGGGTGTAAAAGAACGCCATCACCCAGCCCCTGAAAAATTAAAACGCTACAGGTCTTAGAACATGGGAGATGAAAGCTTAAAACAAAAACGTATTTGACAAATTTCAGATTTTTTTTTCCAGTACTTACAAAAAATAAATAAAATACCATATTTTTCAGACTATAAGATGACTTATGGTGCGAACGCAGACTTTCTGGGTGGTTGCTTCAGTGGTGTGGCGGCGGCAGAGGTTCGGTGTTGGCATTGGGAAGTGTGGAGTGCACCTGACCAGAGTCCCTTCCTCAGGATAACGGCTGCAGAAATGTGGCGATGCCGCAGCCCGGTGTCCATGACGAGCAGAGCCGGATGAATCACAGGCATCTCGGCGGCGGCAGCCATCTTCCTGAGGCCACGCGTGTACAGATGAGATCTCAGCTGCCCAGGGCTTCAGGAAAATGGCTGCTGCGATCTCAGCCGCCACACGTGCGCAGATTCATCAAACCCCAGGACTGCAGCATTGCCCCACTTCTGCCGCCGCCGGCATCCTGAGGAAAGGACCATGCCTCCTGTACCACCGCCAGCTCTCAGGTGAGATACATTAAATTCGGACAATAAGACAGACCCCTATCTTATAAAAAAAAAATTTTTTTTCTGCTATTTTCGACCTCAAAATTTGGGGTGCGTCTTATGGTCCGGTGCGTCTTATAGTCTGAAAAATACGGTATACATATTTCATATCTGCATACTCGTACTGACCTGGGGAATTACATTTCCAGGTAAGTGTTATTGTATAGTGAAGATGGTAAATAAAAACTCTAAAAAAAAAAACATTATGGAATTGCACTTGCAATTTCACCTCACTTGAATTTTTTCCAGTATGTGGTAACATGAATGGTGTGATTCAAAAAAGTACAAAACTCGTCCCGCAAACAGGAATCATATGGCTGGAAAAATAAAGTTATGGCTCTAGGAAAAGGGGAGGAAAATATGAAAAATGAAAAAATAAATAAATAAAAATGCCTGGGGCTGAATGTGTTAATATATCCTATAAATGTCAATCCATTAAATCTCCTGTCTCATGTGCTGCCCCCAAGCATATCATGGTGTATACGTTTGGCCAATGTGCTTTATACACATCTTCACCTTCGAAACTGTAGAAATCCAAAATAATGCAGTTTATGAGGTACTCACGTGGTGGAGTTGCTGGTGTACCCTGACGGGCACTCCTCCATGCACTCGCCCTTGTGAACGACATACCGTGAGCAGGAGCTCTCTGTGGAATTCTGACATTTATTGTGAAGTATCCGGCAATCATTGAAGCTGATACAACGCCATCCTTTCAAGCTGTAGGAGCCTGGTGGGCAAGACTCAACACATCTTCCCTCGTGAAGGAAATTACGACATGCCACACACTTCGTGGGATCGTTTGGTTCCAGGCAGCTCCCCAGGCATTCGCTGTGACAACATCGATCATCGGATGTGCAACCGTGGTACTTGCATGCAGCTGGACAAACTGTCAAAAGAGAAAGAAAATGATATTAAGAAAGGAAAAGGTTCCTGAAAAATATTTTTGTCTTCCCTTTTTCGTCAAATTTCCCTACGTCACGGAGACTGATGGCTAATGATGCAGTTCTGGTTTGCAGAGCGGCCATCTGATCGGTCCATCGGCAGAACTAAGGATATAAAGGTATCAGGCTGATAGGAAGCAAGTGATGGCACTAATGACCCTGAGCATGTATCACACGCACGGACCCGTTAACATTGAAGCCTAAGAAAAACTGATCCGTTCATCAGCCATATGTTTTTCTTTTCATTTCTAACAGATCTGTTTTGTTTTTTTTTGCTTACCGGATCTGTTCTAATGGATCACATAGCCTAAGAATATACAAAGTGTGTACGTGTGCTTTGTAAGGCATTTCATATACAAGTATATGTACTTCCAGGTGGGGGGCTACTGTGGGTTTTTTTTTTTTTTAAGGTATACAAAAGATAAAAAAAATAGTCTATAGACTCAGATTCCTGCTGAAGGCACAGAGGACATCTACATCCTTATTATGAGGCAGAGAAGCAGAGGCGTGTACGGCCAAAGCCTCCACACAGGGGAGTGCTGACAGTGCACATGTGAATGAGGACATAAGCAGATCAGGTCACTGAGCACAGCAGAGTACAGCATGGGCTGCGTCTGCTCCAGCTCCTCACACTCCACTCAGGACTCCACATCCACAAAGAGCCGCCCTTACACATAACCAATCACCAGGCTGCTGGAAACAGACCAGCCTGGGATCTGCCCTTCTTTTTTCACAACACCCTTTCTCTTCCAAAGCTTCCCTCTACCTAAAACCTTGATATGCTTGTGTAAAAAGGAACTACAGTACTTGAATAACCTTTTAATGCTAGGTGTGGCTAACAAGTGAATGGGGAAGTGCACAGCACAAAAGTTAGTGTACATTGCTGCAGGGTAATAAGGAGCAAGCAATGCCATACGGAAGGAGCGGCGGTGGCACAGAATGCGATCTGTGCAGGGGAAAAGGAAGGACATATACTAGATTAGGAATAGAGGCCAATGGGGACAGTGAGGACGATGGCTGTACAGCGATGCCATACAGGAAGGAGCGGCGGTGGCACAGAATGCGATCTGTGCAGGGGAAAAGGAAGGACATATACTAGATTAGGAATAGAGGACAATGGGGACAGTGAGGACGATGGCTGTACAAGAATGCCATACAGGAAGGAGCGGCGGTGGCACAGAGTGCGATCTGTGCAGGGGAAAAGGAAGGACATATACTAGATTAGGAATAGAGGCCAATGGGGACAGTGAGGACGATGGCTGTACAGGAATGCCATACAGGAAGGAGCGGCGGTGGCACAGAATGCGATCTGTGCAGGGGAAAAGGAAGGACATATACTAGATTAGGAATAGAGGACAATGGGGACAGTGAGGACGATGGCTGTACAGAATGCCATACAGGAAGGAGCGGCGGTGGCACAGAATGCGATCTGTGCAGGGGAAAAGGAAGGACATATACTAGATTAGGAATAGAGGCCCAATGGGGACAGTGAGGACGATATGCTGTACAGGAATGCCATACAGGAAGGAGCGGCGGTGGCACAGAATGCGATCTGTGCTGGGGAAAAGGAAGGACATATACTAGATTAGGAATAGAGGCCCAATGGGGACAGTGAGGACGATGGCTGTACAGCGATGCCATACAGGAAGGAGCGGCGGTGGCACAGAGTGCGTTCTGTGCTGGGGAAAAAGAAGGACATATACTAGATTAGGAATAGAGGCCCAATGGGGACAGTGAGGAGGATGGCTGTACAGCAATGCCATACAGGAAGGAGTGGCGGTGGCACAGAGTGCGATCTGTGCTGGGGAAAAGGAAGGACATATACTAGATTAGGAATAGAGGCCCAATGGGGACAGTGAGGACGATGGCTGTACAGCAATGCCATATAGGAAGGAGCGGCGGTGGCACAGAGTGCGATCTGTGCTGGGGAAAAGGAAGGACATATACTAGATTAGGATTAGAGGCCCAATGGGGACAGTGAGGACGATGGCTGTACAGCGATGCCATACAGGAAGGAGTGGCGGTGGCACAGAGTGCGTTCTGTGCTGGGGAAAAAGAAGGACATATACTAGATTAGGAATAGAGGCCCAATGGGGACAGTGAGGAGGATGGCTGTACAGCAATGCCATACAGGAAGGAGTGGCGGTGGCACAGAGTGCAATCTGTGCTGGGGAAAAGGAAGGACATATACTAGATTAGGAATAGAGGCCCAATGGGGACAGTGGAGGACGATGGCTGTACAGCAATGCCATATAGGAAGGAGCGGCGGTGGCACAGAGTGCGATCTGTGCTGGGGAAAAGGAAGGACATATACTAGATTAGGATTAGAGGCCCAATGGGGACAGTGAGGACGATGGCTGTACAGCGATGCCATACAGGAAGGAGTGGCGGTGGCACAGAGTGCGATCTGTGCTGGGGAAAAGGAAGGACATATACTAGATTAGGAATAGAGGCCCAATGGGGACAGTGAGGACGATGGCTGTACAACGATGCCATACAGGAAGGAGCGGCGGTGGCACAGAGTGCGATCTATGCAGGGGAAAAGGAAGGACATATACTAGATTAGGAATAGAGGCCCAATGGGGACAGTGAGGACGATGGCTGTACAGGAATGCCATACAGGAAGGAGCGGCGGTGGCACAGAGCGTGATCTGTGCTGGGGAAAAGGAAGTACTTATACTAGATTAGGAATAGAGGCCCAGTGGGGACAGTGAGGACGATGGCTGTACAGCGATGCCATACAGGAAGGAGCGGCGGTGGCACAGAGTGTAATCTGTGCTGGGGAAAAGGAAGGACATATACTAGATTAGGATTAGAGGCCCAATGGGGACAGTGAGGACAATGGCTGTACAGCGATGCCATACATGAAGGAGCGGCGGCACAGAGTGCGATCTGTGCTGGGGAAAAGGAAGGACATATACAAGATTAGGAATAGAGGCCCAATGGGGACAGTGAGGACGATGGCTGTACAGCAATGCCATACAGCAGGGGTCGACAAAGTTGTTCAGAATCTAGGAGCCAGCCAAAAAATTTAGGAGCCAGAATTTTTTTTTTCATTTCATCATCATCATTGCCTCCTCCATCATCATCATCATTGCCTCCCCATCATCATCATGGCCTCCCCATCATTATCATGGCCTCCCCATCATTATCATGGCCTCCCCATCATTATCATGGTCTCCCCATCATCATCAATGCCTGCCCATCATCATCAATGCCTCCTCATCATCATCAATGCCTCCCCATCATCATCAATGCCTCCCCATCATCATCATCAATGCCTCCCATCATCATCAATTCCTCCCATCATCATCATCGTCTCCCCATCATCATCATTTCTCCCCATCATCATCATTGCTCCCCATCATCATCATCGTCTCCCCATCATCATCATTGCCTCCCCATCATCATAATCAATGCCTCCCCATCATCATCAATGCCTCCCCATGATCATCAATGCCTCCCCATTATCATCATCAATGCCTCCCCATCATCATCATCAATGCCTCCCCATCATCATCAATGCCTACCCACATCATCAATGCCTCCCCACATCATCAATGTCTCCCCACATCATCAATGCCTCCCCACATCATCAATGCCTCCCCACATCATCAATGCCTCCCCACATCATCAATGCCTCCCCACATCATCAATGAGTCTCCATCATCATCAATGTCTCCCCATCATCATCACTGCCCTCCCCCCACCACCATCACACAGACAGCACCGCAGCACACAAGCTCTCACATACACACACAAAGCACCAAACTACATACACACAGGCTGATACAGACACAGACACACACACATATATCTCACCTGTCGGGCGTCCGCGCGCTCTCTGCCACAGCCGGCCGCTGAATGATGACGTCATTCAGCGGCGCTGCTGTGAGAGGAAGCGCAGGCGCCACCTGGAGCCCGGAGCTGCGGCAGAGGAGGCACGGGAGCGGTGAGTATTGTGCCAGCTGCTGCCGGGGCCCTGAGCAAGCGGGGGGGGGGAGGGCAGTGGCGGCGCCGACACCGCTCTCCTCCGCTAACGGGTGCCCCAGTGCCCGACGGCGAGTGGGCCCCCCCGCCTGCTCAGGGCCCCGACAAACCCGGGCGCCAGGCATGATTTTCTAGGCGCCACTGGCGACCGGGTTTGTCGAACCCTGCCATACAGGAAGGAGCGGCGGTGGCACAGAGTGCGATCTGTGCAGGGGAAAAGGAAGGACATATACAAGATTAGGAATAGAGGCCCAATGGGGACAGTGAGGACGATGGCTGTACAGAAGTGCCATACAGGTAGGAACGGCGGTGGCACAGAGTGCGATCTGTGCTGGGGAAAAGGAAGGACATATACTAGATTAGGAATAGAGGCCCAATGGGGACAGTGAGGAAGAAATAAATATGGGACTTGTACACACAACAAATCCATCAGATGCAGTCAGCAACAATATGACAGATCTGCAGCCCGGCACACGTCATCGGATACATTTCCACACAAACATAACACAATGGAGAGGTTTATTAATAGTGTCCTAATAGGCACGTAGTTACTAGAAAAGGAGAAAAATGTACAAGACACACACTAAAAGATGACGGCGGGCAGAAATATGAGCACACAATACTGTATACTACGGCTAGAATAAGTTTGCCACACTACAAGTGCAGAGAAGCACACCAGAAGCCACAGTCGTTTACATGTTCACACATCGCATTTTTGCTGAGTGTATTTTTTATGAAAATTAAAAGATAGTAAAAGCTATGAAATGTCAGAACGCTCATGCACACATTGTCTTTTTTCCCCCCCCCGAGTGAATTGGAAAACTGCAGCATATCACTTTTTCAGCATTTTTTTCACCACAGAAAGCAAAGAGTACGAACAAAAAATCCTGCGGATTACTGCTTTATTGGGGAATAAAACGAAGTTTATTATACATGTACTGTAAACAAATGTTACATACTAGATGGTGGACCAATTCTAATGCATCGGGTGTTCTAGAATATGCTGGGCTGTATATAGAGGCTGCTTGGGTGTATATTGAGGCTGCTGGGGTGTATATAGAGGCTGCTGTGGTGTATATAGAGGCTGCTGCGTTGTATATAGAGGCTGCTGGGTATATATAGAGGCTGCTAGGGTGTATATAGAGGCTTCTGGGTGTATATAGAGGCTGCTGCTGCTGGAGTGTATATAGAGGCTGCTGGGTGTATATAGGGGGTGCGACAAGCTCCACGTGACCCACGATCTGTTTACCTCCCGCAACCTCTCCTTCCTGGCCCTCACTGAGACCTGGCTGACGCCCCATGACACGGCCTCCCCTGCTGCACTGAGTTACAGTGGCCTCCACTTCACCCACATTCCTCGCTCTGACAACAGCCATGGTGGAGGCGTGAGTTTCCTTCTTTCTAATAACTGCTCCTTCAACCCTATCCAACCCCCACCCTCCCTTCGAGGTCCACTCGGTCCGTATCTACTCTCCCTCTAATCTCCAAATGGCCGTCATATACCGACCACCGGGCTCAGCCACTGCCTTCATTGACCAATTCTCCAGCTGGCTTCTTCACTTTCTCTGCTCTGTCATTCCCACCATCATCATGGGTGACTTTAATATCCCTACTGACACCTGCCAGCCAGCAGCCTCCAAACTCCTGTCACTTACTTCATCCTTTGGACTTACTCAGTGGTCCTCCACAGCCACCCACACAGACGGACATACATTAGACTTCATCTTCACCCGCCTTTGTTCCCTATCTAATCTCACAATCTCTCCCTTTCCCTATCAGACCACCACCTACTCACCTTCTCATCCCTGTCCTCTTCACCTGCCCCCTATGTCCAGCCACTGGCACATCCTCGCAGAAACCTTGCACAACTAGACATTCACAGACTCTCAGACTCTCTTCTACCTCTGTCCTCCATATCTTCACTCCACGACACAGACAGCGCCACCGCTTTCTATAACATCACCCTCACATCTGCCATAGACTCAGTCACCCCTCTCATGCACGGCAAAGTGCGACGAATCAATAGGCAACCCTGGCACAACAATATCACCAAAAAACTTCGACAATCATCCAGGGTCGCGGAGCGGCATTGGAAGAAAACACGCCTACCAGACGACTTCTCTACTTTAAACAAGCTACACTTGACCTATTTCACAAACCTTGTATCTTCATTATCCTACAACCCAAAACAACTGTTCAGCACATTCAACTCTCTCCTCCGCCCGCCACTGCCACCTCCAACTCCCCTCATCTCTGCCGAGGACTTTGCCACCTACTTCAAAAATAAGATCAACCAAACAAGGCAAACCTTTACAGTTCCACCACCCCAACCACTCCGTATACCAGACCTCTGCCCTTCCCTACTAACCTCCCTCTCCAGCATCACTGTAGGAGAGCTTACTCATATCCTTTTCAAATCACACCTTACCACCTGTGCACTTGACCCCATCCCTTCCCACCTGCTTCCCAACCTCACTAACACGCTCATCCCAGCCCTAACCCATCTCTTCAACCTATCGCTATCTTCTGGTACCTTTCCCTCTGCCTTCAAACATGCCACCATCACACCCATCCTCAAAAAAACAAACCTTGACCCAACTGCTATGCCCAGCTATCGCCCAATATCATTGCTCCCATTTGCTTCCAAACTCCTTGAGCAGCATGTCCACGCTCAACTTTCCTCCCACCTCTCATCCAACTCTCTCCTTGACAGCCTCCAATCTGGCTTCCGCCCCCACCACTCCACTGAAACTGCCCTGACCAAAATTACTAATGACTTACTCACAGCCAAAGCTAACAGACAGTTCTCCATCCTCCTCCTCCTTGATCTGTCCTCTGCCTTTGACACAGTCGACCACTGCCTACTGCTACAGATTCTTTCTTCCCTTGGCATCAAAGACCTTGCTCTGTCCTGGATCGCCACTTACCTTTCCGACCGCACATTCAGCGTCTCCCACTCCCACACTAAAGGGTATGCCACACTAAACAATATCGCTAACGGGATCGCTAAAAAACGTCACTATTTAGCGATCCCGTTAGCGATATTGTTCAGTGCGGCAGCTTCCAGCGACGAGCTTCCTGCTGTGATCTCGCTCGTCGCTGGAATCGCTCCGGACCCTATTTTCTCGTCGGCGCTCCCGCTGGGTAAGTATTTAATCGCTGTGTGGCACCTTTTCTTAGCGATTTAGCGGTACTTTTGTACCGCTAAAGTCGTTAAGAAGATCGCTAACGGCGATAGCGTCGTTAACTATATCGCTAAATGTGGCAGCATTTAGCGATATAGAAACAATCCCGCTAGCGATCGCATTAGTATGCGTCGTTATCGCGATCGCTAGCGGGATTGTTTAGTGTGGCAGTACCTTAACTCCTCATCCCGCCCTCTCTCTCTGTTGGAGTCCCTCAAGGCTCTGTCCTGGGGCCCCTACTTTTTTCCATCTATACCCTTGGCCTAGGACAACTCAAAGTCCCATGGCTTCCAGTACCACCTGTATGCAGACGACACTCAGATCTACCTCTCTGGCCCAGATGTCACCTCTCTGCTGTCCAGAATCCGGGAGTGTCTATCAGGCATATCCTCCTTCACCTCTTGCTTCCTAAAACTCAATGTAGACAAAACTGAAATCATCTTTCCTCCATCCCACGTATCTTCCCTACACGATCTATCTATTATGGTAAATGGCATCACGCTCTCTCCCGCACCTGAAATCCGCTGCCTCGGAGTAACTCTCGACTCTGCCCTGTCCTTCAAACCACACATCCAAACTCTTGCCACCTCCTGTCGCCTCCAACTTAAAAACATTTCCAGAATCCGTCCCTTCCTCACCCCTCAATCTACTAAAACTCTTGTGCATGCCCTCATCATCTCCCGCCTCGATTACTGCAACACCCTCCTCTGTGGCCTCCCCGTCAACGCTCTTGCACCACTCCAGTCTGTCCTCAACTCTGCTGCCCGACTAATCCACCTCTCCCCTCGCTACTCCCCTGCTTCTCCCCTCTGCAAATCCCTCCACTGGCTCCCAATTCCCCAACGAATCCAGTTCAAACTACTAACACTGACCTACAAAGCTGTCCACAACCTGTCCCCTCCCTATATCTCTGAACTAATCTCCCAATATCTTCCTTCACGTAATCTTCGATCCTCCCAAGAACTCCTACTATCCTCCACACTTATTCGTTCCTCACACAACCGCCTCCAAGATTTCTCCCAAATATCCCCCATCCTCTGGAATTCCACGCCTCAACATGTACGATTATCCACCACCCTTGGATCCTTCAGACGGAACCTGAAAACCCATCTCTTCAGGAAAGCCTACAGCCTGCAATAACCATTCCGCCTCGCCGCCACCACCCGAGCTTCCGTCTCGCCGCCACCACCACCAGAGCTGCCGCATCCCCGACCTTCTGTTCCTTCCCCATTATCCTGTAGAATTTAAGTCCGCAAGGACAGGGTTCTCTCCCCTCTGTACCAGTCTGTCATTGTAAATTTGTTTACTGTAAACGATATCTATAACTTTGTATGTAACCCCTTCTCATGTACAGCACCATGGAATTAATGGCGCTATATAAATAATAATAATAATAATATAGAGGCTGCTGCTGGAGTGTACGTGGAGGCTGCTGCTGGGGTATATGTGGAGGCTGCTGCTGGGGTATATGTGGAGCTGCTGCTGCTGGAGTATATGTGGAGGCTGCTGCTGCTGCTGGGTATATGTGGAGGCTGCTGCTGCTGGGGTATATGTGGAGGCTGCTGCTGCTGCTGGGGTATATGTGGAGGCTGCTGCTGCTGCTGGGGTATATGTGGAGGCTGCTGCTGCTGCTGGGGTATATGTGGAGGCTGCTGCTGCTGGGCTATATGTGGAGGCTGCTGCTGCTGGAGTATATGTGGAGGCTGCTGCTGCTGGAGTATATGTGGAGGCTGCTGCTGCTGGAGTATATGTGGAGGCTGCTGCTGCTGGAGTATATGTGGAGGCTGCTGCTGCTGGAGTATATGTGGAGGCTGCTGCTGCTGGAGTATATGTGGAGGCTGCTGCTGCTGGAGTATATGTGGAGGCTGCTGCTGCTGGGGTATATGTGGAAGCTGCTGCTGCTGGGTATATGTGGAAGCTGCTGCTGCTGGGGTATATGTGGAAGCTGCTGAAGCTGGGGTATATGTGGAGGCTGCTGCTGCTGGAGTATATGTGGAGGCTGCTGCTGCTGGAGTATATGTGGAGGCTGCTGCTGCTGGAGTATATGTGGAGGCTGCTGCTGCTGGAGTATATGTGGAGGCTGCTGCTGCTGGAGTATATGTGGAGGCTGCTGCTGCTGGAGTATATGTGGAGGCTGCTGCTGCTGGAGTATATGTGGAGGCTGCTGCTGCTGGAGTATATGTGGAGGCTGCTGCTGCTGGGGTATATGTGGAAGCTGCTGCTGCTGCTGGGGTATATGTGGAAGCTGCTGCTGCTGGGGTATATGTGGAAGCTGCTGAAGCTGGGGTATATGTGGAGGCTGCTGCTGCTGCTGCTGGGGTATATGTGGAGGCTGCTGCTGCTGGGGTATATGTGAAGGCTGCTGCTGCTGGGGTATATGTGAAGGCTGCTGCTGGGGTATATGTGGAGGCTGCTGCTGGGGTTTATGTGGAGGCCGCCGGTCGGGGTACTTCTGCTGCGAGCAGACCTCCATGCAGCGGGAGATGACCCGCGGCTAGCGCCGCTGATCTCCCGACGATAGCGATGGCGTGCGTAGTTCAAATCCTGCGCCAATTCGCGGCTGGACAGCGCCTAGTGCTGATTGGTCGCGTCCAGCCGGGCGCGACCAATCAGCGACGTGGGATTTCCGTTACAGACAGAATTAGACGATTATATAGTAGATAGTCTGCACCAAATACAGAACACTTTCTAAGCAGCTTTCTTTACTGCTAAAAGAGCAGGTTTTGCCTGCAGAAAAAAAAACGCCCCATTACACAATTTTTGTGGGGTTTTGCGGCTTGTAAGCAAACTACATGCATTTTTCAGAAGTGCACTCTGACAGCCTACTGTCGGAATGGCCCCTCACTGTCTGCTGCCAGCACACGACACCGCGAGTCGCGTCTCGCTCCGGGAACATAACCGCACCAGCACAGGTGGCGTGTATAGTCTGATGGGCTAAGCTTGGGTTGTACGGTAGTGGACCACCCCTGATGCCAATAGCTGGATGCAGCAGAAAAATACGTTCTGGCTATAGGTCACAATTGGACTTTGTGAGAGCTCCTCAACGAAAACTTGGCTATAAGTGACTGAGTCTGTATGGCTACTGTGTGATCGTATTTCACTTTTACAATTATTTCTGATTTACAAAAACTTAATTCCAGCTCACCCAGTTGCTCTATCCTCATCCACTTGGGGCTCAGACACCGGCCTCGCCCTGACTTCACATCAAGGATAATAGAAAAAAATTGGAGTCCAACTCAACAGGACTGGATTTTCCTTTTCTTTTTCGAAAGAAATTATAGTGCATACAAAAGAAAATTTTCATGGTCGACATGACCCAGTCAACACGTTTCGACTGCACTAACCAGTCTTACTCATGACTCAGACTGAGTAAGACTGCTTAGTGCAGTCGAAATGCGTCGACTGGGTCATGTCGACCATGAAAATTTTCTTTTGTATGCGCTATAATTTCTTTTGAAAAAGAAAAAGAAAAGGAAAATCCAGTCCTGTTGAGTTGGACTCCAATTTTTTCTATTACCATTCCTGATTTACATCCAAATCATAGAGGGAACAGAGCATTGAATGGGAGTCTTTACTGTAACTGCAGTTAACTACAAATTTTTGTCAAATGTAAAAAAAAAAAAAAAAGATCAGAACCATGAGGATTTTTTTTTCTTTTTATTGCTACAGGTTTACCAAAATTGCAGCAAATGTGTGGCATTAAGACAACACTGGCACAATAGAAGAGGCGATGCAGCAGCAGACCTATAGCTATAAGCTGGTCTTGCTTTGTGCAGAAGGAAAAGAAGAAGAAACCCTCTTTTTCCAGTAATCTGATCGGGGGGCCTCTGAGAAGGCCGGTAATTCCAGCCATACTGCATACCAGAGACATGGGTGTCTGACTGTCAATTACAAGATGGAGTCCTCGCTGCAAAGCCAAGACGGGAAGCTCTAAGATCTGAAGCTATTCTACACATGCAGGTTATGGTTACCTGGCTTGTATTTCTGCAGAAATATCAGCGCAATTAGGTAAAGGAAGCCTAATGCTGCAGCTCCTGAGCGGCAGGGCTTTCTCAGGTTACCATACAGCAGCTGGCAGCGGAATGACAGAAGGACTTGTGCTGTTCCTCCATTATTCCTCCTGGAGATCATAAACGGACATAGGATGGTTCCTAGTTGGGGGTGGGAGATTACACAGACAAAATCCAATCAGTATCAGCCCACATGGCAAGGACGTATTTTGACAAGGGGCATGCTAACTCCTAATTCTTGTGCTTTTCCAGGAGAAATAACAGAGTAGCATAAGCCAGATTGTTAACAAAATATTATTTGGAATTGTTGTAGGATTTCAAATACAGGTATTTACTTAAAGGGAATCTGTCACCAGGTTTTTGCCACCTTATCAGAGAGCAGCATGGTGTAGGGGCTTAGACCACAACTCCAGCAATAGGTCTCTTACAGGCTGCTTGCTGTCGCTTTGTTCTCATCAGCAGAAAATTACTACTTGAGGACTAATTAAACTGCTGCCCTGTAATCCTGCATATTCATAAACTCTTTCTAGCCACACCCCACCACCTGCCTATGCACAGTGTACACAGAAATCAACCAATTAGTGATGTGGGCGGGGTTACACAGAGCTCAGCATTCAGAGAACTGCTAGATCTGCAGCAGAGAAAACAGGGATTTTATCAAAACTGCAGCAAGCAGACCAGTCAGTGACACACTGTGGGAATTAGGGTCTCTGTCCCTACACAACAGCTCTCAGAAGGGTAGCAAAAACCTGTCGGCACAGTCTTTTTAAATAGACAATTCAGAAATGGTGACAGAATTTCGTTAAATTGTTCTGTCAGTGTTAGACACCCTCTGTGTGACCGGAGTGAGACATCTGGCATGGGCTTGGCCCGGAGGTAGTGCTTTGAACTCTAAGCAAGGCTTCTTGTAGGGTATTCGGAGTTAATGAGGTGACATTGTACTGATATATAGGATTTTTGGCGTTCAATAAGTGAAGCGACCAGTGTTCACAGTCATTAATACCACACATAAAAGCGCTGTATGTAGCTATAGTCACACAGTGCACTCAGAAAATGTTTTTTAGGGAGGAGGGGGTCTGCAATTTAGCAAAAAACGCACAGTGTGAATATATCAGCTGAGAAAGGATGAAGCAAAAGCGTGTTGCAGGTGTGCGGTAACTTGTTCTGTACAATCGCTCAGCTGGCAGCTCTCAGGAGCCGTCTCCCTAGAAATCTACACTAGTGGGGAACTGTGGGAAGCTACCAGGACCTGCATTAATCTGATGTCTATGGGATGGAGAATAGGCACCGCATGTCAGCCTGTCCAGTCCTCCTTCCATCACAGCACATCAGGAAGAGCCAGAGGTCAGGGAAAAGGTGAAGGAGAACAGAGGTTCAGCAATGGAGAGACACCAGAAATGGAGGGAGGAGGAAGGAACTTATCACTGCAAACATTCCATGCTTAGAATTGTTGCTTTCTGAAAGGTCAGTAACCCTTTCAGTGTCAGGCCGCATGGTTTACAGTAAACGCTGATCTCCATTTACTGGACAGGCAAATGCACACTATTGCTCCCTTTTATCAGCCACTTCACAAGAGGGAGAGACTCACTGTAGAGAACAGGGACATTACTTTTTTCTAGTTCAGAGATAAGTCTGAAGAATTACTTGCTATAGATCTCAAACGGTATGTCTCTGGCCCGTGGGTCAGATGGCCCACAGGGTGAATATATCTGGCCCCATCCCCGGGCATGCCCTCCGACCCCCATTGCACTTTCAACTGTATCGGCATCCTGGAGGTATCATTCCTCTGCATCTGACATCTCAGCACAGCGGCCCGATTACATCATTACAATGCGCCAGCTGTACCGAGCAGTTAAGAGCTTCAGAGCGCTCCCTGCCGACACTGGAAACAAGGAGGCGAGAATTTATTTATTTTTTACTGTGGGGAAAATTATTCTGTATGGAGGACAATGCAGGGCCCAGTTATACTCTATAGAGAACTTTGTGGGACCCATTAATCTGTGGGAAGACTATGTTAGCCTAATATACAGTCATGGCCAAAAGTTTTGAGAATGACACAAATATTATATTTTCACATGATCTGCTGCCCTCTGGTTTTTATGTGTGTTTGACAGATGTTTTTATCACAGACAGAAATATAATAATTGCAAACATATGAGTAACAAAAGCTTTTATTGACATTAGAATGAGTTAATGCAGCAAGTCAATATTTGCAGTGTTGACCCTTCTTCTTCAGGACCTCTGCAATTCTCCCTGGCATGCTCTCAATCAACTTCTGGACCAAATCCTGACTGATAGCAGTCCATTCTTGCACAATCAATGCTTTCATTTTGTCAGAATTTTTAGGTTTTTGTTTGTCCACCCGTCTCTTGATGATTGACCACAAGTTCTCAATGGGATTAAGATCTGGGGAGTTTTCAGGCCATGGACCCAAAATCTCTATGTTTTGTTCCCTGAGCCATTTAGTTATCACCTTTGCTTTATGGCAAGGTGCTCCATCATGCTGGAAAAGGCATTGTTGATCGCCAAACTGCTCTTGGAGGGTTGGGAGAAGTTGCTCTTGGAGGACATTCTGGTACCATTCTTTATTCATGGCTGTGTTTTTAGGCAAGACTGTGAGAGAGCCGATTCCCTTGGCTGAGAAGCAACCCCACACATGAATGGTTTCAGGATGCTTAACAGTTGGCATGAGACAAGACTGGTGGTAGCGCTCACCTTGTCTTCTCCGAATGAGGCGTTTTCCTGATGTCCCAAACAATCGAAAAGGGGATTCATCAGAGAAAATAACTTTACCAGTCCTCAGCAGTCCACTGCCTGTACCTTTTGCAGAATATCAGTCTGTCCATGATGTTTTTTCTGGAGAGAAGTGGCTTCTTTGCTGCCCTCCTTGAGACCAGGCCTTGCTCCAAGAGTCTCCGCCTCACAGTGCGTGCAGATGCACTCACACCTGCCTGCTGCCATTCCTGAGCAAGCTCTGCACTGCTGGTAGCCCGATCCCACAGCTGAAACACTTTTAAGAGACGGTCTTGGCGCTTGCTGGTCTTTCTTGGGCGCCCTGAAGCCTTTTTGGCAACAATGGAACCTCTCTCCTTGAAGTTCTTAATAATGCGATAGATTGTTGACTGAGGTGCAATCTTTCTAGCTGTGATACTCTTCCCTGTTAGGCCATTTTTGTGCATTGCAATGATGACTGCACGTGTTTCTTTAGAGATAACCATGGTTAACAGAAGAGAAACAATGATGCCAAGCACCAGCCTCCTTTTAAAGTGTCCAGTGGTCTCATTCTTACTTAATCATGACAGATTGATCTCCAGCCATGTCCTCATCAACACCCACACCTGTGTTAATGGAGCAATCACTGAAAAGAGGTTAGCTGGTCCTTTTAAGGCAGGGCTGCAATGATGTTGAAATGTGTTTTGGGGGATAAAGTTAATTTTCTAGCCAAATATTGACTTTGCAAGTAATTGCTGTTAAGCTGATCACTCTTTATAACATTCTGGAGTATATGCAAATTGCCATTAGAAAAAGTGAAGCAGTAGACTTTGTAAAAATTAATATTTGTGTCATTCTCAAAACTTTTGGCCATGACTGTACTGTATGGAGGACTATGTGGGGACCCATCATACCGTACAGAGCACTATGCGGGGCCCATTATACTGTATGAAGCACTATGCAGGGCCATTATACTGCATGGAGCACTGTGCGGTGCCATTATACTGCATGGAGCACTATGCCGGGCCATTATACTGCATGGAGCACTGTGCGGTGCCTATTATACTGCATGGAGTACTGTGCGGTGCCATTATACTGCATGGAGCACTATGCCGGGCCATTATACTGCATGGAGCACTGTGCGGTGCCTATTATACTGTATGAAGCACTATGCAGGGCCATTATACTGCATGGAGCACTGTGCGGTGCCATTATACTGCATGGAGCACTATGCCGGGCCATTATACTGCATGGAGCACTGTGCGGTGCCTATTATACTGCATGGAGTACTGTGCGATGCCATTATACTGCATGGAGCACTATGCCGGGCCATTATACTGCATGGAGCACTGTGCGGTGCCTATTATACTGCATGGAGTACTGTGCGGTGCCTATTATACTGCACGGAGTACTGTGCGGTGCCTATTATACTGCATGGAGTACTGTGCGGTGCCTATTATACTGCATGGAGTACTGTGCGGTGCCTATTATACTGCATGGAGTACTATGCAGTGCCTATTATACTGCATGGAGCACTGTGCGGTGCCTATTATACTGCATGGAGTACTGTGCGGTGCCTATTATACTGTATGAAGCACTATGCAGGGCCATTATACTGCATGGAGCACTGTGCGGTGCCATTATACTGCATGGAGCACTATGCCGGGCCATTATACTGCATGGAGCACTGTGCGGTGCCTATTATACTGCATGGAGTACTGTGCGGTGCCTATTATACTGCATGGAGTACTGTGCGGTGCCTATTATACTGCATGGAGTACTGTGCGGTGCCTATTATACTGCATGGAGTACTGTGCGGTGCCTATTATACTGCATGGAGTACTATGCAGTGCCTATTATACTGCATGGAGCACTGTGCGGTGCCTATTATACTGTATGAAGCACTATGCAGGGCCATTATACTGCATGGAGCACTGTGCGGTGCCATTATACTGCATGGAGCACTATGCCGGGCCATTATACTGCATGGAGCACTGTGCGGTGCCTATTATACTGCATGGAGTACTGTGTGGTGCCTATTATACTGCATGGAGTACTGTGCGGTGCCTATTATACTGCATGGAGTACTGTGCGGTGCCATTATACTGCATGGAGCACTATGCCGGGCCATTATACTGCATGGAGCACTGTGCGGTGCCTATTATACTGCATGGAGTACTGTGTGGTGCCTATTATACTGCATGGAGTACTGTGCGGTGCCTATTATACTGCATGGAGTACTGTGCGGTGCCTATTATACTGCATGGAGTACTATGCGGTGCCTATTATACTGCATGGAGTACTATGCGGTGCCTATTATACTGCATGGAGTACTGTGCGGTGCCTATTATACTGCATGGAGTACTATGCAGTGCCTATTATACTGCATGGAGTACTATGCAGTGCCTATTATACTGCATGGAGCACTGTGCGGTGCCTATTATACTGTATGGAGCACTGTGCGGGGCCTATTATACTGTATGGAGCACTATGCCGGGCCATTATACTGCATGGAGCACTGTGCGGTGCCTATTATACTGCATGGAGTACTGTGTGGTGCCTATTATACTGCATGGAGTACTGTGCGGTGCCTATTATACTGCATGGAGTACTGTGCGGTGCCTATTATACTGCATGGAGTACTGTGCGGTGCCTATTATACTGCATGGAGCACTATGCCGGGCCATTATACTGCATGGAGCACTGTGCGGTGCCTATTATACTGCATGGAGTACTGTGCGGTGACATTATACTGCATGGAGCACTATGCCGGGCCATTATACTGCATGGAGCACTGTGCGGTGCCTATTATACTGCATGGAGTACTGTGCGGTGCCTATTATACTGCATGGAGTACTGTGCGGTGCCTATTATACTGCATGGAGTACTGTGCGGTGCCTATTATACTGCATGGAGTACTAGCAGTGCCTATTATACTGCATGGAGCACTGTGCGGTGCCTATTATACTGCATGGAGTACTGTGCGGTGACATTATACTGCATGGAGCACTATGCCGGGCCATTATACTGCATGGAGCACTGTGCGGTGCCTATTATACTGCATGGAGTACTGTGCGGTGCCTATTATACTGCATGGAGTACTGTGCGGTGCCTATTATACTGCATGGAGTACTGTGCGGTGCCTATTATACTGCATGGAGTACTATGCAGTGCCTATTATACTGCATGGAGCACTGTGCGGTGCCTATTATACTGTATGGAGCACTGTGCGGGGCCTATTATACTGTATGGAGCACTATGCCGGGCCATTATACTGCATGGAGCACTGTGCGGTGCCTATTATACTGCATGGAGTACTGTGCGGTGCCTATTATACTGCATGGAGTACTGTGCGGTGCCTATTATACTGCATGGAGTACTGTGCGGTGCCTATTATACTGCATGGAGTACTATGCAGTGCCTATTATACTGCATGGAGCACTGTGCGGTGCCTATTATACTGTATGGAGCACTGTGCGGGGCCTATTATACTGTATGGAGCACTGTGCGGGGCCTATTACACTGTATGGAGGACTATGTCGGGCCATTATACTGCATGGAGCACTGTGCGGTGCCTATTATACTGCATGGAGTACTGTGCGGTGCCTATTATACTGCATGGAGTACTGTGCGGTGCCTATTATACTGCATGGAGTACTATGCAGTGCCTATTATACTGCATGGAGCACTGTGCGGTGCCTATTATACTGTATGGAGCACTGTGCGGGGCCTATTATACTGTATGGAGCACTATGCCGGGCCATTATACTGCATGGAGCACTGTGCGGTGCCTATTATACTGCATGGAGTACTGTGCGGTGCCTATTATACTGCATGGAGTACTGTGCGGTGCCTATTATACTGCATGGAGTACTATGCAGTGCCTATTATACTGCATGGAGCACTGTGCGGTGCCTATTATACTGTATGGAGCACTGTGCGGGGCCTATTATACTGTACAGAGCACTATGCGGGGCCCATTATACTGCATGGAGCACTATGCGGGGCCATTATACTGCATGGAGCACTATGCAGGGCCATTATACTGCATGGAGCACTATGCGGGGCCATTATCCTGTATGGAGCACTGTGCAGGGCCCATTCTACTGTATGGTGCACTGTGCGGGGCCCATTCTACTGTATGGAGCACTTATATGGGGCCATTATATTTATGGAATACTGTGCGGTGCCTATTATACTGTATGGAGCACTATGCGGAGCTCATTATACTGTATGCAGAACTGTAGCGCTTTGAGGGCTAATTCCCACGTTCCATCACATCAGAGCTTTTCTCCCACTTCTATACTCTCCGACGTCTTCATCACTTCGTAGCTCCTCCTCTTCAGGACGGGGCCGCTCTCTGCTCAGTGCATAAATTAAATTGTATTATTCACTTCTGCTCCCTCCTGTAATCAGGTCTCCCGGGGACTCAAACTCGCTTCTCCATCTCCTAACTAGACATGAACAGGACGCACAGATGACGTTGCACCAGCTCTGGGTAATCAAAAGCTTTGGTGGGGATGCTGGAAGATAAGAGATTCACAGCCTCCAGTCCAGATGCCATGTAGCACTGACTTGCATGCTGGACCCAAGACCCGTGAATCCATCCGCTCATCTCTAGTCCCAACTGTCCCGAATACATGGGACAGTCCTGGATTTGGGTCTACGCCCTGCAGTCTTGGCGTCTGCTTTATTTCCCTCACTACTACTGCCCCTCTGACATCTCCTCCTGCCAAGGGAGAAATAAATGGTAAATGGGTGTGGATTGGGGTGTGACCGCATGATCTGTCTCTCAAAACTTGGGAGGTGTGCTGTATGGAGCACTGTGTAGGGCCCATTATACTGTATGACACACTATGTGGGGCCCATTATACAGTATAGAGTACTATGTGGGGCTATTCTATTGTATGGAGCACTATGTGGGGCCATTATACAGCATGGAGCACTATGTGGAGCACGTTATACAGTATTATGTACTATGTGGGGCCATTATATTGTATGGAGCACTATATGGGGCCCATTATACAGTATAGAGTACTATGTGGGGCTATTCTATTGTATGGAGCACTATGTGGCGCCATTATACAGTATGGATCACTATGTGGAGCACGTTATACAGTATTATGTACTATGTGGGGCCATTATATTGTATGGAGCACTATATGGGGCCATTATACTGTATGGCAGACTATGAGGCCTATTATACTTTATGGAGCACTATATCGGGTCTATTATACTGTATGGAGAGTTGTGTGGGGATTACAGTTGGAGAATAATTCTGTGATGGGATCACCATACTTTGCAAGGGTGATTGAGGGAGGAGAGTACAGTAGGATAATCATACCATTTAGGATCACTTTTGTTGGCATCATACTTTATCATCTGTATTATTCAAGTTTTTTTTATCCTTTGTTATTATTTATCTAAATTAGGCCAACGGTCCACATGCTTTTTACTGCTCCTACATAACATATTATTCCAATATTTTATTCTAAAATCTATTAATTAAAATGGACAAACCCATGAAGTTTGTTTCCATATGAAAAAGTTCATCGTTATATTTGATAAGGAAACCCTTCCTCAACTGTATATATTTTTCTATAAATATCAAGGTTGGCCTGGGACTTTGTCCCCCTGTGTATTTGAGTTTGACATCCCTGCTATTGATGACCTATGTAGTGATAGAGTAAGAATCCTGGCTTATTCCAGAGATTAGTCAGATTGGCAAAACACATTGTAACAGTGTGCCGTACAGCCAAACAGTTGTGAAACCTAGTCAGGGTTGCCAACTTGACTTTTTATTTTTTCTGGACAGCTTATTGGAAAAAAAAAAAAAATCACGGACAGACAATATTGTTTATGGACACATTGGAGAACCATCATAAATCATTATGATTATCAGTGATCCATGTCTGCAATCCTACATTCCGCTATGAAGACATCCGCAGCATTCTCTGTAAACTGCAAAAATACGGTTATTGTGAACAGTTAAGCAAGCTGAAGATGAAATGATCTCTCAAAGGCCTAAAGTTAAAGATGACACATTTCCTTTGTACTTTAGTAAAAAAAAATTATATATTTTCATCTTTTACATTTTAAAAATTACAAAAAGGAAAATGGGCAGATGCAAAAGTTTGGACACCCTTGGAGATGTGTGTGCTCAGATAACGGACCAAGGTTTCTGACCTTAATTAGCCTGTTCTTAGGATTATGGCTTGTTCATAAACATTTTTTGCAGACAGGGCAAAAAAAGTGGCCTATTTTTACGGACTGTCCTGGAATTTCTGGACGGTTGTCAACCCGAGCCCTGGTTATTGGCACCAGCGTGGAAAATTTCCCTTCTTTGTTACGTTTCAGCTGTAAAAAAAACATTCTGCCAAATACAACAATCCAAAGCTGCTGGAAAATGTGCAAGTCCGGCCTAATAGAAGCGATTAAGGCACCTGTAACCGGGTGCAATGTACATGGTAGTAATTGAACAGTCAGCTCTTGAAGTTGAGGTGTTGGAAACAGAAAAGATACCAAACTGTGAAGGCTACAAGACCAAGTCAGAGCAGCTCCAAAATACCACATCTTGGGGAGTTTCCAGCAGAAGCTGGCTAGTACTTGCCAAAAGTGGTCCAAGAAAAGACAACTGTTAAAGGTGTGCATCGTATAGTACTATTAGCAAATGAAGAATTGACAATGACATTGCGGCCCATCTCCCAACGGTCAAAGCCTAGTGTTTTGCTGCAAGATACCACCAAAAACAGTGAAAGGTCTTGTGTAATTAATGCCTTAAGACTGAGCTTTTCTGCTGGCGTGAGGAGCATCCACTCAATTATAGAACTTCCTAATAATCCGTACCAATTAATCCTCTGCTAACCTCTCCAACCCGGGTCACGGCCGATCTGTTTTAAGTATAGTATATGTCAAGCATACCATATACCCAGCTTTCTAATGTTCCCTGACGACCCGTGGAAAGTGAAATATCTCAAAATACTGTTCATCATCGAGTATGTTGCACTGCGATTGTATCTCTATACTTTCCCTAAGTAGTCTCTGCCCTCTGAAGATGTCCTAGATCTATTGTGATGGAAGCTATTGGAGAAGTGAGTGCAGCACCTGCAAGATGTCTGAGGGCAGAGACAGAAGTAGTGAGTGACAAGTGCCATTACAATTCATTTTAGTATGGCTCTAGGAGCTGTGGAGCGGCGCTGCTGTCACTCACTTCTTCTATCTCTGCTCCCCTACCCCACAACAACATCTTGTTTTACAGTTAGGAGCAGTGGTGGCGAAGATAGAATCTGTTGGGAGCGGTGAATGCAGCGCCGGCTTCTATCTCCATAGATCCAGGCCATCTTCAGAGGGTTGCAATGCGAGAAACTGTAGCCTCCTGATGGCGTCCTGTTCCAAGAGGGGCGATAGATGCTGCAGATGAGTGCAGCCCCAGCCTCCTGTGACGGCCCGTTTGAGACTCTTCTTTTGAGAAGTGAAATTAAAAGAACAAAACAAAAACACATTTAGGGATTATCTAGAAAGGGAAACAGGGAGGGCATTTTAAAATAAAGCCGATTACAAAAGCGGTTGTAAAGATATATATTTAAAAAGGACATTTTAGGTACTGGACCACCACTTAAAGCCTGTCTATGCATCAGCAGTAAAAGGGAACCAGTTAGGTTCGCCATGCCCTCCAAACCAGCAACATTCACATGTGTATGACCACATTCTCTGGCTAACCAGCCCGGTATAATGTTATGAAGTTAAATCAATGTTTTAAAAAAGCATTTATAAGGTCTGCTTTTCTTATGCTAATTAGTGCTTTGACTAGTTGATGGGGGTAGTCGAACTGGAAGCTCAGAATATGGGTCATATACAGTGGTGGCCAATAGTATTGGCACCCCTGCAATTCTGTCAGATAATACTCAGTTTATTCCTGAAAATGATTGCAATCACAAATTCTTTGGTATTATTATCTTCATTTAATTTGTCTTCAATGAAGAAACACAAAAAGAATTGACCTAAAGCCAAATTGGATATAATTCCACACCAAACCTAAAAAAGGGGGTGGACAAAAGTATTGGCACTGTTTGAAAACTCATGTGATGCTTCTCTAATTCGTGTAATTACCAGCACCTGTAACTTACCTGTGGCACCTAACAGGTGTTGGCAATAACTAAATCACACTTGCAGCCAGTTAACATGGATTAAAGTTGACTCAACCTCTGTCCTGTGTCCTTGTGTTTACCACATTGAGCATGGAGAAAAGAAAGAAGACCAAAGAACTGTCTGAGGACTTGAGAAACCAAATTGTGAGGAAGCATGAGCAATCTCAAGGCTACAAGTCCATCTCCAAAGACCTGAATGTTCCTGTGTCTTCCGTGAGCAGTGTCATCAAGATGTTTAAAGCCCATGGCATGTGGCTAACCTCCCTAGATGTGGAAGAAAAAGAAAAATTGACGAGAGATTTCAACGCAAGATTGTGCGGATGGTGGATAAAGAACCTCGACTAACATCCAAACAAGTTCAAGCTGCCCTGCAGTCTGAGGGTACAACAGTGTCAACCCGTACTATCCGTCGGCGTCTGAATGAAAAGGGACTGTATGATAGGATACCCAGGAAGACCCCACTTCTTACCCCGAGACATAAAAAAGCCAGGCTGGAGTTTGTCAAAACTTACCTGAGAAAGCCTAAAACGTTTTAGAAGAATGTTCTCTGGTCAGATGAGACAAAAGTCGAGCTTTTTGGGAAAAACCATCAACATGGAGTGTACAGGAAAAAAAAAAGAGGCATTCAAAGAAAAGAACACGGTCCCTACAGTCAAACATGGCGGAGGTTCCCTGATGTTTTGGGGTTGCTTTGCTGCCTCTGGCACTGGACTGCTTGACCGTGTGCATGGCATTATAAGTCTGAAGACTACCAACAAATTTTGCAGCATAATGTAGGGCCCAGTGTGAGAAAGCTGGGTCTCCCTCAGAGGTCATGGGTCTTCGAGCAGGACAATGACCCAAAACACACTTCCAAAAGCACTATAAAATGGTTTGAGAGAAAGCACTGGAGACTTCTAAGGTGGCCAGCAATGAGTCCAGACCTGAATCCCATAGAACACCTGTGGAGAGATCTCAAAATGGCAGTTTGGAGAAGGCACCCTTCAAATATCAGGGACCTGGAGCAGTTTGCCAAAGAAGAATGATCTACAATTCCAGCAAAGCATTGTAAGAAACTCATTGATGGTTACCGGAAGCGGTTGTTCGCAGTTATTTTGGCTAAAGGTTGTGCAAACAAGTATTAGTCTGAGGGTGCCAATACTTTTGTCTGGCCCATTTTTGGAGTGTTGTGTGAAATGATCAAGGATTTGATTTTTGCTTCATTCTCTTTTGTGTTTTTTCCTTGCAAGCAAATTAAATGAAGATAAAAATAGCAAATAATTTGTGATTTCTATCATTTTCAGGAAGACACGGAGTATTATCTGACAGAATTGCTGGGGTGCCAATACTTTTGGCCACCACTGTACATTGAGGTGCAGAACAGAAGGAATCCAGCAAGTGAAGTTAACACCCGGTCATGCGCAGTTCCCCTTCTGAAGTTGGGAAGTGTACACCCAGCTACAGAGGAGCAACGACGCTGCCGAAATGAGCAGCGCACATGCGCGAGATTTGTAGGAGCTGGGGGTAACGCTGGCTAATGCAATCTATGTTATCACACCCACAGGGGCAACTAATTAATTCCACAGCGCTTTACAGACATTATCATCGCTGTTCCCAATAGGGCTCACAATCTAAGTTCCCTATCAGTATGTCTTTGGAGTGTGGGAGGAAACTGGAGAACCCGGAGGAAACCCACACAAACACGGGGAGAACATACAAACTCCTTGCAGAGGTTGTCCTTGGTGGTATTTGAACCGAGGACCCCAGTGCTGCAAGGCTGCAGTGCTAACCACTGAGCCACCGTGCCGCCCATATAAATAAAAGTACACATGACAAAATTTAAACACATCCTTTTAAGCAAGTGCCAGGTAAGCTGTGGGAAAAGGTTGAAAAAAGGTGGAGTATACCTTAGAAGTATGTTGTAAATTGTGAGTCATCTCTGCATTCCTGCTCACTTAAGTCCTCGAGCACTAGCACAAAGGCAAACTGTACAAAAGGATTACAACAAAATTCTGGGGCAGATTTGTTGGAAAAAAAAAAGATAATTGGAGTAAACGGCACCAAATTAAAAAGGTGCACAACTCTTAATAAATTTGGTGACGTTTTAAACTGTCCTGGAATCACAAAATGAAATTCATACCTGAGCAGATGCAGATTTGCGACAAAAACATATATTTTTTTTAGTGAAGCTTAAAAAGGCCCTTTCACCAGACTTTTCATGTTGCACTGGACACTATATAATAGTGGCTACAAAGAAGAATAGGGGCTGATGCAGACAAATGTGGATCCAATCACGGACTGCAATGTACAGACTGTCCGCAGGACTCCCAACCAAAGCATGACAGCCACATACAAATATATGAACCCGTCCTGCTCAGGTCGGGAGACCCGCGGCCAGTCCGTGCACTGCAGGGTTTAGACCGAGAACAATGGACGTCGACATGAGCACCAAACATTTTTTTTTAATTTTAATACACCCCTCTGTTGCAGAAATAATGGTAAACAAAGTGATTGGCACCGAATGTGTTTTTTTTTACGCTCAAGTGGGTGTCATCAGAGTTTTCATGTATGTCCTCTCCCTGTATGATACTGACCAATCATAAAAGGCAACAACCCTCAAAAGTTAAAACTAACGCCCCCTCCACCACCACAGCTTAGAGTAGGTTTCTCAGTGTATGAGATGTATGGCAGTCAGCCAGATTTCCTGGTCTAACTTCCTGCATGATTAGAAAGCACAGATGACTAACACCTTTCAGCTAATGTCCCAGTGTGGAGAGGAGCAGTGCGACTGAATTTAGCTCTGCCACATTACAAAACTCTTCTATGTTCTATCAGCTCTCCTCCTCTATTAGCATTTTCAGCTCTGCTGTACGGCTCCTTCCCCCACATTGCCTCTCCGGAGATGTATCAGTAATCAGTGTCTGTTGTGCTCAACTTTTAATAGTTCTGCAGTGAGATCAGAGCAGTTGTTAAAGGGGTTGTCTACCACTCCAACAAGTCCTTCTTCAATGCTACGCTCCCCGGTGTAAAATAAACATAACAGATACTCACCTCCTACACCAGCGCCGTTGTGGCTAGGTCGGCGCTGGGTCTGGCAGTGTTCGCATGACATTATTATGCCACGTGAGCTCTGCAGCCAGTCAGTGTCAGCTAATGAACTACAGTTTTAACACTTACTTTTTTACATTCGAGTTTCATCTGTGGGAAGACTGAATGAAGTAACCCATTAGCTGACACAGATGTTATGCCACGGGAGCACTGCAGCCAGTGTCAGGTGAGCATCAAGAATCCTGGCATTGGTGAGAGTGGCAAGTATCTGATATGTATATTTTACACTGTGGGGTACAGCATTTAAGAAGAGTTTTTCAGCTTTGTAGACAAGCCCTTTAAATGCATCCTCTGTTCCCTGTTATCAGCCATCTTAGTTACAATACAGATTGGAAGTGATGAAAAATATCACTACTTTATCTACAGTACATAAGTGTAAGGCTAGGTTCACATTGCGTTAGGGGCATCCGTTTAACGGATGTCGGATGAGCTAACGCTGATGTCATTTTTGACATCTTCATACCCCTAGCGCTAACATATGCGCTAACGCATGGTAACACTTTGTTACCATGCGTTAGCCATACAGGTCTATGCACAGCGAACGCGTCCGTTGGCTGTGCGTTAGACCTAACGGACCCCAAAACGCTGCAGACCGCGTTCGAGGTCCGTCACAAATTAACGCATCATCGCGTAACGCATGCCGAATTTGGCATGCGTTAGGATGCGTTAATATAATGGTGGCCAATGGGTGCGTTAAAACATCCGTTACATAGCGTTAGTGCCGCTATGAACGGATGCCTTAAACGGATGGCACCTAACGCAATGTGAACCCAGCCTTACTGATATTAGACGTTTTCTGAGCACAAGTTCTTAAGAGACCTGTGAGATGACTCAATTGCCCTATAGAGAAACATGTACATGTCAGCTGGTAGCACCTGTAAATGTACAGATATAAAAGCAATGGACATGCACATCCATGACTACCCATCTCCCAGGAAAAATGAGGGCTCAGGTGGCTTAAACCATGCTCCAATGTAGCAGAACATATTCACAGTGAAGAATGAGAAAGTAAAAAAATCTCCGGTGCCTGATTATTACATTCAAATGAAGGTACTGACAAATAAATGATCCCCATACACATTAGAGGGTAAGTGTGCTAGCAAGTCTCTATTGTACATGGCTTCATGGCTTAAAGAGTACGAATTGTTTCTTTCTATATTTTTTTTTTACTTTTGTCCAGCAAGAAAAGTTAAGAAACTTTCTAATTTCTTTATTAGGGAAATTAATTGATCTATTCACACATACATGAAAATCACAGATCCCCACGCGACATCTGCAAGACTCAGAGCAGGTCCTATTCTGATTCGATATTGAAGATCAGCATAGATACTCAACGAGCCTGTGTGTAATCTGATAAAAAAGTAAATAATAATAGTACAGCACACCAAACCTTCACAGGGATGTAGGACTGTAGCTCTGGGGACAAGGTGCTGCAGGGATTGTCCTGATTAGCACAACACTTAAAGGTGGACACAGATGCTGACTATTTCACTGCCATCATCTGTACTCCAAGGAAGTGTGCTGATATCAATGCAGCTGGTGGCAAGCAAATACACTAGAGGAAAATCATGCAGTTTTAACAAGAATAAAGATCAATATGCAAAGTTTAATAACTTGCCATGCTGGACAAAGTCATTAAAGATAAAAAAAAATGAAAGTTTAGTTACTCTTTAGAAGGATTGTACATGCATACACTCCCGCATGATCTGACATGGGGTGGTGGGGGGTTAAATCTATTTTAGTGGATTTTTCAGGCTGAAAAATATCTGCTTAAAACAAAAAAAAAAAAAAAAAACTTCGTTTTTGGAGCAGCTTTTGTATATAGGGAGTTTTTTTTCTGCTTCAAATTCAATCAGTAGTGATTTTTGCCTGAAAAAGGCCCAAATTTAACCAAAGAATTTTCCACACTCTAAAAGAAAAAAATACATATGGAAAAAAAAAGAACCATGTGAACACTGGGAGTTTTTTTTCTCATTGAAGTCAGTAGAAAGGTTATTTATATTCAAAATATATATATATATATATATATATATATATATATATATATATATATATATATATATAATATATATATATATATATATATATATAAATAAAAGGGCTGGAGGAGGTGGTGGTGGATTTTCCTTACTTACGGTACCTTAGCGTGTACTATTTTGCAGACTAAAGATTACTAGACATGTAAATTAAATCCACATATAGTTCACTTTATAAGGAAATGGAGTTTAGAAACACACAAAATAAAAACTGTTGTGTGCATTTGATGGCATGCAGTGACTTTAACCCCTTTACCCCCGAGGGTGGTTTGCACGTTAGTGACTGGCCAATTTTTACAATTCTGACCACTGTCCCTTTATGAGGTAATAACTTCGGATCGCTTCCATGGATCCCGGTGATTCTGAGAAAGTTTTCTTGTGACAAATAGTACTTCATGATCGTGGTAAAATTTCCTCAATATAACTTGCGTTTATTTGTGAAAAAAACAGGAATTTGGCGAAAATTTTGAAAATTTCGCAGTTTTCGAACTTTGAATTTTTATGCCCTTAAATCAGAGAGTTATATCGCACAAAATAGTTACTAAATAACATTTGCCACATGTCTACAATTTTGGAACCAAATTTTTTTTTTCTTAGGAAGTTATAAGGTTAATAGTTGACCAGCGATTTCTCATTTTTACAACAGCATTTTTTTTTTTAAAGACCACATCACATTTGAAGTCACTGAGGGGTCTGTATGATAGAAAATACATAAAAGTGACACCATTCTAAAAACTGCACCCCTCAAGGTGCTCAAAACCACATTCAAGAAGTTTATTAACCCTTCAGGTGCTTCACAGGAATTTTTGGAATGTTTAAAAAGAAAATTAACATTTACCGTATATACTAGAATATAAGCCGAGATTTTCAGCCCATTTTTAGGGCTGAAAGTCCCCCTCTCGGCTTATATTCGAGTTATATACCAGGGGGTCGGCGGGGGAGGGGGAGCGCAGCTGTCCTGTATACTCACCCCTCCGCCGGCCCGGTCTCTGCAGCCCCTGCTCTTCTCCCACGGTCCCGGCACCTGTGTTCAGCGGTCAGCTGGTACCGCTCATTAAAGTCATGAATATGCACATATTCATGACTTTAATGAGCAGTAACACGTGACCGCTGAACACAGGTGCCGGGACCGTGAGAGAAGAGCAGGGCAGAGACGCGCCGGCGGAAGGGTAAGTATAAGCGATATTTACCTGTCCCGTTCCGCTGTGTCCTCGGGTCCTCTTGCTGCGATGTTCAGGCAGAGGGCACATGACATGGTTACTGCACGCCGCGCCCTCTGCCTGATCATTCACTGCTGGAGGACCCGGAAGACAGCGGCGAGCAGCGATGAACCTGGTTACAGGTAAATGTCTCAGGTGCCGGGGCCCTGAGCGAGCGGTGACACCGGCACCTGTCCCCCATAGCGCGCCGGTGTCCCCGCCTGCTCAGGACACCGGCACCTGGCCCCAACGACAGGTGAGTATGTCTTTTTTTTTTTTTCGTTGCAGCAGCAGCAGCGGCAGCAATTGAGGCCAATACTATGGAGCATAATCTATGGGGGCACAAGCTATGGAGCATCTATGGGGGCACAAGCTATGGATCATCTATGGGGGCACAATCTATGGAGCATCTATGGGGGCACAATCCATGGAGCATCTATGGGGGCACAATCCATGGAGCATCTATGGGGGCACAATCCATGGATCATCTATGGGGGCACAATCTATGGATCATCTATGGGGGCACAATCTATGGAGCATCTATGGGGGCACAATCTATGGATCATCTATGGGGGCACAATCTATGGATCATCTATGGGGGCACAATCTGTGGAGCATCTATGGGGGCACAATCTATGGAGCATCAATGGGGGCACAATCTATGGAGCATCTATGGGGCACAATCTGTGGAGCATCTATGGGGGCACAATCTGTGGAGCATCTATGGGGGCATAATCTATGGAGCATCTATGGGGGCACAGTCTATGGATCATCTATGGGGGCACAATCTGTGGAGCATCTATGGGGGCATAATCTATGGAGCATCTATGGGGCACAATCTATGGATCATCTATGGGGGCACAATCTATGGAGCATCTATGGGGGCACAATCTATGGAGCATCAATGGGGGCACAATCTATGGAGCATCTATGGGGGCACAATCTGTGGAGCATCTATGGGGCATAATCTATGGAGCATCTATGGGGCACAATTTATGGATCATCTATGGGGGCACAATCTATGGATCATCTATGGGGGCACAATCTATGGAGCATCCAGGGGGCAGAATCTATGGAGCATCTATGGGGGCACAATCTGTGGAGCATCTATGGGGGCACAATCTGTTGAGCATCTATGGGGGCATAATCTATGGAGCATCTATGGGGCACAATCTATGGATCATCTATGGGGGCACAATCTATGGATCATCTATGGGGGCACAATCTATGGAGCATCTATGGGGCACAATCTATGGAGCATCTATGGGGGCATAATACATGGGCAGCATATAGGCATAATCTCATTTTCCACCCTAGGCTTATACTCGAGTCAGTAAGTTTTCCAGTTTATTGTGGCAAAATTAGGGGGGGTCGGCTTATACTCGAGTATATACGATAACTTTTTTCACAAAAAATTTACTTCAGATCCAATTTTTTTTTTTTATTTTACCAAAGGTAACAGGAGAAATTGGACACCAAAAGTTGCTGTGCAATTTGTCCTGAGTACGCTGATACCTCATATGTGGGGGGGAACCACTGTTTGGGAGTATGGCAGAGCTCGGAAGGGAAGGAGCGCCGTTTGACTTATTCAACGCAAAATTGGCTGGAATTGAGATCGGGCACCATGTCGCGTTGGGAGAGCCCCTGATTGATGTGCCTAGACAGTAGAAAACCCCCACAAGTGACACTATATTAGAAACTAGACTCCCTAAGGAACTTATCTAGATGTGTGGTGAGAACTTTGAAACCCCGAGGGATTCACAGAAGTTTATAACGTAGAGCAGTAAAATTTAAAAAAAAAAAAAAAATCACATTTTTTTCCACAAAAATGATCTTTTCACCCCAATTTTTTATTTTCCCAAGGGTAACAGGACCCAAAAGTTATTGTGCAATTTGTCCAGAGTACGCTGATACCCCACATATGGGGGTAAATCACTGTTTGGGCGCATAGCAGAGCTTAGAAGGGAAGGAGCGCCGTTTGACTTTTCAATGCAAAATTGGCTGTAATTGAGATCAGACGCCATGTTGCGTTTTGAGAGCCCCTGATGTGCCTAAACGGTGGAAACCCCCCACAAGTGACCAAATTTTGGAAACTATACCCCCCCACGAAACTTATCTAGATGTCTAGTGAGAACTCTGAACCCCCAAGTGTTTCACTAAAATTTATAATGGCCGGGCGTGAAAATAAAAAAATCATTTTTTCCACAAACATGATCTTTTAGTCACCAATTTTTTTTTTTCCCAAGGGTAACAGGAGAAATTGGACCCCAAAAGTTTTTGAGCAATTTGTCCTGAGTATGCTGATACCCCATATGTGGGGGTAAACCACTGTTTAGGTGCATGGCAGAGCTCGGAAGGGAAGAAGCGCCGTTTGACGTTTCAATGCAAAATTGGCTGGAATTGAGATCAGACACCATGTCGCGTTTGAAGAGCCCCTGATGTGCCTAAACAGTGGAAACCCCCCAATTCTAACTTCAACCCTAACCCCAACCTTAACCTTAGCCCCCAACCCTAACTTTAGCCCCAACCCTAACCTTAATGGGAAAATGGAAAATATATAAAAAAATTTATTTTATTATTTTTCCCTAACTAAAGGGGTGATAAAGGGGGTTTGATTTACTATTTCTAGTGGGTTTTTATGTTTGGCAGCTGTCACACACTAAAAGACACTTTTTATTGCAAAAAATTATTTTTGCATCACCACATTTTGAGAGCTACAAGTTTTCCATATTTTGGCCCACTGAGTCATGTGAGGTCTTATTTTTTGCGGGACGAGTTGACGTTTTTATTGGTACCATTTTCGGACACATGACATTTTTTGATCGCTTTTTATTCAGATTTTTTGTGAGGCAGAATGAACAAAAACCAGCAATTCATGAATTCCTTTTGGGGGGGGCGTTTATACCGTTCCGCGTTTGGTACAGCGATACCTCATTTATATCATTTTTTATGTTTTGGCGCTTTTATACAATAAAAACTAATTTATATAAAAAATAATTATTTTTGCATTGCTTTATTCTGAGAGCTATAACTTTTTTATTTTTTCGCTGATGACGCTGTATGGCGGCTCGTTTTTTGCGGGACTAGATGACGTTTTCAGTGCTACCACGTTTATTTATATCCGTCTTTTCGATCGCGTGTTATTCCACTTTTTGTTCGGCGGTATGATGATAAAGCATTGTTTTTTTGCCTTGTTTTTTTATGGGGTTCACTAAAGGGGTTAACTAGTCGGACAGTTTTATAGGGCGGGTCGTTACGGATGCGTCGATACTAAATGTGTACGTTTTTTTTTTATTTACATAAAGAAATGTATTAATTGGGGAAATATTTATTTTGCTTTATTTAGGAATTTTTTTAAAAGTGTTTTTTTCACTTTTTTTTTTTTTTTTACTTTATTACATTGTCCCAGGATGGGACATCATATGATGTCAGATCGCTGATCTGACACTTTGCACAGCACTGTGTCAGATCAGCGATCTGACAGGCAGGGAAGGAGGCTTGCCGATGCCTGCTCTCAGCGGGCACTGACTAGCAACCTCCCTGCAGGACCCCGCGGCCATCTTGGAGCCGGGGGTCTCCATGGAGATCCTCAGAACAACGCCATCACATCACGTTGTACTGAGGGAAGCACGCAGGGAGCCCCCTCCCTGCGTGATGCTCCCATATGCCACCGGAACGCTGCGATCATGTCTGATTGCAGTGTGCCAGTGGTGGTCCGTGACCGCTCCTGGCACTTCGCACCGGGTATCAGCTGTGAGAATCAGATGACACCTGGCCGCGATCGGCCACGCTCCCCCCGTGAGCGCAGCTGATCGCGTATGACGTACTATTCCGTCCATGGGAATTACGTCCCAGGGCACATGGATGGAATAGTACGTCCAATGGCAGAGAGGGGTTAAAACCCACAGTGTAACCTTGAATGAGATACTGAAACTCTGCTCACTTGCATTACATTGTACTTTGCAATGGAATGTCAATGCACACATCCTGTCTAGGGTCTTCTGCTTTGTGCAATATCCACTCCCACCCGAACAAACAAAATAAAAAATAAAATTTGATGCAATTTTAACAGTTTTTAAAAATTAAAGCATAACCACTGCTTCGTGAAAGAGGTTTTGTTCCCAGAGGTGTACTGCTCATATAGGAAGTCATTAATAGGATATCACAAAACCCAAACAGGAAACTGGCCCAGCACATACTACGCAGCTCCATTGAATGAGGCTATATTTAAAGGCTGCAGTCCCCCGGAGACCAGTGTAGATAGAGATGTGATCACAATAGTCACCTAGAGGAAGTTCAAATGTTCACATTGCAGAGGTCCTCAGGGAGGACTATATGGTACAGTGCTATTCATTTTGAGAAAAACATCTAATTTAGGGGCATTCAGACGTCATGGTTGCCACTTAAGCTGTGAATTAATCCCAATTTATTGGACTGGGAAAACATTTGGGTTGTTTAGGGTAGGTGCACACGGTCAGTAAATGCTGCGGGTTGGAGGCTGCGTACATCCGTAGAGTCCAACCCGCAGCATCCAGATGTTACAGCATAGTGGATGGGATTTCAAGAAATCCCACTATGCAGATTCACCTGCGTGCAAAAGCCGGCAACGCTTTGGATGCTTGGACATGTGCTGCGTCCAAAAGGCTGGCAGCTGACCGTGTGCACCCACCCTCAGACTTCGCTTTGGCTAGATCTTCCACCATACTGTATAAACTGGGGTTTCACCACTTCTGCAGATGCCAGCTGTCACCAAATTTTTCAAATCTGATGTGGATTCAGCCTGAGAAAGACCTGCAAAAGCGCCCCGTAAAATGAGCATAATGCACAGCAATGTCAAAACGACATTGCTGTGCACGTTTCATCTTAGGTCACGTCTTAACGACTTCCAAGTTCAGAGACCCTGAAGAGGTTAGTAGAAGTGACTTGCTCATTGTTTGAGTGGCTCAGAAGCCGTCCAATGTATACTTCACAGTATAGGAGTAAAAGATGACGGGCAGAGGAGCCGCTGTAAGAACAACAGCATTTAGGAAAAGGACTGCTGGCATTTTCCTGCAGCGGCTTCGCCTGGGAAAACTTTGGAGGCTGAAAAGGGCAGTGTGCGGATAGTCATAACACACAAAATAGATATGTGGTCAGAAAATTCTGTTCGGGCACGCGGCAGGGCTCAAATAGGAGGGTTACTTTGTATTTGAAATTTGGTCGGAATAGATTGCTGAAGTCTTGTCACACTTGTAGAGTTCCTTAAGTGCCAGAACAGCAGGAATCCCCCACAATTGACATCATTTTTGGAGATTATATGCCAACAAAATGAGGAATGCGTCTAGGAATGTAGTGCGCATTTTGTACCCACAGCTGCTTTACACAATTTTATAACAGTGCACTGTGAAACATAATCCCCCCGCCCCAGTAAAATGTTGCTTAAGCACCAAAGGTTTCATTTTTACAGGGGATAATGGGAGGAAATAACCCCCCCATTTATAACGTAATTTCTCCTTAGGATTCCAAAGTTCCATATGTGGTGAAAAATCCTGTTTGAGCACGCGGCAGAGCTCAGAAGTTATGGTATATTGGAGTGCAAATTTTGCTGGAATCGTTTACCGGTGCCATATCACATTGGAGCAGCCCAACAGACCATACATGGAAGACATGGAAGTCACTGACAGGACATTCTTTGACCTCCGGCTGATCTGACTATCAGCATCCTAAGATTGCTCTGAAGGGCATTAAGGTCTGAAGAGATGATTGGGAAACCCCTCGCTTTCACAACCCTCAAAATATTGCAGTCTCAGTTGATCCAGACTAGGTTAAACAGCCAAGGTCTGTGTCACGGTTCCACCCATCAGGGTGTCTGGGATGCAGTTACTCACAGCTCGGCCGTCCAATCTTGTACAGGGCAGTGAAGTTGTCAGTACTTTAATTGACAGCATGACCATCCAGTCTGGTTCAGGGGCGTACCGAGTTGTCAGTGTTTATTGACGGCTCGACTAGCCAATCTGTGACTGGGAGTAGTCGGCTGTCTCAGGTGTTCACGATCCCGGGTAATGGCCATGCTTCTTAACCCCAAGGGTGGTTTGCACGTTAATGACCGGGCCAATTTTTACAATTCTGACCACTGTCTCTTTATGAGGTTATAACTCTGGAATGCTTCAACGGATCTTCACGATTCTGAGACTGTTTTCTCGTGACATTGTTCTTCACGTTAGTGGCAAAATTTATTCGATATAACTTGCGTTTATTTTTGAAAAAACGCAAATAAGGCAAAAATTTTGAAAATTTTGCAATTTTCAAACTTTGAATTTTTAATCCCTAAAACAGAGAAATATGTCACACAAAATAGTTAACACACGGATTTTGGTAAAGACTTACCTGTAAAATCCTTTTCAGCGAAGGAAGGAAGAGAGACACAGTATTCATTACTGATGGGTAGGCGGAGCCCCAGATCAGGATGTTACCTCAGATCAAAAGAGTGATGACTGGCTGGCCCCTCCAGCTCGGGCTCCTCCTACTCAGCTCCAGTCGTATCAAAGCTTTTAGGAAAAGAGCCAAGATCACCAGCGGAGCAACATAACCCCTTCTGAAGGAACTTCAGAGAAAAAACACAAGGATACAGGTTATGCATGCAAAGAAAGCCAAAAACCACAGAGTTCCAGGTACTACTCACGGAACCTGACTACTGCGATGAGCTGGCGATGCTGGAACAGAGCCTTAGCGCGCTGACCTCAGCCCAGATAATCGCTATCAGATAAGGGTCGCGCTGCATCTGAAAACATCAACACACTTCTGCCGTGGGAGGGTGCTGTGTCTCTCTTCCTTCCTTCGCTGAAAAGGATTTTACAGGTAAGTCTTTACCAAAATCCGTGTTTCAGCTGCAGATGAAGGAAGAGAGCCACAGTATTCATTACTGATGGGACGTCCCAAAGCAGTTCAAAAATAAGGGTGGGAAAAAACCAATAAAAGGCAGAAACCCAACAACCTTAACAACAAAGCGCAACCAGCGCTAAACACAAGTTCATCCAGAACTTTAAACTACAGCTGCCTGCAGGACCCTACGTCCGAGGGCTGCATCAGCGGAAGCACTGACGTCCACTTTATAAAATCTTGTAAACGTGTGGACAGAGCGCCAAGTCGCCGCTCGGCAAAGCTGCACTGCCGAAGCACCTTGATGAAAAGCCCACGATGAAGCCACAGCTCTCGTGGAATGGGCTCGAATCTTAATCGGGCAAGATTCACCCCGAAGACGGTAAGCTTCCAAAATAGCTGACCGGATCCAACGAGCTATAGAACCCTTGGAAGCTCGTTGACCACGCCGACGACCTGCCGGAACCACAAACAGGGAGTCCGTCTTACGAAAACCTTGAGTAATAAATAGATAAAACTTCAAGGCCCGCACTAAATCCAATTGTGTAAATCTCGCTCTTTCGTATTCTTCGGATCCGGACAGAGTGAAGGCAACACAATATCCTGGTTAACATGAAATTGTGACACCACTTTAGGCAAAAAATCACCCCGAGTGCGAAGTACTACACGATCCGGAAAAAACTCCAGAAAAGGAGGCGAGCAAGAAAGAGCTGCCAATTCAGAAACTCTCCTCAAGGAAGTGACTGCAACAAGGAAAGCCACCTTCCAAGAAAGTAAAGAAAGGCTAGCAGAAACCATAGGTTCAAAAGGTTTATGCTGAAGAGCCTCCAAAACAAGGTTGAGCCGCCAAGGAGACACGGGTGCCTTCCGCGGCGGAAACGTACGAGAGATACCTCGGAAAAAGGAGAGCACGTCTCTATTCGAAGCAATGGTTCTCCGGAACAATAAGGACAGAGCAGAAATCTGACCTTTCAGAGTGCTTACTGCCAAACCCTTGTCTAGCCCATGCTGCAGAAAAGCCAACAGGTTGGGAATGGAAAATTTTCTCGGGTTCCGAGAAGACCCCAAACACCACGAAAAGAAGGTTTCCCAAATTTTGTGGTAAATCCTAGAAGTAGCCGGACATCTTGCAGCACGAAGGGTAGCAATGACCTCGGCTGAAAAACCTCTACGGGTCAAGATTTCGGTCTCAAGAGCCACGCCGTCAAACGCAGGGACATCAAGTCCGGATGACAAATGGATATTGGCGGGAATACATAGATCAGCTCGAACTGATCCCACTGAGCCACTAGAGCATCCACCGCCACCGCCTTCGGGTCCTTGTACCTGGACATGAATGTCGGTAACTTGGCATTGGACCTGGATGCCATCAAATCCACTTGGGGGGTTCCCCAGCGAGAGCACAGTAGTGCAAAGACTTCCGGGTGGAGGCTCCATTCCCCGGGATCCATCCTTCTGCGACTGAGAAAGTTCGCTGTAATATTCTGAACCCCTGGAATGTGAATCGCCGAAATGGCTGGTACATTGGCCTCTGCCCAAATCAGAATTCGGGACACCTCTACCAAGAGTCTGGAACTCCTTGTCCCACCTTGGTGATTGATATACGCGACAGCCGTCACATTGTCTGTCTGCACACGGACTGGCAGACCGCTCAAAAGGACCGTCCAATGTTGGAGGCAAAGGAAAATCGCCCTCAATTCCAGGATGTTGATCGGAAGCACAGACTCTTCCGGTGACCATACCCCCTGAATCCAGAGATTGTTCCAAACACCCCCCCAGCCCGTCAGGCTGGCATCGGTGGTTATGACTGACCACTTCAGAGGGAGGAAAGACTTCCCCAGGGAGAATGCCCCTGGCCGTAACCACCATTCTAGAGAATCCCGCACCTGCGCGAGAAATGGTGACACTGCAATCCAGCGATTGCGACTGATTCCATCGACTCAAGATGAACCTTTGAAGAGTCCTGGAGTGGAACTGGGCAAAAGAAGTTGCCTCCATGGACGCCACCATCAGTCCCAGAAGACGCATACACTTCCGTAGGGACATTGCCGTTGAGGATGTCATAATCTGTACATGTCGAAGAAGACATGACTGTTTGTCTGGTGGTAGGGAAACTACCGACCGAAACGTGTCGAGATGCATTCCCAAAAAGAGAATTGTCCTCGATGGTTCCAGGGACGACTTCTCCCAATTGACCAGCCAACCGAAGTCTTTCAGAAACTGAAGAGACAAATCCCGAGCCGTCAACGCCTCCTCCTCCGAGGAAGCCACGATCAAAAGATCGTCCAGATAAGGGAGAATCGTAATCCCCTGTCTTCGAAGGAGTGCCATGAGGGGCGCCAGAATTTTTGTAAAGACCCTTGGCGCTGAGGCTAAGCCGAACGGCAGAGCCACGAACTGGTAATGATTCTGACCTATGGCAAATCGAAGAAAGCGCTGATGAGCCTTTCCGATGGGAATATGCAAATAGGCGTCGCGAATGTCGATTGACACCAGAAAATCGTTCTGTGACAGGGCTGCCACAACGGAACGAAGCGACTCCATGCGAAATTTCCGGGCATGGACATGCCGGTTCAATCGCTTGAGATCCAGAATCGGGCGAAATTTGTTCTCCTTTTTGGGAACTATAAAAAGGTTGGAATAAAAACCTTTTCCTCGGTCCTCTGACGGAACCGGTATCACTACACCCTTTTGTAGTAGCGATTCGACCTCTCGCTGTAGAGCGACAACAAGCTCGGGTTCCGACGGAACGCGAGATTGACAAAAAACATTTGGGGGTTGAGAAGCAAACTCTATGAAATAGCCTGCCGACACTATCCGCGTTACCCAGGAATCTGGAACGCGAGCCATCCAAGTCTCCTTGAAAAGAAGCAGGCGACCCCCCACTCGAGAATCCTCGAGTGGACCCCTGGCGTCAATCCGACTTTGCGGTTTTCTTGTCAAGTTCCCGCTTGTTCTGGCGGAAACTCTGCTTCCAGGGAGTACGAGTTTTCTGAGAGGATTTCTTTCCTGAGAAAGAAGGACGACCCGATCCCCACGAGGAGTGACTAGATCGCCCTCGGCCCCGAAAGGACCGCCGACCACTATAAACAGCAGGCTTACTGGACACCGAGGCCATGGCCCTTCGCTGTGGTAATGCTGATTCCTTCGCCTTAGCCCTGGAAATCAGCTCTGTGAGGTCGGATCCAAAAAGATGGCCACCCTTGTAAGGTAAGGCCAACAACCCTTGTTTGGAAACTGCGTCCCCGGCCCACTGTCTGAGCCATAAAGCTCTTCTGACTGTGACCGCTGAAGCTTGCGCTTTGGCCAGCAGAGATGCCGTATCCAGACCGGCATCAAAGATATAACAGGTTGCCTCCCGTATCTCAGATAACGGAGATTCATTTTGCAACTCCGTCTTCAGACGTGCCAACCAGCTTAGAGAAGCTCTAGCAGCACACATGGATCCTAGCACTGCTCGAAATCCATGACCCGCAGCCTCATAGCTTGCATTTGCCGCCAATTCTGCCTTTCTATCCAAAGGCTCCTGTAAGCTCGCTTTTCCCTTAATAGGGAGTAGAGAGGATTTACTAAGCTGAGACAAAAACACATCCACTTCAGGAGCAGAAGTCCAATTAGCCTTTAACTCCGTAGAGCAAGGATAAAGTGTATCAAAGAAATGCGTTCCATGAAAACGCTTATCTGGACATAGACGTTCCTCCTCTATTACACCATTAAGCTCATCCAGAGCTGGCAATGTTGTGCGCGAAGCACGGGACTCCTGGAAAATGCGTGCTGATTTACCAGGACGACTAGTTACCTCCTCCGGTAACTGTAGTATATCTCTCATGGCTTCAAATAATGCCTCCGTACGCTTCGTCATAGAGGAACGCCCCTGCGGCTCGTCCGCATCTGAATCGGATATTTCACCATCCGAATTTAAAGGGGAACTCTGCCCAATATCAGATACATCTGACTCGCTCCGTGTAGAGGCCGGTAACGGCCTGCGTCGCTTCCTCTGAGAGGAATTAGCAGACACATATTGACCTAAAAGGTCAGATAAGTTATTAATCGATCGAGCGATATCATCCAATTTACCACCGCTGTCGACCGCAGCGCTAGATGCTGTGGAGGTCTGCGTATCTGATTGCCGCAATGGCACTGGGACGTGAACCGCGGCATCTGAACTCTATTCAGACATGTCTCGCCTGTATGAGCAGGTCAAAGCGGTAATACCAGCAAAAACACTATGCGGTTTTTTTTTTTTTTTTTTTTTCAAACGCTGAAGGGTTAACGCTCCACCAAGCAGAGTTACCCCAGCGGTATTCAGTCAGCAAATTTAGCAGGTAGAAATAACCCTCAAAGGGGTTAATATTGCAAACTCACCAAAATATATATATATTTGTGAGCCCCAGCCAATTTTTTATGTCTCTGATGAGACAGCAGCTGCAGGATAGCGATCGCTGCGCTGCGGGTGAGGAATCCGCACTCACCCAGCTGGCCGTGGTGTCTATATGAGGAGGGGAGCGGTCCGAGGAGCCCAGGAGCCTGAGTAATGGCCGCCACAGTGAGGGGGTCGCAGGAGAAAAGCCAGAGCGCGCGTCTTCCTGCTCAAAAGACCGGGATAGATAGGCCACGCCCCCTGCTAGCTCAAATAATGAGCGCGAACTCTCCCCGCTCCTGCTCCCTCTCTGTCCTGCAGCTATCTGCCTGCGGACAAAAAATCACCACATCTTCATGTAGTAGCGCTGTCACAGCAGCGCTGAAGCATACTGACTTTACATGTAGTAGCGCTGTCACAGCAGCGCTGAAGCTTACTGACATTTACATGTAGTAGCGCTGTCACAGCAGCGCTGAAGCTTACTGACATTTACATGTAGTAGCGCTGTCACAGTAGCGCTGAAGCATACTGACTTTACATGTAGTAGCGCTGTCACAGCAGCGTTGAAGCATACTGACATTACATGTAGAAACGCTGTCACAGTAGCGCTGAAGCATACTGACATTACATGTAGTAGCGCTGTCACAGTAGCGCTGAAACATACTGACATTACATGTAGTAGCGCTGTCACAGTAGCGTTGAAGCATACTGACATTACATGTAGAAACGCTGTCACAGTAGCGCTGAAGCATACTGACATTACATGTAGTAGCGCTGTCACAGTAGCGCTGAAGCATACTGACATTACATGTAGTAGCGCTGTCCATTAGTAATAGCGCTGCTCATTCAGACGCTAAAGCACTCACACATAATTATTATTAAAATTTGTGTGGAGTACTCACCAGCCAAGGCGCCACAGGGACCCTCAGGGGTTTCTGGCGCAGTGCCCATGCTTCCCCCCAGGGCGAAGAACGCAGTGACCGCACGTGTGGTTTGCGTTCCCGCCAGAGAAGCTCTCCTCATCCCCCAGGGCCGGCAAGGATTCTGCAGGGACTTTGAGTAAATACAGATCCGCCAAGGGAGAGGTTGGGGTACAGCAGCGCTGATACCCCTGAGACCTCTAGACCAATTAGTGATCCAAGTCTCCTGTCCGAATATTAAAATAATAAAATCTTCTGAGGAGCTGCATTAGCAGCGACCATCCTCTGGGACCTCAAATCTTAGACTGGAGCTGAGTAGGAGGAGCCCGAGCTGGAGGGGCCAGCCAGTCATCACTCTTTTGATCTGAGGTAACATCCTGATCTGGGCTCCGCCTACCCATCAGTAATGAATACTGTGGCTCTCTTCCTTCATCTGCAGCTGAAAAATAACATTTCCCACATGTCTACTTTACATCAGCAAAATTTTGGAACCAAAATTTTTTTTGTTAGGAAATTCTAAGGGTTAAAAGTTGACCAGCGATTTCTAATTTTTACGACAAAATTTACAAAGCCATTTTTTTTAGGGACCACCTCTCATTTGAAGTCCCTTTGAGGGGTCAATATGGCAGAAAATACCCAAAAGTGACACCATTCTAAAAACTGCACCCCTCAAGGTACTCAAAACCACATTCAAGAAGTTTATTAACCCTTCAGGTGCTTCACAGGAGCTGAAGCAACGTGGAAGGAAAAAATAAATATTTAACTTTTTAGTCACAAAAATGATCTTTTACAAACTTTTTTTTATTTTCACAAGGGTAAAAGGAGAAAATGGACAGATAAAGTTGTTGTAGAATTTCTCTTGAGTACGCCAATACTCCATATGTTGGGGAAAACCACTGTTTGGGCACACGGCAGAGCTCGTAAGGGAAGGAGCGCCGTTTGACTTTTTCAAACCTAAATTGGCTGGAATTGAGATTGGACGCCATGTCGCGTTTGGAGAGCCGTTGATGCGCATAAACAGTGGAAACCCCCCACAAGTGACACCATTTTGGAAACTAGACCCCCTAAGGAACTTATCTAGATCTGTTGTGAGCACTTTGAACCCCCAAGTGTTTCACAAAAGTTTATAATGCCTGGGTGTGAAGAAAAAAAAAAAAAAAAAAAACAATTTTCCACAAAATTGATTTTTTAGTCCCAAATTTTTGATTTTTTCCCACGGAAATTGGACCCCAAAAGTTGTTGTCCAATTTGTCCGGAGTACGCTGATACCCCATATGTGGGGGGGGGAACTGTTTGGGCGCACGGCAGGGCTTGGAAAGGAAGTAATAACGTTTTGGAATGCAGACGTTGATGGGGGTCATGTTCCGTTTGCAGTGCTCCAGATGAGCCTAAACAGTGGAAACCCCCCACAAGTGACCCCATTTTGGAAACTAGACCCCCTAAGGAACATATCTAGATCTGTGGTGAGCACTTTGAATCCCCAAGTGCTTCACACAAGTTTATAATGCCCGGGCATGAAAATAAAAAATCCTATTTTTTTTCCCACAAAAATTATCTTTTAGTCACCAATTTTTTATTTTCCCAAGGGTAACAGGAGAAATTGGACCACAAAAGTTGTTGTCCAATTTGTCCTGAGTAAGCTTATACCCCATATGTGGGGGGGGGGGGGGGAACCACTGTCTGGGCGCACGGCAGAGCTCGAAATGGAAGGAGCACCATTTGACTTTTTCCAACCAAAATTGGCTGGAATTGAGATTGGACGCCATGTTGCATTTGGAGAGCCCCTGATGTGCCTAAACAGTGGAAACCCCCCACAAGTGACCCCATTTTGGAAACTAGACCCCCTAAGGAACTTATCTAGATCTGTGGTGAGCACTATGAAGCCCCAAGTGCTTCACAGAAGTTTATAACGTAGAGCCGTAAAAACAAAAAAATAATTTCTTTTTTACAAAAATGATATTTTCGCACCCAATTTTTTATTTTCCCAAGGGTAACAGAAGAAATTGGACCCCAAGAGTTATTGCGCAATCTGTCCTGAGTACGCTGATACCCCATATGTGGGGGTAAACTACTGTTTGGGTGCATGGCAGAGCTCAGAAGTGAAGGAGTACCGTTTGACTTTTTCAACGCAGAATTGGCTGGAATTGAGATCAGATGCCATGTCACATTTGGAGAGCCCCTGACGTGCCTAAACAGCGGAAACCCCCCAATTCTAACTCCAACTCTAACCCCAACACACCCCTAACCCTAGTCCCAACCCTAACCATAACCCTAACCACAACCCTAACACACCCCTAACCCTAATCCCAACCCTAACCCTAATTCTAACTTTAGCCGCAACCCTAACCTTAACGGGAAAATGGAAATAAATAAGTTTTTTTAATTTTATTATTTTTCCCTAACTAAGGGGGGTGATAAAGGGGTGTTTGATTTACTATTTATAGCGGGTTTTTATGATTGGCAGCTGTTACGCTAAAAGACGCTTTTTATTGCAAAAAAATAGTTTTTGCATCACCACATTTTGAGAGCTATAATTTTTGCATATTTTGGCCCATAGAGTCATGTGAGGTCTTATTTTTTGCTCTACGAGTTTACGTTTTTATTGGTACCATTTTTGAGCACGTGACATTTTTTGATCGCTTTTTAATTCGATTTTTGGGAGGTTAGAATGAACAAAAATCAGCAATTAATGAATTTCTTTTGGGGGGGGGCGTTTATAACCGTTCCGCGTGTGGTAAAATTGATAAAGCAGTTTTATTCTTCGGGTCAGTATGATTACGGCGATACCTCATTTATATCATTTTTTATGTTTTGGCGCTTTTATACAATAAAAACTATTTTATATAAAAAATAATTATTTTTGCATCGCTTTATTCTGAGAGCTATAATTTTTTTATTTTTTCGCTGATGCTGTATGGCGGCTCGTTTATTGCGGGACAAGATGACGTTTTCAGCGGTACCATGTTTATTTATATTGGTCTTTTTGATCGCGTGTTATTCCACATTTTGTTCGGCGGTATGAGGATGAAGCATTGATTTTTTGCTTTGTTTTTGTTTTTTTAAGGGGTTCACTAAATGGGTTAACTAGTGGGACAGTTTTATGGGGGGTTGTTACGGACGCGGCGATACCAAACACGTGTACTTTTTATGGTTTTGTTTTTTTTATTTACAGGAAGAACTGAATTTATTGGGGAATATTTTTTTTTCCTTTATTTTGGAATTTTTTTTTACACTTGTTATTTTTATTTTTTTTACTTTTTTACTTTGTCCCAGGGTGGGACATTACAGTATAGGGTCAGATCGCTGGTCTCACAGTGTGCACAGCACTCTCTGAGACCAGCGATCTCACAGGCAGTGCTGCAGGCTTCCTCAGCGCCTGCTCTCAGCAGGCAGTGAGGAAGCCGCCTCCCTGCAGGACCCAGCGGCCATCTTGGATCTGGGGCCTTGCAGGAGCAAGGCCTCAGAGCAGCGCGATCACATCAGAATCGTGTTCAGAATCGCCGGATCAATATAAAAAAAGAATTAACCCAACCGCTAAATGGTGCAGCGAGAAAGTTTCAAAACGTCAGAATTACGTTTTTTTTGGGTCGCCGCAACATTGCATTAAAATGCAATAAGGGGCGATCAAAACATTGCATCTACACCAAAATTTCATCAATAAAAACGTCAGATCGGCGTGCAAAAAATAAGCCCTCACCCAGCCCAGATCACGAAAAATGGAGACGCTACAGGTCTTAGAAAATGGCACTTTTTTTTATTTAACAAATTTTGGATTTATTTTTCACCACTTAAATAAAAAAGATCTTATGCATGTTTGGTGTCTTTGAACTTGTATTGACCTGGAGAATCATAGTGGTAGGTCAGTTTTAGCATTTAATGAACATGGCGAAAAAAATAAAAAATTTAGAATTGCAATTCACTGCACTAGGAATTTTTTTTTCCCCGTTTTCCAGAACACGATATGTTAAAACCAATGGTGCCGTTCAAAAGTACAACTCATCCCGCAAAAAAACAGCCTCACATGGCCATATTTACCAAAAAATAAAAAAGTTATGGCTCTGGACAGAAGGGGAGCAAAAAACGAAAATACAAAAACGGAAAATGGCCTGGGGGTTGAGGGATTTCTAATGACAGCCATACATCAATTTTTCTGTGTGTCAAATGTAAAACATTAAAAGGTTGATCCAGAATGTCCATGCTAAAGAGAGGAAAAACATCAGTGTACTAAAGTTCTACCTACAGTTTAAACCATGGTCTGAAAGAAAAACATAAAACTGTTAATATAACTTTGAATAATTAAAACAAAGAAAAATCTTACTTTTCTGACAGTGATCCTGTGTCCAGCACCGTGCACCAAAAACAGAATTGATTACAGTAGACGGGCAGCTGTTCTTTCCTTTTAAAGCACCTGGGCATGCATCCCCACATTCTTCTTTGTCATCTTTATTGAGCTGGATGTAGTTGTCCTCCACAGAGTCGAGAATTTTCGACCAGTCAATAGTAGAGAGGTAACAAAGTTCATTGTTCTTTTCGATTCTTACCGAGCCCCTGCTTATATGCATCAGGCTGTGTAGCCCAATCTCCTTCAAATGAATCATCTCAAAAATGACAAGGGCATAGTTGAAAAAGAGTCGTCTGCCTCGTATGACAGTGAGGTTTGGAAAGAGGTCTTTGAGGCTTTCCAGACCGGAAACGCGAAAGAGAAGGAGGTAGTCAGTTATCATTGTAAGTTTGGGAAAACTCAATCCTTTAAAGTTTTCGCGTTGGGTGTTGAACATAAGCAAAATTTGTAGATGACCTTCGATAACAGTGCAGTCTTCTAGCTCCTCAAATTTTGTCAAGTTATTTCGGAAATCCATACCTGGACAAACTAAGGAATAAAAAAAACATAAAAAATAAAAATGTACATGCAATTTCAATACATTATCAGTACATCATACAATTTCAACCTTTTTCAGTTTACCATATGGTGGTAGTGGAGAAAAGAGGACAAACTCTTATCACAGATACTACTGATTATTTGACAGCTCCGGTGACAATATTATAATGCAGAAAAGGACAGTTCAGTTGTATAACTGTACACTTATCTCTCATCTTATTTATCTAGAAAAGGGTATATACTAGATCGCTCGATACACATAAGCTGCCATAGTTCTTGGCAGAGCGAGTCCTGCTTACACAGGATGATGCATTGCTGAGGAAGATAATCTCTTAGGGCCCCGTCACACTCTTCAATGTCCCAGCGATCCCACCAACGATACGATGTGGATGGGATCGCTGGGACATCGTTAGCTGATCGCTGGTGAGCTGTCACATGGGCAGACTCACCAGCGATCAGGACCACCGAGCACGCTGGTATCCAGGGTAAACATCGGGTAACTAAGCGCTGCACGGTGCTTAGTTACCCGATGTGTACCTTTGGATACCAGTTCCCAGCTTCTGCTGTACAGCACTGGGAGCTCGCTGATCGCTGGTCTCCCACTATCACGAAGCGATGCGCGCTGGCCAGCAGGACACCAACAATGAAAAAATGGTCCAGGCCATTCGACGACGATCAGCGATATCCAGCAGGGGGGCCGGTCATCGTGGCGTGTCACATGTAGCAAGATCGTTGGCTAGGTCACTGTTGCGTCACAAAATTGGTGACGCTTCATCAATCTCGCTTAGTGTGACGGGGGCTTTACACTTTGTAAGAGATTATTTTACCTGATGCACAAGTGTGTTGCTCATTTTTATGGTGATTAGCAGCCTGTTTTACACTGCAAAATAATCGGAAAACTAACAGTTTGTTCAAAATGATCTTGCAGTGTTAATTCCTCTTGACGCTAGCTGGGCAAGTGATGCTGTATGATGCATCATGAGATATGCAGAGCAGAGCGTAACAGAAATAGAATAAGTGGAAATCTGGGAATCAAGCTGGAAGTGAAGAAGGAAAAAAAAGCCTGATACAGGGAAGTAAACCATGTATAACAAATTCAGATGTAATAAGACATTGGCGGTGGGGTTTCAGGAAGGAAAAAAAAATGCCATGCTGCTTCTATAACTTCGGACATGAATGTACATGTTGTGGTCCTTCTTGACTACTGTAATTAGTAAAACACGAGACAAGCTCCTGGTTCTGTTTATAGAAATGGCCATAGCGTTGTATATGTCTTTCATGTTCACTGCATGCATCCGATTCCTGCTTTTCAAATGGTGTTCAGGGGCAATTAGGTAGGTGGCTATTGAATGTCTGTGGTTATGTGCTCACTTCACTTTTGTATTCACAGCCAGAGCAAAACTAGCTGATCGGTGAGGGTACTGTGTGTCGGACCACCACTAATTACATTTCTTTTACAGGTCTAATACAGGTTTCAAGTCAAACACACAGAGGGCCAAAAAAAAAAATTTGCTACAAGAGGGCCGGACTAGACGCCGCCCTGCTACCGGTGCATTGTGGGAAATGTAGTGTGCGTGCCGGCCCAGGTTTTATGCCCCGGCGAAAGAGCCTAGTGGGCCCCTTTAACACAGACCACGATTCAGTGAATCAGATACGCAGAGAAATATGGGTACAGTACAACGCCAAATACTTCACTTCTTCCATTACGATGAGTGAATCTATTGTAAATTGTACAATAGCTCAAAACCGCCAAATCACTCACAGCACAGAACAGACTGGACAGTACAGTCCTCCATACAAAATTATGGGCACCACAGTTGTCTCCCCTCATACCAAATAATACCCCAGCAGGATGTCACCCCCCATATATGCAAAGCTCCATACAGAATACGGACCCAATATAAGCTCCATACAGGATACTGGACCCAATATAATGCTCCATACAGGACTACTGGTCCCCATATAATGCTCCATACAGGATAACTGGTCCCCATATAATGCTACCATACAAAATATGGACTCTCCTCGTGCTGCGTTCTGCACTGTGTACAGCTCAGGAAAGGGCGCTGTAAAACTCCCCATTATCACTCATTAGCCTCCCCATATCATCATGGCTCCCCATTATCATCAATGCCTGCCCAATCATTCATCTCCTCCCCATCATCATCAATGCTGCCCATTATCATCATATTTCCACATGCTATATACATCTACCTTTAATCAAATCTTCTCCCCTATCATCATCAATGCCTCCATTATCACAATGCCTGCACACATTTATCTCTCCCCATCAAATCAATTGCCATCTATCTTCTCCCATCATCAATTTGCTCCCCATTTATCAGCAATGCCTGCCATCATCTATCTCACCCAAACATCAATGCCTCCCATTATCAGCAATGCCTGCCAAATACACCCAGAATCACACAAGCACTTCTCTCACTATACATACACACACACACACACATACATACACACACAAAGCACCGCACTACATACACACACAGAGACACACACACAGAGACGTCTTACCTGTTCAGCGTCCCCGCGCTCTGTGCCACAGCCGGCCGCTGAATGATGACGTCATTCAGCGGCCGGCTGTGAGAGGAAGCGCCGGCGCCCCCTGGAGCCCGGAGCTGCGGCAGCGGAGGCACGGGAGAGGTAAGTATTGTTGCCAGCTGCTGCCGGGGCCCTGAGCAGGCGGGGGGGGGGGGCCCAGTGGCGGCGCTGACACCGCTCTCCTCCGCTAACGGGCGCGGGGGTGCCAGACTGCGAGTGGGCCCCCCCGCCTGCTCAGGGCCCCGCCTGCCAGGGGGCCATAGATAATCAATTCGCGGGCCGGATCTGGCCCGCGGGCCTTGACTGACATATGGGGTCTAATATAAATAGGTCACCTTTGCGCTAAAAGCTAGAATCCTTTTGGAACCATTATACGCATAATGTCGAGATCCAGGAAGTATTGTTTCTCCTTGCGGAGAGTTACATGCTAAGCATGCCGAGATGAGGAGACTTAAAGCCGCAATGCTCCTTTAGGAAATATGCAAATTGTCTCCTCAGAGAGGAAGAGGACTAGAACTCTAGTACCACCTATCAGAACCAGAATCTCAATTTGCAGAAACTGTGTTTTTGGGGTACTGCCCCTCATCAGTGCAAAGTGTGAAATCTGGTTTGGCTGTGTGAGAGGCGTCTGACCAGGATCCAAGAAGTAACGTTTCTCCTTGCGGAGAGTGACATGTTAAACATGCTGAGATGAGACTCAAAGCCGCCCAATCACCAGTTGCATAACTTAAAGCATGCGGACCCCAATACAAAATCTCCAACAGGGTCCCAACTAGCGTGATTCTTTAATAGGATTGGTCTTCTCATAGTGGTCAAAAGGGTCCTTTGGGGCCCCCTCAGGCTCCAGTACCTGGGTGCAAAAGCAGCTCCTGCAACCATTATAGCTATGCCTCACAAGTCACAAAGCTTATACATCGCTAAGACTTCACCGTAGAGGCAGGGTTTGTTCACTTATGTCCAACGGTCCAAACTAAGTGTTTAGGACTGTACACACATCAAGTATTATATGGGTATACAAAAACAAACAAGGAACTGTACTGTGCATCTTACAGGGAACCGGTCATGTGAAAAAGCGCTATTAACCTGCAGGTGTCAGCTGGATACACGGCTGCAAATATGCCATTAGGATTACAACACAAAACTAACATGCAGAGGCCTTATCAGTGGTCAATCATTTCTCCTGCACTCCCCCAAGCTATCACATATGTTACAACTGACAGCAGACTACTGATTGGCCAACACACTGTGTAATATCACATTTACCATGTTATAAATTTCAAGGGAACGTGTCATCAGAAAAAGGCTTATAGTTACAATTATCATACATTTTTAAATTTAAACAATTTTTGGTGATTATTTTTAATTCACTAGGTATACTTTAATAAAAATTCTAAAATCTTGGTGTTTTCATGCCATTTACTCAGTGGCTCACATTAGGCTAAGATTTCCTATTCTGCAGACAGAAGTTCTCATTGGTCATCTCATCTTCAGCACAGGCAGAATTACGCCGAGTTTATTTTATGCTTTTCGTGTCAGTTCTCTGTTCAGAGGCAGCAGCAAGATGGACATAACACAGCGGCACTACTGAGCAGCGTTGCTGTGAATCCAGTTAATTCTTGTAAGGGGAGGGGAAAAAAAACTCAAAACATTTCTCTAAGATATCTTACTTCGATTTATATAAAAGTTTATTGAAATGACAGATGATTTAAATATAGTAAATTATAAATATAAGAATGTAAATGCATGCACTTTTTTTTAACCACAAATTGCATTGGTTTTACCATCCGGTTTTCTCAAGTCAAACAGACTTTCAAAAATATGTTTCACCTGGTAAAACCACAATGCCAAAAATTGCATCTTAAAATTAAGGCAATTAGCGGAAAATATGCATGCATTATTTTATATACAAAAGAACCTTTAAATTGTGCTAAAAATGGCCAAACAAGGTAATGATGGCCAGCTGACATTACATATCTTCACAGGTCATCGGCTCCCAGATTTAGGCCTTTATAAAGAGTCTGCATGTACTGGACGTTGCAGACTGTCACATACAATCACACACAATGTGGCCCTGTATGGCCTACTAATAGTTCACAGCCGATCCAATAGCCATAGCTAGTCGTACTAGCACTAAACATCAATTACAGCGCGTAGTCTCAATCATATTACTCATGTAACATTTCTCCAATAATGTATGCAATTGCTGTTAAACATATAAGACCTGGAAGAGTTGGGGTTAACCCATATGGTTCAGGAGCAAGAATGTTATTCCAAGAATAAAGGAAAAAAAAACAGAACAGAAAAGTCTTGGTTTCCTTCCCACAAACGAGGGGGGCCGGGTGGAAGCGTGTCTGTTATTCAGACATTTGCCACGTACGCACAGCCTTTTTTGCTTTGTTACCACCTTGTCCACAAACCTATGTGTCACACATTACCACACCAACCGCCATATAGTGCATCTGGCTTAAAATCAGGCTCATGTCGCTTTTGTAATGTTCTTTTCTTAAGTCCTTAGTTGGCATCTGCCTGCAGATTTCTCCATGTTGAATTATGGCTGTGTAGTACACTTACAAACATGAGAAAACAACCCCTTAATCTTTATGATTATTTGGTTGCAAGTGCACTTGCTGTTGTCCCATAAACCACTAGCGTCATTTACTCCTGGTGCATGCCTGCCCAGTACACCCCATCTGTGGGCATCAGCCTCATGGAGCCATGTGCGGTAGTTTACTACTATGTGATGCACTTTTGGCTGTGTCCCATTTTTCTTGAAATCCAGCTTGGACCACCATTATTTCCCCCCTCACTTCTGCTGTGATGCAAGAGCCAGGGCACACATTACTCTGAAACAAGGTGGGCGATAACGGTCAATCAACTGAATAGGGCAGGAGAATTTGGTGGCAGTCACCCAGCAGAATATTCTCTCTACGCCCAGCTTGGTTTTCAATCTGTTTTGTCAGAAATGCCATACGTGGTGTAATGAGGGAGCCGGTCTAGGTTTTTAAGCTGCCTATAGTTTAGGCAGTATGAAACTGCTAACTGGATGGCGGAGAGGTATGGATATTGTTGGTTTTTTTATTTAATTATTTTTCACAGGAGAACAATGGATTCAGATGGATTGGCAGCATAATAAATTTGGTCAAAAACTTTCTGTAATTATTTCATTAATTTTTAATTAATGTCTTTTTTAACCCTTTACTACTATAGGATTAATGATAGTTGTCTTATTGACACCTCGCCATTATTAACCCGGATTAATGTCACCTATCAATAGCAAGGTGACATTAACTCCTTATTTACCCATGAGCCACCAGTAAAAGCAATGGAAAAAGAGAGGCTAAGTGCCAGAAAAGGCGCATCTTATAGATGTGCCTTTTCTGGGGTGGCTGGGGACAGATGTTTGTAACAAGGTGGGGCCAAAAACAATAGTCCCCCTCTAGACTATTAATATCTGTCCTCAGTCACTCGCTTTCCCTCTCTGGCGGAGAAAATTTGCGCGGGAGCCCACGCAATTTTCTTCCGCCATTATAGCCTTAAATTTAACCCCTAGAGTTCCCAATTTTTCGTAACACAAAATTACTAAATTGATTAAACACTGACCTATATAAATCGTTTTGATAAGACATGGTTTACTGTATGTAAACCATGTGTCATATGTCAGGTTCGGTAATGAGTTTACAGAATACACCAACAAAGCTAATCCTCTAGATCTGAAGCTATAGCTTCAAAGACACTACAGGAGTGTTAATCAAACAACCAAGATGTGAACACTTAATCTAAAGAGTAAATGAACTACATAGAAGGTCACCATAAAAAAATATTAATCAATAATACAAAGTTTATTAGAAAAATACTAACAGTATATTAAATAGTAGATCATTACAATAATTGTGAGAGCTGATACATAGCATGAGACAACATAACAGGAACAAATGGGACTACAAAATAGGAGCATAAACCTACTGGGGTTCAGTAAAAAGGCAGTGCAAAATAACTGGCTTGCTAATACACAATTTCATATAGTAAAACAACCAGATCAATGAATAAAAAATCCCCCCAGACACCAATGCTGTCCTAAAAAGATTTTATAATACCAAAAATATACAGCATATCAGATAGTCAGGTTAAATGGTAATGTGGTTACTACAAAAAATTTATGTGAAGCAATTAGCCTATTCTCATTTAATAAGTGATAACCTGTGCTATAATGCGAAAAACCCCTTTAGAAAAGGGGAAAAGGTATACCTGAAGTCATGATGTTAGCAGGTGAAGGTAGGTGCCCCTATGAGAGTCCCACTCAGCAGCCTCGAAGCACGTTTCACCAAAAGCAGCTTTGTCAGGAAACTGACACGTTTCATACCGACATAATCGTACTAATAAGCAGAATCATATTGCGTGGTCATTTTTACTACAAAATATACACCGTAAAAACAATTTTTTGGTTCCGAGAGAATAAACTGAAGGAAAAACCACATCTTCATCAATGGTTTTGATGACTTAGAACAACAGTATTTCCAACACACCTGCAGAACATGGTTGCACATCTAGAAGAAACCATCAAGGGCTTGTAACCACTACAGCAGGTAAATAATTCAGACTTTTCCACTAATACGCAGCATTTTTACTACAGTCATGGCCAAAAGTTTTGAGAATGACACAAATATTATATTTTCACATGATCTGCTGCCCTCTGGTTTTTATTGTGCTTGACAGATGTTTTTATCACAAACAGAAATATAATAAATGCAAACATATGAGTAGCAAAAGCTTATATTGACAGTTAGAATGAGTTAATGCAGCAAGTCAATATTTGCAGTATTGACCCTTCTTCTTCAGGACCTCTGCAATTCTCCCTGGCATGCTCTCAATCAACTTCTGGACCAAATCCTGACTGATAACAGTCCATTCTTGCACAATCAATGCTTTCATTTTGTCAGAATTTTTAGGTTTTTGTTTGTCCACCCGTCTCTTGATGATTGACCACAAGTTCTCAATGGGATTAAGATCTGGGGAGTTTCCAGGCCATGGACCCAAAATCTCTATGTTTTGTTCCCTGAGCCATTTAGTTATCACCTTTGCTTTATGGCAAGGTGCTCCATCATGCTGGAAAAGGCATTGTTGATCGCCAAACTGCTCTTGGAGGGTTGGGAGAAGTTGCTCTTGGAGGACATTCTGGTACCATTCTTTATTCATGGCTGTGTTTTTAGGCAAGACTGTGAGAGAGCCGATTCCCTTGGCTGAGAAGCAACCCCACACATGAATGGTTTCAGGATGCTTAACAGTTGGCATGAGACAAGACTGGTGGTAGCGCTCACCTTGTCTTCTCCGAATGAGGCTTTTTTCCTGATGTCCCAAACAATCGAAAAGGGGATTCATCAGAGAAAATAACTTTACCCCAGTCCTCAGCAGTCCACTGCCTGTACCTTTTGCAGAATATCAGTCTGTCCATAATGTTTTTTCTGGAGAGAAGTGCCTTCTTTGCTGCCCTCCTTGAGACCAGGCCTTGCTCCAAGAGTCTCCGCCTCACAGTGCGTGCAGATGCACTCACACCTGCCTGCTGCCATTCCTGAGCAAGCTCTGCACTGCTGGTAGCCCGATCCCGACAGCTGAAACACTTTTAAGAGACAGTCCTGGCGCTTGCTGGTCTTTCTTGGGCGCCCTGGAGCCTTTTTGGCAGCAATGGAACCTCTCTCCTTGAAGTTCTTGATGTTGCGATAGATTGTTGACTGAGGTGCAATCTTTCTAGCTGCGATACTCTTCCCTGTTAGGCCATTTTTGTGCATTGCAATGATGACTGCATGTGTTTCTTTAGAGAAAACCATGGTTAACAGAAGAGAAACAATGATGCCAAGCACCAGCCTCCTTTTAAAGTGTCCAGTGGTCTCATTCTTACTTAATCATGACAGATTGATCTCCAGCCATGTCCTCATCAACACCCACACCTGTGTTAATGGAGCAATCACTGAAAAGAGGTTAGCTGGTCCTTTTAAGGCATGGCTGCAATGATGTTGAAATGTGTTTTGGGGACAAAGTTCATTTTCTAGCCCAATATTGACTTTGCAAGTAATTGCTGTTAAGCTTATCACTCTTTATAACATTCTGGAGTATATGCAAATTGCTATTGGACAAAGTGAAGCAGTAGACTTTGTAAAAATTAATATTTGTGTCATTCTCAAAACTTTTGGCCATGTTGTACATGATATTTGCTGCTCCCTTAAAGGGAATCTGTCAACCCATTTTGGCTCTCTCAGATAAAGATATGACTGAATAGTGCGTCCCGTAAGTAACCTATCGGTATCTATCCTGACACCCCCGTTTTCATGCCAAAATACCTTTGTAAAGTTCGGATTTCTGTATGCAAATCCGGGCAGTGTTTTTTTTTCTTCCTCCCCCCCACCACTCCTCGTCTTCTCTTACGTAGGTCCGTCTGCATAGCAGACGGCGTAGTGTTCCCGTGATTGCGCGTTTTAAAATCCCCTCGCGCCTGCGCAGTGTGCTTTGCCCAACAGTGGGCAAAGCAGAAAATCATTACAGCGCATGCGCAACTATTTTCAGTCACTTTCCTTGCCCCGGAAGTCGTCCAAGGCAAGCAGTCATTTGTGGGGCAAGGAAAGTGACCGAAAATAGTTGCGCATGCGCTGTAATGATTTTATGCTTTGCATTCCGAAATCCGAACTTTACAAAGGTATTTGGGCATGAAAACGGGGGTGTCAGGATATATGATAGATACCGATAGGTTACTTATGGGACGCACTATTCAGTCATATCTTTATCTGATATAGACAAAATGGGGTGACAGATTCCCTTTAAGTATTCAGTTTTGTTTTCAATCTCCCATATGGTTTCCAACAATGGGCCTTTAATGGGGCAGTCCACTACACATACAACTCATTCTCAATCAACATGTTTCCCCCCCCCAGTAAAATAACACCTATACTCATCGCTGGTGCCAGTGCCGTCCCAGTGGTGGCAACACTGGCTCCCCCGCAGATGGCATGACATTATTTCCCCGTGGCCAATCAGCAATTGCTTCGTTCTTTCCTCCACCGGACAAAATCAGACACCAGGAGGAATGTGAGCGGCGGCTTCTCTCCAATTTCCTCCTGATGTGTGATTTGTCCGAAGAGGAGAGTGCAGCCAACGCAAAGAGGCCACAGGGATCGCATGACATGCCACGCAATCCCCAGGCGTACCAGTGCAGAGACATTTGTAACAGGGCCGGACCAGAGGCAAGTATTATTATTATTATTATTTATATGGCACCATTGATTCCATGGTGCGGTACATGAGAAGGGGTTTACATCAAAATACAGATATCACTTACAGTAAGCAAACTAACAATGACATCAAACTGGCGAGTATACGGTAAGTGTTATTATTTTACTGGGGGGAAACATAGGGACTAAGCTGGGGTTGTCTGAGTAGTGAACAATCCCTTTAACATGAGAAAAGCCAAGAGTGGAGTGGAACATTTATTGGAATTTGAATAGCTTGCAAAAATGAAAAAAAAAAAAAAGCAAAATATAAAAATGATCTATGTAGGGTTAGTATGTTGGAATGAGCCAATTTTACTAGTCACCTTTATATGTGATGCTTTTATAAGCTACTTAACAGCTTATTGTATAATGTGGTAGCGCAGCCAGCATCTATTCCCCACCACGAATTATGCCAACCTTGTTGGGGAACATAAATTAAAACAGGTTTAAAAACAAACAAAAAACACACATTCAAGGGCACCTTTTTCCAGTAGTCGAGTCTCATTTTAACAATTTTACAGAACAGTAATGCCTTTTACCTGGCACAGACAAGGTCATTAAACAAATGCTAATTTGCTACATTTAAGCCTACTGGCAGTCCTTTAATGGTCTGCTTACACAGGCTAACAATGCAAATACGGTTATTCTGTCCCCACAAAATGTAATGATATATTGACAGGACACCTTTACACAGGAGAATGTGCTGCAGTGATTTTTAAGCCAGTTTAGTAATCATTGCACCCAACAAATGTGAGTTTTGCTCATATGTAATGTGATTACTGGCCTGTTAAGGGCCGATAGTTGGGAACAATCATGTTTCATATTTGGCCCGTCTAAATGGGCCATAACAAATGGTGTTCCCATAACCGCACACTGCATACCATATTACTGAGACTTTCTCCACTAGATACATGGCTTCCGATGCCAAATGGAGGCACCGGCACCCAGCACATGGAATGCCTGCACGTCTAACACATGAGCCAACATATAAAACCAGCAGCCTACACAGAAGTGACATGTTTAGGAGCATACGGCCGCCCTTCAGATGTGCTGCCTGGCACTCCGCGTTACTGTGTACATTTCTACTGGATTATTTGTTCTAACGAGGAAAGTGCACAAGTACACAGCGCTCCTCCAAACACAAAGAAGCACAATGGTACACGCAGGAGGATTTTTTTCACAATGGTTAATAAATACAACAATTTATTATAAACAGTCGTTTATCCTGTCAATCTGGACTTTAGAGCATTTGGCTTTTTCCGGTGCTCCCATTCATTTCTATACTGAGTGCTGGACAGAAGCTGGGACCCCTTGTTCTCTTAAGTAAAATTCCAACTCGGCCCTCCCCACAGTGACATGTGACGACGGCACCCAATCAGAGCTGGCGTCGCTGTCTCCGCCTTCGGACAAACTGAACATGAAGAGGCAGTCCGGGATGAACTGCAGCCCTGGCTTCCTCTTCGAGTTCAGTTTGTCCGAAGGCGGAAACAGTGACGCCAGCTCTGATTGGGTGCCGTCGTCACATGTCACAACACTGCATCATAGGCCCGGGGAGAATGAGTGCAGGCACCGTGGGAACGGGGCCGGCACAGGAGAGGAGTATAGGCTTTATTATTTTATTGGGGCCGAACATTTAGTATTTTAAGGGCTTGTCCTAGTAGTGGACAACCTCTTTAAAAGGGTGGATCCTTCTGACAGATTCCCTTTAATGATGAGCCACTAATAACACCATTCCCTGACCTGATCAGCACACTGTAGAAATGTACCGCTCTCATTACAGCTTAAAGATAACCTGTCACGTGAAAAAACACTTTTAACCTACAAATATGGGGTTAATCGGCAGGTTAATAGCGTTCTCAACCTGCCCGGCGCCCGCACTAAGACCCCAACCGCTAGGAGGAAAATAACTTTATTCCTCCCGACACTTTTTGGGTTTCAGTCATGTAGCGACGCCGGTGCGGGTTCAGTCACCGCTCTGTGCATATAGAGTGTCGGCTGTAACCGCGCGGCCGGCACTGACTGACAGCCGACTAATGCTGACCTGCTGTCAGTCAGTGCCGGGGTGCGGTTACAGCCGCTGCTCTCTATCCTCAGAGTGGTGCCGCCCCCCATGACTGAAACCTAAACACTACCAGGAGGAATAAAGTTAATTTCCTACAGGCGCCAAGCAGGCTCAGAACACTATTAACCTGTAGATTAACCCCATATCTGCAGGTCAATAGCGTTTTTTTTTTTTCACATGACAGGTTCCCTTTAACAAGACAAGGATTGTATTTACAGATCGTCAGACTGCAGCATTTCCACGTAGCAACAGGCTGTCTAGGATCTGCGGTTCTGGACAAAATCCAAATCCAGGCATTTCAATATTAATTAGATCACTTTGGCATGGTCACTTCTCCGGGAAGGGGCGGGCGGCTACATTTGTGTGTGCAGGCATCTGACCAGCATATCCGTAGCATTGTGTGATAGGTCTCGCAGCATCCAGAACAGTCTGGCTGCCAAACTAGGAATCTGCCACAGCACCTCCCTGCAGACAGTCTCCAACTCAATGCGGCCGATGCACAGAAATAGTTCTTCAATTTAGAGAGGACAAAGATCTGAGCCTCTAAATTTATACTGGGAACACAGCAACTTGCGGCAATTTTGGTTAGAATGCAACAAACGTTTCTGCGGCATTTTTGGTGACATAATAAAACTAACCTTATTAAACGTGTACTGTAGATGCACCCGAAAAATAAAATAGAAAAAAAAAAAATATATAGTGTTTTGAAGGCAGCTATTTTTATAGCAAAGAAAGTGGGTTTGGCTGCAGGTAAAAACACAACAGAAATGTTGCATGTGAACAAAGCCTTCAAGTCAGGGGAAAAAAAAAACACCTGTGCAACATTCATATCAGCGACTAGTCGCTACTGCCATCCCAGCCTTGGGATGAGGGAACAGGAGGGTCTCACTCTGGAGCCAATCTCTCACTTTAAGGGAGCAGTTGGCCAGCCATACAAATCGGACTATGAGCAAAAGGCAGCGTATGGACTAGCCGGCGTCTCTCCCAAACCGGGCGTGCTAGCGTCATATTTTCCTATGCAGCTGTAACGCTCGGGTATGGAGAGCTGCCAGCCAATCCCTGCACTGCGTTTAAATCTCAGCCAATTTATATGGCCGCCTGACTGCGTCCTTAGAGTACGTTTCAGGATCTTTCCCATGAAAATTCCAGTTTTCGTTGCAGAACTGAAGGGCATTTGCATTTTGAAACTGATGCACTGGTCAATACACTTTGCAAATTTTCTCCACTGCATGTGGATTCCATTGGAGGAAATCTCTGCCTCTGTATACTCTGTATGCAATTTCAGTGTTTATATGGCCCCTAAACTGAAATCTACAGCATTACTACACATATTTTATGTGCTTATTCATGCGTTCTCATGTCCTTTTTCTATTGCAGAAACAACAAAAATGCAACAAAATTCCAGGCCAGCATTTTAATCTGGAGATGAATGGGTAAAATCTGCACCAGATCAGCAAAAGAAGTTGCCATGCAGTAGAAGAAGCTGCAGATTGTACATGTATAATATATATTAAATTAAGATTTATTTTTATTAAATAAGATAGAACTTTTGGCTTTAAGCCAAATAACCCTATATACCCAGGTAATATAATGTACACAAGAGACACGTGTGCGTCAAGTGCATTAGGAGAAATGTGACTAGATGAAAGGAAAGGATAGAGAATGGACTTTACATAAGTAGGGAATGAATGTGTGGGTGGATGGCAGGAGTGTTGGGGGAGGGGAGTGGAGAAGCCCAAGAACAACATGTTTGCTACACAGAATGATAAAGCAAAATGTAGCCCCATTTCCTCCTGGAAGAGGAGGGTGACATTCTTTCCTGCTGGCCAACCTTTGACATAGCTAGGCTGTAGTTCATTCAGGGGGAAGAAAAAAAAAATACATAATTAGGCTATGTGCACACGTTGCAGTTTTTTAGCGGTTTTGCCGCGGTTTTTCGCGGCGGAAACGCCGCGAAACCGCGGCAAAACCGCTTACACAATACAACTCATTAAGGCCTATGAGATTCCGCAATGCTGTGCACATGCTGCGGGTTTTTCCGCGGCGGAATCGCATCGCGGGAGAATCCGCAGCATGCTCATTCTTTTTTGCGGAACCGCGGCGATTCCGCCGCCATAGGAATGCATTGAACCGCTTACTTTCTGCATGTGGCTGTGCCCACCATGCGGAAAGTAAGCGGTTCATGTGCGGATGGTACCCGGGGTCTGGAGGTGAGGAGACTCTCCTCCAGACCCTGGGTACCATATCCCATGGTAAAAACAATAATTAAAATAAAAAATAATGATATTCTCACCTTCCGGCGGCCCCCGCAGCTTTCCCGCCTCTCAGCGACGCTCCCGCCAATCGCGTTCCCAGGAGTGCATTGCAAGAATCACCCCAGATGACGTAGCGGTCTCGCGAGATGCTACGTCATCGGGATGATTGTCGCAAAGGACTCCTGGGAACGGAACTTGCCGGGAGCGTCGCTGAGAGGCGGGAAAGCTGCGGGGCCGCCGGAAGGGAGAATATCATTATTTATTATTTTTTTATTATTTTTACATTAGATCTTTTTACTATTGATGCGACATAGGCGGCATCAATAGTAAAAAGTTGGTCACACGAGTCAAACACTTGTTTGACTCGTGTGACCAACCTGTCAGATCGCTTGTAAAACGCTAGCATTCTGCAAGCTAATTCCGCTTGCAAAACGCTAGTGTTTAGCGGGAATACGCATACCTATAATATGCGGATTTCCCGCGGCAGGGAGGTGCGGAATTGCCGCGGAAATTTCCATGGCAATTCCGCAACGTGTGCACATAGCCTTATAAAGAATGTTTTTTCTTTCTTATGCTCCATGCCCAGTAGGAAATCTTTCCACGCTTAGCATGTTCCCACCTTAATCCCTAGCAGAAGGCAATGGGCTACTGTAAGGCTATGTGCGCACGCTGAGTATTTGCTTGCAGAATATCTGCAAGTTTTCTGCATCTCTTGGTAAAACGCTGCAGAAAAAAAAAACGTGCGTTTTTGTATGCGTTTGGCTACAGCAATGAAAGTTTTTTTTGAGCCAAATAAAGATATTAAAAAAAAAAAAAAATTGTGATGTAATTTCTTGGTTCAACACCACCTTTTTCATGCTGATGCACTGGCATCAGGGTAATGGGATTAGGGCTTCATATCAGCAGCTGTCACTGACACCTAGTTCTAGGCTTCACATAGCGAGATCGCTGCCAAGTCACAAGTTTTGTGACGCAACCGCGATCTCCCCAGCGATATCACTGTGAGTGACACGCAGCGACGATCAGCCCCCCTGCTGGGTATCGCTGATCGTCGCTGAATGTCCTGGACATTTTTTTGATCGTTGGTCTCCCGCTGACAGGCACGCATCGCTGTGTGTGGCAGGCGGGAGACCAGCGATCAGCGAGCTGGTAACCAAGGTACACATCGGGTTTCTAGGCACCGCGCGGCACCTAGAAACCCGATGTGTACCTTGGTTACCAGCTCCCTGCACCAGCACGCTGGTATCTAAGGTACACTGCGGGTAACTAAGCGACGTGCATCGCTTGTTACCCGCAGTCGCTGTCCTGATCGCTGCGGAGAGCTGCCTGTTTGGCAGCTCACCAGCGATCATGTAGCGACACACCAGCGATCCTGACAAGTTCATATCATTGTCGGGATCGCTGGTGTGTCGCTATGTGTGACGGGACCCTTAGAAATGAAGATGTGTCAGCCAGACCACCTTCATTACTAGTAAGTAAACACACATTGTTATGAGACCTATGCAGGAGCATTAAAGGGAATCTGTCACCCTAAATTGGCGGGATATTTAAATGATGGCAGTCAGGTCAATCTTGAATTGCGCACGCGCAGTATGCTTTGCCCGCAGATTGCAATGCGCAGGCGCGTTATATGGAGGGCAACGACTACAATTCCCAGAAATAATGGAGACAGCAGCGAACAACATGTTAAGGCAAGTACCCAAAACACCGCCCATCTGACCTGACTGCCATCATTTACATATCCCGCCAATTTAGGGTGACAGATTCCCTTTAACAGAAGGAATGTACATAGGCTGTAACCAGACAGAAACTGTAAATTTTAAAGAAAAAAAAAAAAGAAAAAATTTGTGTGTGTTCCCACATAATTTTAATAACCAGCAGAGGGAAAGCAGACAGCTGAGGGCTGTTGTTAATATTCTGTGAAGGAGTCAATAGCCATACAGGTTCCCAGGTTTCGGACAGGTGAGTATATGTTGGTTTATTATCTTACATTTTGCTAGGAGATGATGGTGGGGATTTGGTGTTAGGCAAGCAAATTTTTTTTTATTTTTATTTGAATATGTATGTAATTTTCCTTTTTTACTTTTTGTAAAATGTGAGCACTATGTCTTCCATCAGCGGCACCTGCTGTCACTGTTATCAGAAATTTCTCCCAAAATTAATATACACAACAATGGTATTAAATAGGGATAATACAATAAGATACATGTGATTAATACCCATGTTGCCCAAATGCTGAAGTATACCTAAAGTAAAGTGGTCAGGGTGATATGCAGGGGTATTATGTACATAAATTATACAGATGTACAGAAACTGTAGCTTTATATAGATCTAATCATCCCACTTTACCACAGGGAATGCACAAATTATACACAGCAATGTATTATATATACCGTATATACTCGAGTATAAGCCAAGATTTTCAGCCCATTTTTTAGGGCTGAAAGTGCCCCTCTCGGCTTATACTCGAGTCATATACCGGGGGGTCGTGGGGGAGGGGGGAGCGCAGCTGTCCTATATACTCACCCCCTCCTGGCGCGGTCGCTGCAGCCCCTGCTCTTCTCCCACGGTCTCCGGCGCCTGTGTTCAGCGGTCATGTGGTAATGACTTTAATGAGCGGTACCATGTGACCGCTGAAGTTAGGCATAGCTGCCGGAGACCTTGGGAGAAGAGCAGGGGCTGCAGAGACCGCGCCAGGATGGGTGAGTATATGCTATATTCACCTGTCCCCGATCCACCGCTGTGCGCTGCTGTCCTTGCGTCCTCTGGCTGTGAATGTTCAGGGCAGAGGGCGTGATGACGTGGTCAGTGTGCGCCGCGCCCTCTGCCTGAGCATTCACTGCCGGAGGACCCGAAGACAGTGGCATGCAGCGGTGGACCGGGGACGGGTGAATATTGCAGCGGCAGAATAAGGGACCTATACTATCATATGGGGGCATAATCTATGGAGCATCTTGTGGGGCATAATACATGGGGCAGCATATGGGGCACAATCTATGGAGCATCTTGTGGGGAATAATACATGGGGCAGCATGTGGGGCACAATCTATGGAGCATCATATGGGGGCATAATACATGGGGCAGCATATGGGGCACAATCTATGGAGCATCTTGTGGGGCATAATACATGGACAGCATATGGGGCATAATCTATGGAGCATCATATGGGGGCATAATACATGGGGCAGCATATGGGGCACAATCTATGGAGCATCTTGTGGGGCATAATACATGGGCAGCATATGGGGCACAATCTATGGAGCATCTTGTGAGGCATAATACATGGGGCAGCATATGGGGCATAATATATGGGGCATAATCTGTGGAGCAGCATATGGGGCATAATCTGTGGAGAAGCATATGGGGCATAATCTGTGGAGCAGCATATGGGGCATAATCTGTGGAGCAGCATATGGGGCATAATCTGTGGAGCAGCATATGGGGCATAATCTGTGGAGCAGCATATGGGGCATAATCTATGGAGCAGCATATGGGGCTCCTGATTCAATATGGCTATTCAAAAACATTTAACCTACTTTAATTTTACTTTTACTGGTATCTATTTTTATTTTGAAATTTACAAGTAGCTGCCTTATTTTCCACCCTAGGCTTATACTCGAGTCGATAGGTTTTCCCAGTTGTTTGTGGCAAAATTAGGGGGTCGGCTTATACTCGAGTATATACGGTAGATAAGGTAGTTGATGCTGAGAATATACAGCAATGTACCTTAGCACAAATCAACCACTGGACCAAGGAGTAAGGCTAGGTAAGGTGTCCCCCTCACCCCGACACACGTTTCTCACTAAACTGCTTCCGGGGGTGACCCAAGAAAACATTGTTTATCAATTTACATGTTGCAATTTCAAAGAAGAAACAGCATGTGCAGCAATAAAAGCACCCCTAATATTTATCGATCGTTGCCATGGTAACACATGTTGTCATGACAGCATCCTGGTCACCAGAGCTAGGAGAGTTGCTGATCATGAGCAGTGCATGATCAGCAACTTTATCTGTCAGTGCAGCGCTGACAGTTTGCATAGCATAGGGATGCTGCTGCATCCTCATGCTATACAAGCAATCAGACTACAAAAAATAGAAGTCCCATAGTGGGACAAAGTAAAAAAAATTTTTAAAAAAATTTTAAAAAAATTTAAAAAAATACAAAAAACAAATAGAACAAAAATCTAAATATATTGTACTCATGAAAAAATAAATAAAGTATACATTTTTGGTATTGCCGAGTCCGGAACCACCCGAACTTTAAAACCGTCCCACTAGTTAACCCCTTTAGTGAACAACATTAAAAAAAAGGCAAAAAACAATGCTTTATCATGATACCGCCAAACAAAAAATGGAGTAAAACGCAATCAAAAAGTCGAATATAAATAAACATGGTACCAGCTGAAAACGTCATCTTGTCCTGCAAAAAAACAGGCCATCATAAAGCTCCATCAGTGGAAAATAAAGTTGTAGCTCTCAGATGCAAAAAGTATTATTTTTTTCTATACAAGTTTTTATTGTGTAAAAGCCAAAACATAAAAAAAAAACTATATAAATGAGGTATCGCTGTAATCGTACTGATCCGAAGAATAAAACTGCTTTATCAATTTTACCACAAGTGGAACCACATTAAAAAAAAAAATCCTGAATTGCTGGTTTTTGTTCATTCTGCCTCCCAAAAATCGGCATAGAAAGCGCTCCACAGCCAAAATCATATCTCATACTTTGCACTGACGAGGACCAATAGTCCGAAACACTGTCTGCAAATTGAGATATGATTTGGCTTTTATCCTAAGTCACATTACAAGACTCGCTAAAGGGTTGTGACTTGTAGGATCGCTACTTCCAATAGGTGCCGCTATAGAGTTCAAGTCCTCTTTTTCTCTTAAGAGGCAATTTGCATACAAAAAATGTCATGTGTCTGAAAATGGTACCAATCAAAACATCAACTCGTTCTGTAAAAAACAAGCCCTCACATGACTATGTTGTCCAAAATAGTGAAAAATTATAGCTCAGCTGCCTCATTAGTGATTGGATCCCTCCACGGTTTCATCTATATCACGTCACTCAGAAATTTAGATGGAAATCCCAAAGTGCTCAGTGTCGAGCACAGGATAAATGTGATCCTTCCCTTCTCAGCTTTGCACTGTGCCTGAAAAATATTTCCTGATTACATGTAGTGTATTGGCGCACTCAGGAAAAAATGGGTCAGTTTGTTGTGAAAAAAATTTCCTATTAGCCCTTTGAAAAATTAAAAACTTGGGGCTAAAACAAAAATGTATTCTTTCTTCACTGCTCAATGGTATAAAATTCTGTGAGGCACATGTGGTGTCAATATGATCACTGCACCCCTAGATGAAATCATTGGGGAGTGTATATGAGTTCACATATAGGGGATTTCTGTTGTTCTGGCACCTCAGGGGCCAATGTGACATGGCACCCTCAAACCATTCCAACAAAATCTGATCTCCAATATGGCGCCACTTTCTTTCTGAGCTTTGCACTGTGCCTCAAAAGAAAGTAGTATTCCCCCACATATGGGACATCGGTGTACTCAGGAGAAATTGCACAACAAATTGCATCGTGCAATTTCTCCTGTTACACTTGTGAAAATAAAAAAAATTCGGGCAAAAATACAATTTTTGTGGGGAAAATGTGATTTTATTTTCAAAGCCCAACGTTATGATCTCTGCTATATCTACATAAGACGAACCAACATCTCAGAAAGTGATACACCAATGTTATCAGGGTCTGTCACATCATTATGCTGCTCTCAGATTCCATAGCTAAAAAAAACTGCTGACAGATTCAATTTAATAGTTCATGATAGTGACAGCATAATATACGTCCATGTGCATGATGCAAAGACTGATCAGAGATTTCTCATCACAGGAAATAAAAAATTAGAAAAGGTTGGCAACTTTAGCAATTCATTTGTCAAAATATCAGGCACTACAGTGGGAAAATAAGTATTTGATACACTGCCGTTTTTTCAAGTTTTCCCACCTACAAAGAATGGAGAGGTCTGTAATTTTTATCATAGGTACACTTCACCTGTGAGAGACAGAATCTAAAAAAAAACAAACAAACAAAAAAAAAAAAAAACAGAAAATCACATTGTATGATTTTCACATTATTAATTTGTATTTTATTGCATGAAGTACCGTATATACTAGAGTATAAGCCGAGTTTTTCAGCACATTTTTTGTGCTTGAAACACCCCCCTCGGCTTATACTTGAGTCATTGTCCCAGAAGATGGCGGGGGAGGGTGAGCGGCAGAGCAGCAGGTCACAGAGGCAGGAGTTGGTGGCCGCCTCCTGTACTCGCTGCTAAAGAGAAATGAATATTCACTGCACTTGCAACGAATATTCATTTCTCTGTAATAGACCGCACAGTGTCAGCCCCAGCCGCCGGCTTCAAGCAGCAGCCGATCGATCACGGGCATGCGCCACTTAAGAGAAATTAATATTCACCTCTCTCCACTCCCATAGGCGTGGAGGACAGGGAATATTCACTCCCTTAAGTAGCCAGTACACGTGATTGCCCGGCCGCTGCTGGCACAGGAAAAAGACGGATTTTGGTAAGACCTTACCTGTAAAATCCTTTTCAGCGAAGGAAGGAAGAGAGACACAGTATTCATTACTGATGGGTAGGCGGAGCCCCAGATCAGGATGACACCTCAGATCAAAAGCGTGTTGACTGGCTGGCCCCTCCAGCTCGGGCTCCTCCTACTCAGCTCCTTCAGTCGTACCAAAGCTTTGAGGAAAAGAGCCAAGATCACCAGCGGAGCAACATAACCCCTTCTGAAGGAACTTCAGAGAAACAACACAAGAATACAGGTTATGCATGCAAAGTAAGGCAAACCACAGAGTTCCAGGTACTACTCACTGAACCTGACTACTGTGATGAGCTGGCAATGCTGGAACAGAGCCTTAGCGCGCTGACCTCAGCCCAGATAATCGCTATCAGATAAGGGTCGCGCTGCATCTGAAAACATCAACACACTTCTGCCCTGGGAGGGTGCTGTGTCTCTCTTCCTTCCTTCGCTGAAAAGGATTTTACAGGTAAGGTCTTACCAAAATCCGTCTTTCAGCTGCAGATGGAAGGAAGAGAGCCACAGTATTCATTACTGATGGGACGTCCCAAAGCAGTTCAAAAATAAGGGTGGGAAAAAACCAACAAAGGGCAGAAACCCAACAACCTTAACAAAAAGCGCAACCAGCGCTAAACACAAGTTCATCTAGAACTTTACACTACAGCTGCCTGCAGGACCCTACGTCCGAGGGCTGCATCAGCGGAAGCACTGACGTCCACTTTATAAAACTTTGTAAACGTGTGGACAGAGCGCCAAGTTGCCGCTCGGCAGAGCTGCACCGCCGAGGCACCTTGATGAAAAGCCCACGAAGAGGCCACAGCTCTCGTAGAATGGGCTCGAATCTTAATCGGGCAAGATTCACCCCGAAGACGGTAAGCTTCCAAAATAGCTGACCGGATCCAACGAGCTATAGAATCTTTGGAAGCTCGTTGACCACGCCGACGACCTGCTGGAACCACAAACAGGGAGTCCGTCTTACGAAAACCTTGAGTAATAGATAGATAAAACTTCAAGGCCCGCACTAAATCCAATGTGTGTAAAGCTCGCTCTTTCACATTTTTCGGATCCGGGCAGAATGAAGGTAACACAATATCCTGGTCGACATGAAATTGTGACACCACTTTAGGTAAAAAATCACCCCGAGTGCGAAGCACTACACGATCCGGAAAAAACTCCAGAAAAGGAGGCGAACAAGAAAGAGCTGCCAACTCAGAAACTCTCCTCAAGGAAGTGACTGCAACAAGGAAAGCCACCTTCCAAGAAAGTAAAGAAAGGCTAGCAGAAACCATAGGCTCAAAAGGTTTATGCTGAAGAGCCTCCAAAACAAGGTTGAGCCGCCAAGGAGACACGGGTGCCTTCCGCGGCGGAAACTTACGAGATATACCTCGGAAAAAGGAGAGCACGTCTCTATATGAAGCAATGGTTCTCCGAAATAATAAGGACAGAGCAGAAATCTGACCTTTCAGAGTGCTTACTGCCAAACCCTTGTCTAGCCCATGCTGTAGAAAAGCCAACAGGTTGGGAATGGAAAATTTTCTCGGGTTCCGAGAGGACCCCAAACACCACGAAAAGAAGGTTTCCCAAATTTTGTGGTAAATCCTAGTAGTAGCCGGACATCTGGCAGCTCGAAGAGTAGCAATGACCTCGGCTGAAAAACCTCTACGAGTCAACATTTCGGTCTCAAGAGCCACGCCGTCAAACGCAGAGACTTCAAGTCCGGATGACAAACGGGCCCCTGAGTCAACAGGTCCGGTCGAAGAGGAAGTGGAAATGGAGGTGCCGCCAACAGCGACATTAGCGTTGAAAACCACGTCCTCCTTGGCCAATCTGGTGCTATTAACATAGCCGGGATTCTCTCCAGTCTGATCCGACGCAGTACCAGAGGAAGCAAGGATATCGGTGGAAACACATAAATCAGCTCGAATTGATCCCACGGAGCCACCAGAGCATCCACCTCCACAGCCTTCCGGTCCTTGAACCTGGACATGAACACTGGTAGTTTGGCATTGAACCTGGATGCCATCAAATCCACTTGGGGAGTTCCCCAACGGGAGCACAGCATTGCAAAAATCTCCGGATGAAGACTCCATTCTCCGGGATCCATCTTCTCGCGACTGAGAAAATCCGCCGTAACATTCTGAACCCCTGGGATGTGGATTGCAGAAATGGCTGGAACCCTGGCCTCGGCCCAGATCAGGATCCGAGACACCTCCGCCATGAGTCTGGGACTCCTTGTTCCACCTTGATGATTGATATACGCAACCGCTGTGGCGTTGTCTGTCTGCACTCGGACCGGCAGACCGCTCAAAGGGACCGTCCAGTGTTGGAGGCAAAGGAAAATCGCCCTCAATTCCAGGATATTGATCGGTAAAACAGTCTCCTCCGATGACCATACTCCCTGAATCCAGGAATCGTTCCAAACACCCCCCCAGCCCGTCAGGCTGGCATCTGTGGTTATGACCGACCATTTCGGAGGGAGAAAAGATTTCCCCAGGGATAAGGCTCCTGGACGTAACCACCATCCTAGAGACTCTCGCACCCTGCGAGAGATGGTGACACTGCAATCCAGCGATTGCGACTGATTCCAATGACTCAGAATGAACCTTTGGAGAGCTCTGGAATGAAACTGGGCAAACGGAATTGCCTCCATGGACGCCACCATTAAACCCAGAAGACGCATACACTTGCGAAGGGACATTGTTATCGAAGACTTCATGATTTGTACATGCCGAAGAAGACATGACTGTTTGTCTGGAGGTAGAGACACCACTGCCCGTACCGTGTCGAAATGCATTCCCAAAAAGAGGATAGCTTGCGACGGTTCCAGAAACGACTTCTCCCAATTGACTAGCCAACCGAAGTCCTTCAGTAACTGAAGAGACAGATTGCGAGCTGTCACTGCTTCCTCCTCCGAGGATGCCACGATCAAAAGATCGTCCAGGTAAGGAAGAATCGTAATTCCTTGTCTTCGAAGAATCGCCATGAGAGGCGCCAGAATCTTTGTAAATACTCTGGGCGCCGAGGCTAAGCCGAATGGCAGAGCCACGAACTGGTAATGATCCCGACCTATGGCAAAACGAAGAAAACGTTGATGAGCCCTTCCAACGGGAACATGTAAATAAGCGTCGCGGATGTCGATTGATACCAAAAAATCGTTCTGCGACAGTGCTGCCACGACGGAGCGAAGTGACTCCATGCGGAATTTCCGGGTGTGGACATGCCGATTCAATCTTTTGAGATCCAGAATCGGACGAAATTTGTCCTCCTTTTTGGGAACCACAAACAGATTGGAATAAAATCCTTTTCCCCGGTCTTCTGGCGGAACCGGTATTACCACACCCTTCTGAAGAAGGAATTCGACCTCTCGCTGCAGAGCGACCAAAAGCTCGGGTTCTGTCGGAATGCGAGACTGGTAAAATGTGTCTGGGGGACGAGAAGAGAATTCTATGAAATAACCTGCTGACACGACCCGCGTTACCCATGAATCTGGAACGCGAGAAATCCAAGTCTCCTTGAACTGGAGCAGGCGACCCCCCACTCGAGAGTCCTCGAGTGGACTCCTGGCGTCAATCCGTCTTGGCGGGCTTCTTGTCGGTTTCCCGCTTGTCTTGACGGAAATTCTGCTTCCAGGGAATGCGAGATTTCTGGGAGGACTTTTTTGCTGAGAAAGAGGAACGACCCGATCCCCAAGAAGACTGAGCGAATCGACCTCGGCCCCGAAAGGACCGCCGACCACTATATGTCCTGCCAGACACAGAAGCCATAGCTCTGCGTTGTGGCAACGTCGCCTCTTTTGCCTTTGCCCTGGTAATCAGTTCTGTGAGGTCAGACCCAAAAAGATGACCACCTTTATAAGCTAAGGCCAGCAAACCTTGTTTGGAGACCGCATCCCCGGCCCACTGTCTGAGCCACAGCGCTCTTCTGACCGTGATCGCCGAAGCCTGCGCCCTGGACAGAAGCGACGCAGTGTCCAGACCTGCATCATAGATATATCGGACTGCAGTGTCCAACCATTCGAAAATCTCCTCCATCTCAGATGACGGAGATCCATTTTTCCACGCCTTGTGTAAAAGGTCCAACCAGCTTATAGAAGCTTTAGAAGCACACATGGATCCTAGTATCGCTCTGAATCCATGACCCGCGGCCTCATAATTTGATTTCGCCGCCATTTCCGTTTTTCTGTCCAGTGGATCCTGCAAACTCGCCTTCCCTTTAACAGGAAGCAGTGAGGATTTACTAAGCTGGGATAAGGAAAAATCCACTTCAGGAGAGGGGATCCAATTATCTCTCGACTCTGTGGAACACGGATAAAGTGCGTCAAAGAAACGTGTTCCGTGAAAACGTTTATCCGGACACAGACGTTCCTTTTCTACTGCACTGTTAAGATCATCTAGATCTGGCAAGGCTGATCGTGACGTACGATACTCCTGGTACATTCGTGCTGATTTACCAGGTAAACTAGTTACCACCTCCGGTAACTGTAAAACCTCTCTCATGGCTTCAATAAATGCCTCTGTACGTCTCACAAGGGACGAGAGCCCCCGCCTTTCCTCCTTATCCGAATCAGACATTTCCCCATCTGAACTTAAAGGAGAACCCTCACCACAATCTAAATCAGAGACATCTGATTCGCTACGGGTGAAGGATGGTAACGGTCTGTGTCGCTTTCTGTCCTGAGAGGATCTAGCTGACACATATTGACTCAAAAGGTCAGACAAGCCATTAATAGAACTGGCGATAGCATCCAATTTTGCATCACTGTGATCTCCAACCGCAGCGCTAGACGCCGCGGAGGACTGCGTACCAGATTGCCGAAGCGGAACTGGAATATGGTCCGCGCCTTCTGAACCCTGTTCCGACATGCCTCACACAGTATATGGCAGGCCAAATGTCAGAAAACCTGAAAAAAACGCAGTTTTTTTTTTTTTTTTTTTTTTTTTTTTTAAGTGAACGCAAAACAGCCGCTGAAGGGTTAAGTCTTAAAAATATAGAGCTACCCCAGCTGTATGCCAAGTAAAACCTTCAAGAGGGGTTAATGTCACAGGCTGTCAGAAAAAACAAGGTCTCTATGTGAGACCGAGCTGCAGAATAGCGCTATGTATCAGCGCTGTGTGGTGAGGAAACAATGCCACTCACCCAGCTGGTTTGGTGCCTGAGACGGGAGGAGCGGAGTCTGAGGAGCCCGGGAGCTCTTTTAATGGCCGCCGTGCTGAGGGAGCCGGAAGAGAAGCGCAATCGCGCGCTTCCTGCATTGAAAGACCGGGAAGCGTGAAGCCACGCCCCCCCGGCTCAAAAATATGAGCGCCAAAACTCCTCACTCCTACTCCCCCCCTTGTCCTGCAGGCATCTGCCTGCGGACAAAAGTTGCACAGAAACACCACATCTACATGTCACGGCGCTGCCAAAGCAGCGCTAATAGTACATTTAACACACATGTAATAGCGCTGTCACAGCAGTCGCTAAAGCACTCATCACATTGTATATATATTGTGGAGTACTCACCAGCTGAGCGCCACAGGGACCCCTCAGGATTTGTGGCGCTTGTGCCCATGCTCCCCCCCAGGGCAGGGAACGCAGTGACCCCAGTGTGCGGTTTGCGTCCCCGCCAGGGAAGCTAACCTCGTCCCCCAGGGCCGGCAAGATTCTGCAGGGACTATTTATGTAAAATACAGATCCGCCAGGGGAGAGGTGGGGTCCAGCAGCGCTGAGACCCCTGAGACCTTTCAGACCCATGTCCAAGTCTCATGTCCGATAAAAATAATAAAATCTTCTGAGGAGCTGCTTCAGCAGCGACCATCCTCTGAGACCTCAAATTTTAGACTGAAGGAGCTGAGTAGGAGGAGCCCGAGCTGGAGGGGCCAGCCAGTCAACACGCTTTTGATCTGAGGTGTCATCCTGATCTGGGGCTCCGCCTACCCATCAGTAATGAATACTGTGGCTCTCTTCCTTCCATCTGCAGCTGAAAGATGCTGTGAGGGCGTGCAGGGAAGGTAAGTAGGATGGGTTTTTTTTTTAATCCTTTTCTGATGGGGACCATACATACAAAGATAGGGATGAGGAGGCCCTGCATACCAGTATAGGGATGAGGAATCATGTATGGGAATAAGGTGACAATGTAAACCAGGATAATAGATTCAATAAGTTTTCCCAGTTTTTCGTGGCAAAATTAGATGCCTCTACTTATGCTCAGGTCGGCTTATACTCGAGTATACACGGTAAGTATTTGATACAATAGAAAAACAGAACTTAAAGGGATTTTTCCACAAATAAAAGTCCTTTTTAATCAATAGATCTTGGAATAATAACTTACACAATTGTTTAAAAACAGGTGTGACCGCGCTCTTTCTGAGCTGAGAAATCCATCCTGTCTGGCCTATGCTTTTACTGGTGGGTTCAGTCTCTCTGTCCTTGTTCACATTTACGTCACTTGACAAGTGGAAAGGTTTTTAATACTAGAGTTAGGACTGTCCCACAAGTATTGCCTTGATGTGGAGGGATGGCTTGTACATTATTTTGATCAAAATTATGTTTACTAAATACCCTTATAATTACTAACTTCATACATTTTTTGCAAAAAAAAATTGTATTTATTTTATTTTAGGATATTTGTTTTTTTGTGTCTGGTTTTCTCTGTGTAATGGTCATGTGTTAATATGCATTTACATTTTGCATACACATTAACTTACTTTTTCAGTTCAGAACTAGTTTCCTAATGTTTGAGATTGTGGTCCCTGCTCTTTTAGGTCATTGACAAGGTCGTCTTCTGTAGTTCTGGGCCGATTTTTTTACCTTTCTCAGAATTATCCTTACCCCGTGAGGCAAGATCTTGCATGGAGCCCCAGAACAAGGAAGGTTGACATTAATCTTGTGTTTCTTCCATTTTCTAATAATTGTGCCAACAGTTGTTGCCTTCTCACCAAGCTGCTTGCCTATTGTCCTGTAGCCCATCCCAGCCTTGTGCAGGTCTACAAGTTTTTCCCTGGGGTCCTTAGACAGCTCTTTGGTCTTGACCATGGTGGAGAGGTTGGCGTGTGATTGTATGTGTAACAGGTCTGTGAGAGCCATTATTCTTGCTGGCTGGTAGGTGATCAAATACGTATGTCATAAAATGCAATTTAATCATGTAAAAATTATACAATGTGATTTTCTGGATTTTATTTTTAGATTCTGTCTCTCACAGGTGAAGTGTACCTACTATAAAAATTTACAACCCTCTCCATTCTTTGTAGGTGGGAAAACTAGCTAAATCGGCAGTGTATCAAATGCTTATTTTCCCCACTGTATATTGGCATTACTCCTGCTTTATCTGACATAAGGTGAAAGATTTCAGATTGCTGATCCTTTTAAAGGGAACCGGTCAGGTGAAGGCTCCTGGGTTGGAAGGCATGGGGAACTTGTGTGTGAGTAAATTCCCTGCCTAACCAGCCCTGTATAACGTTATCGAGTGAAAACAAAGTATAAAAAAGCATGTATAATGTCCGTTTCCTATGAGGGCATTGATTAGTCTTTGGGGCGTTTGTTGTCCCAGACTAGCAGGGTGGATTTGATTTAAATCAAACTGATTTAAATCACGATTTAAATCACTAGTCAGTAAGGCTTGATTTAAATCAGTGATTTAAATCAAAGTTTCTACCTAAACTAGTTCTTGCTACTTTAACATGCAAGTAGATGAAGATTTTTAGAATCACTTTTTATATTACTTTTTTCTCCCCAGTTTAATGGGTTAATCATTCATATTTGGACACCACTGTTCTGTTGTACTTAGGAAGGAGAAAAATAATCCTGACCTTAATACAATTTAAATAGATTTATTCAACTGAAACAATAACAACATTACAGCATAAGTTATTTGCTTAAACAAACATCATGTTTGTTAACTAATTTGGCTAAACAAAATATATATATATATTTTAAGAAACTTAGACTATCAGCCCAGCCGACACATGAAAAACTTATATACTACTGTCCCTGCTGTCCTCTGTAGCTCACTCGTCGTCATCTTCATCATCATCATCTTCTTCTTTGTTCCTATTCATAATCTGGAAAAGAAAAACAAGCTTTCCTGCTTTATTGGGTCCCAACCGATTTCTCAATTTAGAATGAATGAGTCCAAAGGAAGAGAATATTCTTTCAACGCCTGCAGAAGAAGCTACTGCTGTTAAAAGTGAAATCATTACTTGAACAGTCTCTAAATCCAAGCGCTTAAGTGACTTCCACCAGTTTACTGTGTGACCTTCCTTAAAATATCTTCAGCAAACATATATTTCTTGAATGGTTCCCCCTTAGCGCTGAAGTTTATTATAGTTGGCATTAAAGATGGATGATTGCTGGATACCCATGTCATAGCTAACTCCTCTTCCTCAGCACTTAGGTTTTGACCCTGATATTGGATATTGACAATATTTGCCAAAAAATGAGCTGGAGTCAGTGCTTGTCCCATTTGTTTGTTTACTGCTTGTAATTTAATTCTGTCCATGTGTAGTTCTGTTTTTTAAGTGTTCACTCAGTTCCTTCCAAATTTCAACAGCATCCGCAATAAAACAGCTATTTTTCTGTATTTTGTTTAAAGCTTGAGAGATGGGTTTCAGGAAGCTCAGCATATGTTCAACATTTCTCTTAAGCCCAATGTTGAGGATTTTGGCCGTGACAGTGCCATCTATTTTATCTCGATTTTCTTCACAAAGTGTCATCAGAATAGGCCAGTTTTTGATATACTGCTCAAAACAGTCCACCACAGAGTTCCATCTAACATCTTGTGGGAGCGTTAGCTTGGTTCCACCCATCCTTTTCAGAGCTGCTGCAGCAAAATGATTATTACGGAAGTATTTAGCAATTTCAACAACATTAGCCTTTATTTCTGGAACACTTTCACTTAAGTCTTTGGCTAAGAGGTGCAGCAAATGAGCACTGCAACCATATGTTATTAGCTTTGTATTCCCTCCCTGCTCTTCTAAATTTCTTCTCATCTTGGATACGTTTGCAGCATTGTCAGCGACCAAACTGCGTACTAGACATTTGAATTTTTGTTCACATGTTGTTATAGCTTTTACTGCCACTTCTTGTAAGTATTCTGCTGTGTGTGCATTTCCTGACGTATCAGTTGTTTGAGCAAGGAAGACTTTACCTTCTTCTGTTGTTATACAAGCACATACAATAGGATCATTGTGGACATTACTCCACCCATCAATACTTAGGTTAACAATTTTACCCTCCAGAGCTGTTGCACATTGCTCCATTTCTCTGTCATACACTTGATCCAGCAGTTTCCCTGCAACATCAGCTCTGCTGGGTGGACTGTATCCTGGTCTCAGTGACTGAACCATATTAATGAAATGTGGGTTCTCAGTCAGACGGAAAGAAGAGTTCGTTGCATAAATAAACTGGTCAATTTTTTCATCAATCAACTCTTTTTCTAATCTGCTAGTTCTTATCACAAACCTATCTATGGTGGTTCCAGGAGGTAAAGGTTTTTTCTTCCTTTTGGGTGATGGTGATATGTGGCTGTGGGTGTCTGATGATGATGCTGCTGCTAATGAAGCACTATCCTGGACGGATAACTCTGAAACTGTAGAACAGGATGATGGTGATCTTGGAGGTGGATAGTTTCCAGAATCCATGAATTCCCCTAAACAAAAAAAGTCAATGCTGTTATTTTATTGTTTATACAACTTCTGCTTATTGTACACAACACAGCACTGCCCCAAAAGGAATATTTGTTTTTTTTCATAACTGTACCAAATGACAGTAACATGCAGTAATAATAAGAAATATAATTTTTCTCACACGACAGTTCAGTCTTTAGAAATAGGATTCAATAAAAATGTTTACCAACCTGAAGATCCTGCCTGTTCAGAAGTGTTTCTTTGGTCATCTTCATCACCGCACTTCTCATGATGTTGCCTCATTCGCGCCACCAGGCCTTGCAGGCTCTTTGTTGCATCGTTTGCATTTTGCACGCATGCCTGCCTTACCGATAGGCGAAGGAGCTTCATTACAATATTCCCAAACTGGGTCTCTTTTACGGCCTGCTGCCATTATAAGGAAAGAATGTAATAAACCTCAGATTGTACACACAAACAGATCCAGACTTGTCTGTCTGTGGCTATGCTGCAGTATGGTGCTCAAAGTTTCACTTTCATTTTCTTGTCTGCTTGCCCTTCCTCCTCCTCACACTTAGATTCACATTCTTCTTCTGTTGTGCAGATCTATTCCACTCCAAACAATCAGAAACATATTGTCTAACTTCTAGGACTTGGCACTGAAGTGGTTGATTCTGTATTCATATAGGTTTGTAGAACAATAGGATTAAGGTCTTTTTCTCAACTCTGTTCATGTTGTAACATTTTTGCCGTGAAGAAGAGGCTGGGACCTCTGCGGAGTCAAATTCAGTTTTGAGAACTGCGTAAGTAAAGCGAGCGTCTGTGATAATATAGGAGAGAAACTGCCCACTAATCCTACAGAAACCTCTGGAAGAGCATGGCATTGTGAATGTTACACATATACAGCCTTTATTCTACTGAGTTAAACAACTCAGCTTTATCTCATGATGGAAGAACCTTTGGATGGTAAAATATTTTCCTCAAAAAGCAGTTTATTGAAAAAAATCCGATTTAAATAAAAAAAAAAAATCAGATTTTTTTGATTTTTTTAAAAAAATCATTGATTTTTATCCACCCTGCAGACTAGTCAGCCCTATTTCCATGTTACCACACCCCTGTCATCACCTCTCATGCAAATCAGTCAGAGTGGAAAGTCAGGGAAATTGAGGAGTCAGAGTTGGAGTCGGTGGTTTGGCTTAACGACTCCACAGCCCTGGTAACATGGAAAGAGGGCTGACTAGTCTGGGACAACAAAGGCCCCAACAACTAGTCAAAGCCTTAGTTAGTAGAGGAAAAGGAGACATTATAAATTATTTTTTATACCTTGTTATCACTCAATAACCTTATACAGGGCTGGTTAGGCAGGGAATGTAGTCATATAGAGGTGAATGCTGCTGGGTTGGAGAGCATGAAGGTTCCCTTTAAATCTGGCCCACACTGCTTGAGGGAGTTACTGACGCACTGCTGGTATGATTTATTTTCTATGGAAACTTTAGGCTTGCTCACACAATTTATCTGGGGTGATTTTCACATTATCAGAGCGCTTAATCCCAAAACCCAGTACATTTACTAATGTGGACCTCAGTACCTAATGGCCTTAACATAGAATGTCATACCAATCCCACTCTCGGGATTATGGTGTGTGGTGGTGTAATGTACGGTAGCCATATCCCATTAGTGTTTCATTCCAGGCCCATTAACAGCTCTGTGCTACATTGATATTTTGCTGCTGAACCAGAGGAATGGCCATTTCTCCAAAGTGTCTCAGGAACCGTATATCAACACAACAACGTCAGGCTACATGTTACTTGTGCTACTGTTAGCAGCCTGCATGGCTTAAACGTGCTACCATGGCCTGCAGCATCTCCGGACGTGTCTCCCATTGAGCACATCTGGCACATGATTGGTCAGCAGTTATGAACAGAGCTGCCAGCAGATCTTGATGATTTGCATTCCCAAGAATATTCAGTGTTGCAGAACATTCTTCAGACAAACATTAACCCCTTCACAACCTTGGGGTTTTTCGTTCCCATTTTTTTTTGCTCCCCTTCGTCCCAGAGACAAAGTTTTTTTTATTTTTATGTCAATATGCCCGTGTGAGGGCTTATTTTTTTGAGGGACGAGTTGAACTTTTGAACAACACCATTGGTTTTACCATATAGTGTATTGGAAAACGGGAACAAAATTCAAAGCGCAGTGAAATTGCAAAAAAAAAGTGCAATTCCACAATTGGATTTTTTTGGTGCAGGTCACTAAATGCTAAAACTGACCTGCAATTAGGATTCTCCAGGTCATTACGAGTTCACTGACATGTATACGTTCTTTTTTATATAAGTGGTGGAAAAAAAAAATCCCCCCAAAAAAGTTGTTATTTTCCAAGACCCATTCCGAGTGTCTCCATTTTTCAGGATCTGATTTTTTTGCAAGTCAAGCTGAAGTTTTTTTTATTTATACCATTTTGGGGTAGATAAGATGTTTTGATCGCCCGTTATCGCATTGTCGTGGTGACCAAAAAATACGTAATTCTGGCACTTTGAGTTGATTTCTCGTTATGCTGTTTACCAATCGGATATCTATTTCGATAGATCGGGAGTTTCTGAACGCGGCGATACCAAACGTGTGTATTTTTGTATGGTTTTATTTTGAATGGGGCAAAAGAGGGGTGATTTGAACTTTTTATATTTTTTTTTAAACTTTTCTAACATTTAAAGAAAAAAAAAAAAAAAAAAAAAACAGCACCGAGGTACTAATCATAGCGGCACAAGAGCAAGCACTAAGTACCAGATCAATGGAAGAAGGAATCTACCACACAAGACAAGACCCAAGGTGCAGACTATGCAAAGAAACCTCAGAAGTTGTCCAACACATAGTGGCAGGATGCAAAATGCAAGCAGGAACAGCGTATACTGAACGCCACAACCAAGTAGCGGGAACTGTATACAGGAACATCTGCACAGCATATGGGCTAAGTCCCCTAAGTCCAGGTGGGAGACCCCAGAAAAAGTGGTGGAGAATGAAAGGGCTAAAATCCTGTGGGACTTCAAGATCCAGACGGACAAGCAGGGGTTCACTAACCAACCAGACATTGTCATAGTAGACAAGGACCAGAAGACAGCAATGATAATAGATGTGGCAGTGCCAAGTGACAGCAACATCAGAAAGAAGGAATATGAGATGCTGGAGAAATACCAGGCCTCAAAGGAGAACTGGAGAAGATGTGGAAGGTGAAGGCAACAGTGATTCCAGTGGTGATAGGAGCACTTGGAGCAGTGACCCCTAAGTTGGAAGATTGGCTACAACAGATCCCAGGAGGAACATCTGAACTGTGTCCAGAAAAGCGCAATGGTGGGAACAGCTACGATCCTGCGCAGAAGGCCAGCATCACACTTGCTAGTGTGATGCGAGTTAGCGCACGACTTTATCGCATCAACACCCGGCACGGCCCCCGCTCTCAGACCCGAGTGTGCGGCTGCATGTATTTCTATGCAGCCGCACACTCGGGTCCAAGAGCGGGCGGCCGTACCGAGTGTTGATGCGAGAAAGTCGTGCGACTTACTCGCATCACACTCGCCAGTGTGACGCTGGCCGAACCCTCAAACTCCCAGGCCTCTGGTAGAGGACCCAGAGAGAATGAGAAAGGACAAGAAATACCACCGCAGATATATGCGGTATATATCTATATATATATTATATATAACACATATACATACACACATACAGTATATATATATAATAAACACGTGCGCCGATGGATGGGATTAATGACGTGTTTCCAGCGCGGCCATGTTAAAATGCCACTGTCAGGAGATTGACAGTGGCATTTAACATGTTAACAGCCGCGGGTGGATTGCGATTCTACCCGCGGCTGTTAGGGGCACATGTCAGCTGATGAAATCAGCTGACATGTGCCGGAAAACATGTGGGCTCAGCGCCGAAGCCTGCATGGACACGACGTATGACGCATATATACACGTCATAGGTCATGAAGTGGTTAATAAACTCACCGATATTATTATACCAAGACGTGAAAGTGCATGTATTTCTACACAGCAGACACATACTCGATACTGAATTAAGATGCTTTAGAAATTTTGTTCCCATTTTCTACATAATTTGCATATCATTACCATGTCTACCCATCCTATGATATCCATAACTCCACGACTTTTCCTTCTTGGTGTTGCAATTTCAATGTCGAAGAGTGTAAACCACAACCAATGGACATGTTTTAGAAGAAAGTAGCCATGTTTTTGTAATCCCAGGCAACCCTTTATACGACTAATTTTCGGATAAAATTTTTTCTTTAGGCTCCCATATTATATGGACCCTAAGATCTAGGCTTGGGGAATTGAGAGAAAGCGAATTTTGAGGTTTAAGGTGTTAGATATCAAAAGTCATTGAAAAAAATATATAAATTACCAGTAATATCCCAGGAGTGTTCCAGAATAGTTCAGTAAATATATGGTGTAGTCGTATATTAAAAATCTGTCTGGCTCCTGAGTGTGACATTTTTTTGCAATAGTAACACTTCAGTGCCAGTGAGGAACGCTTCAGTCTAGGTTCCCCCGTCTGATGGCAAGTAAGTTTGAGGGGAAAAAAAAAAAAAAAAGAGTATTCCAAAAATACAGCTTTTGCAAAACCGCACTCCGATCACAGAGAAGCCCTGTGTGTTGGAAGGTAGGCTATGTTCACACATTGCGTTTTTGCTGCAGCCAAAACCTGATCTCTTGGTAGGTTTTGCAGCGGTTTTCAGGATCCCAAAAGTTCGGTTTTGCTACCCAATATCGCAAGCATAAAAAATACAAGGTGTTCCACTCCATTATAATAAATCTAGGTACTTGACACTCAAAAAGAACGTACGGTACATGTAGAATTTTATTTTAGGAAAGTCAGAAAACAAATAACATTTCGGTCCCAAAGCCTGAAAAAAAATAAAAAAGGGACTCCGGTACCACCTCTTGTAAATGGTAAAGGCCATTGTATAATTGTGTAACAGTCAATATTTCTATAGCATACATCCCATTATAATAGCACACAGATTCTGAGGAGCCAGGCAACTTGTGGCAATTTTCTGCACTATGCCCAATTGCAGATTTTCAGGTGAGTACGGTCTATCTAGAGCATAGTAGTGCTGTACATATAAACAAGAAAAGTCAACATAGCAGACCCCAATCAAGTACTGCCTAATGTCCTAATAAGTCAGATTTTAGGAAGATGTAGTCAGGGGTCTATGCTCACTGGATTACTGCAACTTTACACAGATCTTACAGTAATCCGGTGAGCTTGTCTTCTAATACTTTATCTTTATACCTTTTTCCCATAGACAGGATTTCCCCTCCATTTCTCTTACATACCACCAACCACAGACCCCTGACCTACATCGTCACAAAATTTGACTTATTAGGACATTTGAGCAGTAATTGGTGGTTATGCTGACTTTTCTTGTTATTTATATATACAGCACTGCTATGATCTAGACATTCTTAGTGGAAAATCCAGCACTGATCTTCACTAAACACAATTATACGATAGTATTTACCATTGGCAGGCGGTGTCCGACTATACGCTGTGCGGGCACAAAGTTTTTATAAGCACAAGCCCCGGACTAATAAAAATATTCATTCTGATATTTCCAGGTCTATAGAATGAAATATACTGTGCATGTTAGAAAAGTACAAATTCTTTCAAAATAAATGGGTACAATAAATATTTCAAGCATAGGTAGCCAAGAATGCCAATTTTTAGCAATGAAATCTTAGGCCAGGGCTCCATAGCAAGGTGTTGCATGCAAGATCACAAGGTACACTAAAAATCAGAAGGGGTATTTTTATCAACACAAAATTGCAGACACATGAATGTCGTATGAACATTTATATCTTCACACTGACTTGAGTTTGGTGCGATACGGCACTATGACCCTAACTGGACTGGAGGGCACTGGAGCCTACCAAAAGAGTCCAGTTTACTGAAGGAGGATAGCTCAAAGTATTATTGCAATACTTTCAAAGTCTTTATAATGCTGTATAGCAAGTTACTTCTTGCTCCTGCCATACAGCAAGTGACCCGTGACTACAGCACACAGATCTCTTAGGCTATGTGCACATGATGCATTTTTGATGTGAAATTACCGCGGCAATTCCGCAACACGTGCACTTAGCCTGAATATAGTCAGTGACAACACTTTATTTAGCTATGAAGAAGCGCACACGTCTTCATAGAAATCTCACAAAGTATGAAAAACTGGGCCTATCATTGTCACCCCCTACACACTCCATCTCCCTAATTTATAATCTCCTCATTGCCCAGGTGACTGAAACAAGGCCCGCATTTTGTGATGCATGGGAAAGGGAACTGGGGAAATCCTTCTCTGACTCACAATGGGATAAATGTTTCTTCCTAATACATAAAAAAATCAACAGGGTCCAAATCTCAGGAAACCTCCTTCAAAATTATCTCTAGATGGTACCGGTGGTCCTCCATAGATGGTACCCAGTGGTCTCAGGCAGAAGTTGGAGGTCTGGGGAGGGGACAATGTCACACATATGGTGGGGGTGCCCTATAATAAATACATTTTGGGCAAAGGTGGTTCCCTTGATTGAGAAAGTAACTGGTCTGACCACCCCCAATACACCAGAAGCCCTCCTCCTATCAATGTTACCAATAAGTAAATGCATGTATAAAAGGTCGTCAATGGCTACCCCATACAGGGGGTTAACAGTGCCATTCTGACAATGGAAAAGCACTACTCCACACCCACTGTGGAGGAATGGTTTGCGCAGATTCCCTCCTTAATAGGATGGAGCATCTGATTGCCATCTCACCGGCTGATGTTGATAGATACTGTGTGATTTGGAGGGATTGGATGGATTTCAAGAAGACTGACGCTACCATCTAGCCCCCAACTAAGATTATCCGGGATATCGTCACAACAGTGTTCATAATCACTCTATTGATTGGTGGTTAGTGTTGAGCATTCCGATACTGCAAATATCGGGTATCGGCCGATATTAGCTGTATCGGAATTCCGATTCCGAGTTCCGATATTTTCGTCTTATCGGATACCGGAATCGGGATTGTCACTGTCACTGTCAGTGTCCGTCGGTCGGGTCTGTCAGGAGTCAGCGGCACTTACCTGGCAGAAGATCTCCGGCGGTCACGTCCTGCACTGCTTCATGGCCGCCATCTTCTTTCCCCGGCGGTCACATGCAGTTTCTCGCGATAACTGCAGTGACTGCTGGGTAATCGCGGCCGTAAAGCAGTCAGTCCGATGACGTCACCGCCGGGGAAGCAGGTAATCAGCTGTGCTGCGTTGCAATGACAGGCTCTGCCTGTCATTGCGATGTAGCAGAGCTGGATCGTCGTGGGACTATCGTTACTATGGACTGCGTCGGACAGGTGGTATACTGTTGGTTTGTTTTTTTTTCTTTTTTTACAGGAGATCGATGGCGTCGCAGGAATGAGAGTATAATAAAAGAAATGAAAACTGTGTTGTCTCTTTTATTTCATTAAAAGACTTTTTTCTTGCTGTGTCTTTTTTTTATACATTTAATAACTTTGGGATTAATAATGGATCGGTGTCTTATTGACACCTCTCCATTATTAACCGGGCTTATTGTCACCGTGCAATCAACGGTGACATTAACCCCTTATTACCCCGCTTGCCACCGCTACAGGGCAAGTGGGAAGAGCCGGGTAAAGTGCCACAATTGGCACATCTTTTGATGCGCCAAATGTGGGGCTGCTGTAGCCTGGTATTATCAGGCTGTTGAGGGCCAAAATCCATGGGCCTTGACAGTCTTTTAATACCAGGCCGCAGCAGTCTGCATTTTACTTGGCTGGTTAACAAAAATAGGGGGGATCCCCACGCCGTTTTTTTTTTTCGAGGGGATCCCCTATTTTTGTTAACCAGCCAAGCTAAGCAGACTGCTGTGGCCTGGTATTATCAGGCTTGCAAGGTCCATGGATATTGGATCCTTACCAGCCTGAAAAACCAGGCCTCAGCGGTCTGCTTCATCTGGCTGGTTAACAAAAATAGGGGGGACCCCACGCCAATTTTTTTCAAGGGGATCCCCTATTTTTGTTAATCAGCCAAGATATGCAGACTGCTGTGGCCTGGTATTATCAGGCTGGCAAGGTCCATGGATCTTGGCTCCTTAACAGCCTGAAAATCCAGGCCTCAGCGGTCTGCTTCATCTGGCTGGTTAACAAAAATAGGGGGGACCCCACGCCAATTTTTTTCGAGGGGATCCCTATTTTTGTTAATCAGCCAAGATATGCAGACTGCTGTGGCCTGGTATTATCAGGCTGGCAAGGTCCATGGATCTTGGCTCCTTAACAGCCTGAAAATCCAGGCCTCAGCGGTTTTCTTCATCTGGCTGGTTAACAAAAATAGGGGGGACCCCACGCCAATTTTTTTCGAGGGGATCCCCTATTTTTGTTAATCAGCCAAGATATACAGACTGCTGTGGCCTGGTATTATCAGGCTGGCAAGGTCCATGGATCTTGGCTCCTTAACAGCCTGAAAATCCAGGCCTCAGCGGTCTGCTTCATCTGGCTGGTTAACAAAAATAGGGGGGACCCCACGCCATTTTTTTTTCGAAGGGAACCCCTATTTTTGTTAATCAGTTCCCTCTGACGTCACTGATTGTGTCCCTGGCTGACCTGAAGTGAAAGTGGAAAGCAATCAATTAAGCTTTCCACTTAAGGGCCCGTCTCACATAGCGATATCGCTTACCGAGATCGCTGCTGAGTCACTAGTTTTGTGACGCAGCAGCAAGCTCACCAGCGATATCGCTGTGTGTGACATTCAGCGACGATCAGCCCCCCTGCCGGGTATCGCTGATCGTCGCTGAAATGTCAGGACCTTTGATCGCTGGTTTCCCGCTGACAGGCACACATCGCTGCGTGTGACAGGCGGGAGACCAGCGATCCGCTGGTAACCAAGGTACACAGCGGGTTTCCAGGCGCGGGGCTGTGCCTAGAAACCCGCTGTGTACCTTGGATACCAGCGCCCTGATGCAGGGAGCTGGTATCCAAGGTACACAGCGGGTTTCCAAGCGCTGCGCGGTGCCTGGAAACCCGCTGTGTACCTTGGTTACCAGCGGATCGCTGGTCTCCCGCCTGTCACACGCAGCGATGCGTGCCTGTCAGAGGGAAACCAGCGATCAAAAAAGGTCCTGACATTTCTGCGACGATCAGCGATACCCGGCAGGGGGGCTGATCGTCGCTGAATGTCACACACAGCGATATCGCTGGTGAGCTCGCTGCTGCGTCACAAAACTAGTGACTCAGCAGCGATCTCGGTAGCGATATCGCTATGTGAGACGGGCCCTTAAGCGATGTTACCCGCAGTGTCGCTGTCCCAGATCGCTGCCTGTTTGGCAGCTCAGCAGCGATCATGTAGCGATACACCAGCGATCCTGACAAGTGCATATCGTTGTCGGGATCGCTGGTGTATCGTTATGTGACACCCAGCCTTTACTCTCCTGTCAGGCAGGAGAGGAACTCATTCATTTGGGGTTTACTGTGAGGCTGCAGCATTAGCTGCGGTCCCTGCAGTAAACATTAACCCTTTCTGAAGGATTACACCGTGGGACCTG
>JARQOD010000001.1:369372313-369518403 GCA_033576555.1 Oophaga sylvatica | reverse complement strand
AGAGGTTAAATGCCACGATCGTTGTTAGCACCGATCGTGGGCGTTGCTGCTGGGTGTCAGCTGTCACATACAGCTGACACCTGCACGTGATAGCCGCGGCGGTCAGCGTGAGGGAAGTGCGATTATGCCACCGTACTAGTACAGCTCGGGGCAGTACTAGTACAGTGAAGGTGTTCATCTTTATTTTCAGTTTTTAGTTACTGATATGCCCGTGGCCCAGGGCGGCCTGTGGGAAGGGGGAGGGGTCTTCATGTGGTGCTCTGCTTAGATATTCATGTGTATGGCTTCTGACAGGTCACTGCTCCCTCACTGACTTGCCCCCTAGTTTACATAATAAATATTATATAGATATATATATATCTTGGGAAAAAATAATCTCCTTCTGCAGGTAGGCGCCAGCGGTGGTGCCTGCGCTGCAGCCTAATCGCATATGTAATCTGTATATAATTCATTTGTTTGAGGTTATCCGTTTGAAAATGGCGCCGGTCACACCGGTGATCCGATGGCTGCTACTGTGCAGGCGCAATCTTTGTAGAGAAAGAAAAAATTTCCTCCTCCAAGATGGCGCTGCTGGCACCTGCACAGTAGCAGCCATCGGATCACCGGGTGTGACTGGCGCCATTTTCAAACAGATTTTTTTTTTATATGAATTTCAGGATAACCTCAAACAAATGAATTATATACATATTACATATGCGATTAGGCTGCAGCCCAGGCACCATCGCTGGCACCTGCCTGCAGAAGGAGATTATTTTTTTTTCCAAGATATACAGCTCTGGCAAAAATTAAGAGACCACCACATCAAATCCCTGTCATGGGCAGCCCAATCTCCAGACCTGAACCCCATTGAAACCCTCTGGAATGTGATAAAGAGGATGATGGATAGTCACAAGCCATCAAACAAAGAAGAACGGCTTAAATTTTTGTACCAGGAGTGGCATAAAGTAACCAAAAAGTAGTGTGAAAGACTGGTGGCAAGCATGCCAAGACGCAAGAAAGCTGTGATTAAAAATCATGGTTATTCTACAAAATATTGATTTCTGAACTCTTCCTGAGCTAAAACATTAGTATTATTGTTTCTAAATGATTATGAACTCGTTTTCTTAGCATTATTTGAGTTCTGCAAGCACTGTTTTGTTTTTTTTTAATTTTGACCATTTTTCTTTGTCAGAAAAAAATACAAAATTCATTGCTTGGAAATTCTGAGACATGTTGTCAGTAGTTTATAGAATAAAAGAACAATTTACATTTAACTCAAAAATATACCTATAAAGAGAAAAATCAGACAAACTGAACATTTGAAAGTGGTCTCTTAATTTTTGCCAGAGCAGTGTATATAATATTCATTATGTAAACTATGGGGCAGGTCAGTGACCTCTCAGAAGCCGCACACATGAATACCCAATCAGAGCACCACATAAAGACCCCCAGTCCTGGGGCATGAGTATATCATTAATCTTTATTTTCAGTTTTGAGTTAAACAACAACCACAAGATGGATTTCATCACCCAGGTATCATTGTAAGGCCGGGATCACACATGCGAGGAATACGGCCAATTCTCGCATGTTAATACCCGGCTGCCGGCCTCGGGAGTCGAGTGTGCGGCTGCATAGCAATACATGGAGCCGCACACTCCGCTCTCGAGGCCGGCAGCATTGCCGGGTATTAACATGCGATAACTCTGCCATATTCCTCGCATGTGTTATCCCAGCCTAATCAGTATTACGACGCCGACCTGACACTGGCTGTAGGTTACTCAGCACAATCCCGCTGACAGGTTCCCTTTAACTGCTGCTGTCAATCTCTGACAGCAGCATTTAACATGATCGCGCCGGAAGTGTGTTGCTAACTCAGCTCATCGGCATCCCTGTTACATGTTTGTGGGGCGCCGATGAGTTGGCATAACAAGTGCAAATCTCTGTACTTGTCATTGCTAATCTGCTATGAGAGCTGCCCTGCGGCCGGCGTCCATAGCAAATAATCATTTCTGTTACACAAAGTAGGGCTGCAGTCCTGCTATGTATAGTACAGGCGTTCGGATGATCGCAGCTTCAAGTCTCCTAAGATTATTGAAGTAAGTAAAAAGTGTAAAAAAAAAAAAAAAGTTTTTAAAAGTATTAACCCCTTCACCCCCAAGGGTGGTTTGCACGTTAATGACCGGGCCAATTTTTACAATTCTGACCACTGTCTCTTTATGAGGTTATAACTCTGGAACGCTTCAACGGATCTTCGCGATTCTGAGAATGTTTTCTCGTGACATATTGTACTTCACGTTAATGGTAAAATTTCTTCGATATAACTTGCGTTTATTTTTGAAAAAAACGCAAATATGGCGAAAATTTTGAAATTTTCAAACTTTGAATTTTTATTCCCTTAAAACAGAGAAATATGTCGCACAAAATAGTTAATAAATAACATTTCCCACATGTCTACTTTACATCAGCCTAATTTTGGAACCAAAATTTTTTTTTGGTAGGAAATTATAAGGGTTAAAAGTTGACCAGCGATTTCTCATTTTTACAACAAAATTTACAAAGCCATTTTTTTTAGGGACCACCTCACATTTGTAGTCACTTTGAGGGGTCTATATGGTAGAAAATACCCAAAAGTGACACCATTCTAAAAACTGCACCCCTCAAGGTATTCAAAACCACATTCAAGAAGTTAATTAACTCTTCAGGTGTTTCACAGGAGCTGAAGCAACGTGGAAGGAAAAAATGAATATTTAATTTTTTAGTCACAAAAATGATCTTTTACAAACTTTTTTTTATTTTCACAAGGGTAAAAGGAGAAAATGGACAGATAAAGTTGTTGTGCAATTTCTCCTGAGTACACCAATACCACATATGTGGGAGAAAACCACTGTTTGGGTACATGGCAGAGTAAGGGAAGGAGCACCGTTTGACTTCTTCAAACCAAAATTGGCTGGAATTGAGATTGGACGCCATGTCGTGTTTGGAGAGCCTCTGATGCGCCTAAACAGTGGAAACCTCCCACAAGTAACACATCATTTTGCAAACTAGACCCCATATGGAACTTAACTAGATCTGTTGTGAGCACTTTGAACCCCCAAGTGTTTCACAAAAGTTTATAATGCCTGGGTGTGAAGAAAAAAAAACAAAACAATTTTTCACAAATATTTTTTAGCCCCAAATTCTTGATTTTTCCCAAGGAAATTGGAGCCCAAAAGTTGTTGTACAATTTGTCCTGAGTACGCTGATACCCCATATGTGGGGGGAGGGGAACTGCTTGGGCGCACGGCAGGGCTTGGAAAGGAAGTAATAACGTTTTGGAATGCAGACATTGATGGGGGTCATGTTCCGTTTGCAGTGCCCCAGATGTGCCTAAACAGTGGAAACCCCCCACAAGTGACCCCATTTTGGAAACTAGACCCCCTAAGGAACTTATCTAGATCTGTGGTCAGCACTTTGAACCCCCAAGTGCTTCACACAATTTTATAATGTCCAGGCATGAAAATAAAAAATCCTATTTTTTTCCCTCAAAAATTATCTTTTAGTCACCAATTTTTTATTTTCCCAAGGGTAACAGGAGAAATTGGACCACAAAAGTTGTCCAATTTGTCCTGAGTACGCTGATACCCCATATGTGGGGGGAACCACTATTTGGGCAAATGGCAGAGCTCGGAATGGAAGGAGCACCATTTGACTTTTTCCAACCAAAATTGGCTGGAATTGAGATTGGATGCCATGTTGCATTTGGAGAGCCCCTGATGTGCCTAAACAGTGGAAACCCCCCACAAGTGACCCCATTTTGGAAAATAGACCCCCTAAGGAACTTATCTAAATCTGTGGTGAGCAATTTGAACCCCCAAGTGCTTCACACAAGTTTATAACATAGAGCCGTAAAATTAAAAAATCATATTTTTTCCACAAAAATTATCTTTTCACCCTAAATTTTTATTTTCCCAAGGGTAACAAGAACCCTAAAGTTATTGTGCAATTTGTCCTGAGTACGCTGATACCCGATATATGATGGTAAACCACTGTTTGGGTGCATGGCAGAGCTCGGAAGAGAAGGAGCGCTGTTTGACTTTTTCAACGCAGAATTGGCTGGACGCCATGTCGTGTTTGGAGAGCTCCTGATCTGCCTAAACAGTGGAAACCCCCCCACAAATGACACCATTTTGGAAACAAGACCCCTCAAGGAACTTATCTAGATGTGTAGTGAGAACTTTGAACCCCCAGGTGTTTCACTAAAGTTTATAACGCCCGAGCATGAAAATAAAAAAATCATATTTTTTCCACAAACATCTTTTAGTCCCCAAATTTTTATTTTCCCAAGGGTAACAGGAGAAATTGGACCCCAAAAGTTGTTGTCCAATTTGTCCCGAGTACGCTGATACCCCATATATGGGAGAAAACTACTGTATGGGCACATGTCGGGGCTCGGAAGGGAAGTAGTGACGTTTTGGATTGCAGACTTTGATGGAATGGTCTGCGGGCGTCATGTCGCATTTGGAGAGCCCCTGATGTGTCTAAACAGTGGAAACCCCCCACAAGTGACCCTATTTTGGAAACTAGACCCCACAAGGAACTTATCTAGATGTGTGGTGAGCGCTATGAAGCCCCAAGTGCTTCACAGAAGTTTATAACGTACAGCCGTAAGAACAAAAAAAATCTTTTTTTTTTTTACAAAATGATATTTTCGCCCCAATTTTTTATTTTCCCAAGGGTAACAGAAGAAATTGGACCTCAAGAGTTATTGTGCAATTTGTCCTGAGTACGCTGATACCCCATATGTGGGGGTAAACTACTGTTTGTGCGCATGACAGAGCTCAGAAGTGAAGAAGCACCGTTTGACTTTTTCAACGCAGAATTGGCTGGAATTGAGATCAGACGCCATGTCACAACACACCCCTAACTGTTGTGAATGTTTTAGAAATGAATTCTGAGCAGAAGCTCCCTCTGGTGGTTACAAACAGTACTGAACCATTCAATGAGGATTGGCAATCAGGATTCACAGACTGGCTTGATATAAGGGAGGTTCCCTCCCATCATGGTTGCCGGTGATCAATTGTTCTTGTCTCAACTGTGGTTCCTGGTTCACTTGGAAGCTTGCTGTGTCTTGCCTCTTCTTCTGCTTTCAGATAAGATATTTTCTGTTTTTGTGCTTGCCATTTGCATATTTCTCTGCATTTCTGTGAGGTTAGCCAGGTTCCCCTCCCTGGGGGGCTTGGGCTCCTCTCCAGGGGCGTAACTAGGAACGGCAGGGCCCCACAGCAAACTTCACAATGGGGCCCCCCCCCTCGCGCGCGTTGCCAATCCCGGTCTACCCAAGTTGTGTTAAGAAAGATACCTTTATTATCCAAAATTAGAGGTTTTTGGAGTAATGATAGTGAAATAACAGAAAAGAACCAACTCCCAGGAAGCAACTGAGGTAGTGACGAAGGTAGGCTTTCTCCAGAGTAAATATGTGAAGAAACTTGTAATCCAGCCTGCAAATTGCTTTCAAAACGGATGATTTATTCAGTAGAACAACAGTCCGGTATACAGAATAATCTAAGATTGTTCTGTATACCGTACTTCTGCACCACGCCCTCACCAATTACACATGTGAGGAGTTGACAGCCTCAGCTCTGCTGCATGTGAGGAGTGAGAGCCTCAGCTCTGCTACATGTGAGGAGTGACAGACTCAGTTCTGCTACATGTGAGGAGTGACAGCCTCAGCTCTGCTACATGTGAGGAGGAACAGCCTCAGCTCTGCTACATGTGAGTAGGGACAGCCTCAGCTCTGCTACATTCGAGGAGTGACAGCCTCAGCTCTGCTACATGTAAGGAGTGACAGCCTCATCTCTGCAACATGTGAGGAGTGACAGCCTCAGCTCTGCTACTTGTATAGCAAAGCTGAGGCTGTCACTCCGCGCATGTAGCAGAGATGAGGCTGTCACTCCTCGCATGTAGCAGAGCTGAGGTTGCTACTTGTCACATGTAGCAGAGCTGAGGTTGTTACTTGTCACATGTAGCAGAGCTGAGGTTGTTACTTGTCACATGAGCAGAGCTGAGGTTGTTACTTGTCACATGAGCAGAGCTGAGGTTGCTACTTGTCACATGTAGCAGAGCTGAGGTTGTTACATGTAGCAGAGCCGAGGTTGCTACTTGTCACATGTAGCAGAGCTGAGGTTGTTACTTGTCACATGTAGCAGAGCCGAGGTTGCTACTTGTCACATGTAGCAGAGCTGAGGTTGTTACTTGTCACATGAGCAAAGCTGAGGTTGTTACTTGTCACATGAGCAGAGCTGAGGTTGCTACTTGTCACATGTAGCAGAGCTGAGGTTGTTACTTGTCACATGTAGCAGAGCCGAGGTTGCTACTTGTCACATGTAGCAGAGCTGAGGTTGTTACTTGTCAAATGTAGCAGAGCTGAGGTTGTTACTTGTCACATGTAGCAGAGCTGAGGTTACTTGTCACATGTAGCAGAGCTGAGGTTGCTACTTGTCACATGTAGCAGAGCTGAGGTTACTTGTCACATGTAGCAGAGCCGAGGTTGCTACTTGTCACATGAGCAGAGCTGAGGTTGTTACTTGTCACATGAGCAGAGCTGAGGTTGTTACTTGTCACAAATAGCAGAGCTGAGGTTGCTACTTGTCACAAGTAGCAGAGTTGAGGTTGTTACTTGTCACATGTAGCAGAGCTGAGGTTGCTACTTGTCACATGTAGCAGAGCTGAGGTTGCTACTTGTCACATGTAGCAGAGCTGAGGTTGCTACTTGTCACATGTAGCAGAGCTGAGGTTACTTGTCACATGTAGCAGAGCTGAGGTTGCTACTAGTCACATGAGCAGAGCTGAGGTTGCTACTTGTCACATGTACCAGAGCCGAGGTTGCTACTTGTCACATGTAGCAGAGCTGAGGTTGCTACTTGTCACATGTAGCAGAGCTGAGGTTACTTGTCACATGTAGCAGAGCTGAGGTTGCTACTTGTCACATGAGCAGAGCTGAGGTTGTTACTTGTCACATGAGCAGAGCTGAGGTTGTTACTTGTCACATGAGCAGAGCTGAGGTTGCTACTTGTCACATGAGCAGAGCTGAGGTTGTTACTTGTCACATGAGCAGAGCTGAGGTTGCTACTTGTCACATGAGCAGAGCTGAGGTTGCTACTTGTCACATGAGCAGAGCTGAGGTTGCTACTTGTCACATGAGCAGAGCTGAGGTTGCTACTTGTCACATGAGCAGAGCTGAGGTTACTTGTCACATGAGCAGAGCTGAGGTTGTTACTTGTCACATGAGCAGAGCTGAGGTTGCTACTTGTCACATGTAGCAGAGCTGAGGTTGTTACTTGTCACATGTAGTAGAGCCGAGGTTGCTACTTGTCACATGTAGCAGAGCTGAGGTTGTTACTTGTCAAATGTAGCAGAGCTGAGGTTGTTACTTGTCACATGTAGCAGAGCTGAGGTTACTTGTCACATGTAGCAGAGCTGAGGTTGCTACTTGTCACATGTAGCAGAGCTGAGGTTGCTACTTGTCACATGTAGCAGAGCTGAGGTTACTTGTCACATGTAGCAGAGCTGAAGTTGCTACTTGTCACATGAGCAGAGCTGAGGTTGTTACTTGTCACATAAGCAGAGCTGAGGTTGTTACTTGTCACAAATATCAGAGCTGAGGTTGCTACTTGTCACAAGTAGCAGAGTTGAGGTTGTTACTTGTCACATGTAGCAGAGCTGAGGATGCTACTTGTCACATGTAGCAGAGCCGAGGTTGCTACTTGTCACATGTAGCAGAGCTGAGGTTGTTACTTGTTACATGTAGCAGAGCTGAGGTTGTTACTTGTCACATGTAGCAGAGATCAGGGTGTCACTCGTCACTTGTAGCAACCATGAGGCTGTTACTGGGCCAGGGGGATGCTACTGGTGACTGAGGTCCCGTGCCCAACAGGGCCCAGGGGGAGGTTAGTGGTGACTTGAGGCTTGCGTCAAACAGGGCCCAGGAGCCCGAGGCCCTGTTGGAATGCGGGCCCCTTGCTACCTGGGCCCTGTGTTGAATGTGGGCCCCCTGCACTGCAGCCTGGGGCCTGGGCCCTGTTGAATGTGGGCCCTGTTAGATCCTGCCTGCACCTGCCCTCTCAGTCACCATTGAGCAGCCAAGCCTCTTCTCACTGTTGAGAGACTCACGGTACTCACCCTGCTCGCCCGGGCTTCCACCTGCTTGTCCAGTCAGCCTGCTGCTTCATGTGGTCTGCCTGGCCGTCTGCTGTCCGCCCCCACATGCACACACGCTGTGACAGACGGACCATAATGCACTGGGCCGCAGCTTAAAGCTACAGTGCTCATTTCTGTTCGCTGTCTGCATTTACAACACTGTAGTGTCTCTTTAAAACAACACAGTGTTGTTATGCATCAGCGTTCAGAGTCAGAAGCCTGAACAAAATGTTGGGAGGGGGCCCGAGCGCGGATCCATTTGCCAGCGTGCTCGGGCCCCCCTTTTTGCTCCTAAATCACAGGGCAGCTGCAGCAGGGACGGGCCCCCTTCTAGCCCGGGCCCTGTGGCAGCTGCTTCCCCTGCTTCCACTATAGTTCCGCCCCTGCTCCTCTCGGTTCTGCTGGAGCCACTGTTGTTTGTTCATTTGCCTTTTCCAGTTTTTTCAGTGGCTGCGGCTTAGTTTTGTTACACCAGAGAACTGATTTAGGTGGTAGAGGTCGTGTGATCTCAGGTGTTTTTGCAATTAGTAGCGTTGGCATTTTTTAGGGTTTTTTTTGGATTGCAGTGAGTATCCTTTCTATCCTTTTCTGTCTAGGCAGATTGGGCCCCAGCGTTTGCTCATACTATTTTCTGTCTGTGTCTGTATTTCCTCTTGTCTAACCGCCATTACATGTTTGGGGGCTTCCTATGTTCTTTGGGGATCTGCTCCGAGGCAGATAGCTTTCCTCTTTCTATCTTTAGGTGTAGTTAATCTCTCAGGCTGTGACGAGGTGTCTAGGACCAACGTAGGAACGCTCCAAGGCTGCCTTTAGTTGTGGTGGTTAATCAGGGTACTGCAATCCAATAGATTCCAACCTCTCTGGTGTATTGCTGTTTTTGCCTGCTCTCCTCAGCTACCAAAACATAACAGTATCACCGGCCAAACTGAAAATTGTATGGTACTCACAGAAGGGAAAAATAGTGTGGAAAGAAAAAAAAAAGTCAGATTTTTTTTTTCTTTCCCTCTTTTTCTCTGGGTGCTGAGGAGGATTTTTTTTTCTCTCAATGAAGCTTGCACAGCTGTCTGGCCGTGTGGATCAGCTTGCCGCTGAGGTTCGGAGTATTGCTACTTATCTTGCTGGGTTGCCGGTTGTGGAACCTAGGATTCCCATGCCAGATTTGTTTTTGGGAGATCGGGCCAAATTTCTGAATTTCAAAAATAACTGTAAGTTGTTTTTTGCCTTAAAACCTAAGTCCTCAGGGAACGCAGCACAGCAGGTTCAAATTGTCATCTCTCTCCTGCGCGGCGATCCTCAGGATTGGGCTTTTTCCCTGACACCTGGGGACCCTGTTTTGAGTGATGTTGATGCATTTTTTCTGGCTCTGGGGTTATTGTATGATGAGCCTAATGTCACTGATCAAGCTGAAAGAACCTTGTTGGCATTAAATCAGGGGCTTGAGGACGCTGAGTTATACTGTCAGAAATTCCGAAAATGGGCAGTCCTAACCAAATGGAATGATGATGCTTTGGCAGCCCTTTTTCGGAAGGGGCTGTCAGAGAATGTAAAAGATGTTATGGTGGGTTTCCCTGCTCCCTCTGGTCTCAATGATTCTATGTCATTAGCGATTCAAATTGACAGACGTTTGCGTGAGCGTAGAGATATGCGTGAGATAGTGTTGCCTTGTGAGTCAGCTTCTGAACCCATGCAGTGTGATAGAGTGGCTTCTGGAGCACAGCGTCATGAGTTTCGAAAACGCAATGGGTTATGTTTCTATTGTGGTGACGCCTCTCATGCTATTTCTGTCTGCCCTAAGCGGGGAAGACGTTTTGCACGCTCAGTTGTCTTGGGTAATGTTCAGACTAAATTTCTGTTGACTGTTACCCTGATTTGCTCTCTGTCCACATTTTCTGCTCAGGATTTTGTTGATTCAGGAGCAGCTATTAACCTGATGGATTTTGATTTTGCCAAACGTTGTGGGTTTCCCTTGATACCCCTATGGAAGTCTATTCCCCTACTGGGGATTGATTCTACCCCTTTGGCTGAGAATAAACCCCAGTTTTCTACTCAGGTGATAATGAGTGTTGAACCTGATCATCAGGAGAGTTGCAAATTTTTGGTACTGTATAATCTGCATGACATTATTGTACTAGGTTTCCCTTGGTTACAGTCTCATAATCCTGTTTTGGATTGGAGATCTGTGTCTGTGACCAGTTGGGGCTGCCAATGTGTTAATGCCAACACTCCTGTTTTTTCTGCCTCTCCCCAGTCTCAGGAAGTTCCTGACTTTTTGACTGATTTTTCTGATGTGTTTAGCGAAAGTAAATCTGCATCCTTGCCCCCCCATAGGAGCTATGACTGCGCTATTGAATTAGTGCCTGGTAGTAAATTCCCTAAAGGTCGCCTTTTTAACTTGTCTGTACCTGAACATGACGCTATGCGGTCTCATATCAAGGAGTCATTGGAGAAGGGTCATATCAGACCATCCTCTTCACCCTTGGGTGCCGGTTTTTTCTTTGTGGCCAAAAAGGATGGTTCATTAAGGCCGTGTATTGATTATCGTCTCTTGAACAAGATCACTGTGAAATATCAATATCCGTTACCCTTGATTTCTGACCTGTTTTCCAGGGTGAAAAGTGCTAGTTGGTTTACCAAGCTTGACCTCAGGGGGGCGTATAACCTTATTCGCATTAAGCTCGGGGATGAATGGAAGACGACGTTTAATACCCCAGAGGGGCATTTTGAGTACCTAGTGATGCCCTTTGGGCTCACTAATGCTCCTTCCGTCTTCCAGTCCTTCATGAATGACATTTTCGGGGATTTTGTGGATAAATTTCTGATTGTTTATTTGGATGATATCTTGATTTTTTCCAATGACTGGGACTCTCATGTGAAACATGTTCGGACTGTGTTCCAGATTTTGAGAGAGAATGCTCTGTATGTGAAGGGATCAAAGTGTCTTTTTTGGCGTACAAAGGATCTCATTTCTGGGATTCATTTTGTCTCCATCTGTTATTGAAATGGACCCGGTCAAGGTTAAGGCCATCTGTGATTGGGTCCAACCTACTTCATTAAACTCTTCAGAGATTCTTGGGTTTTGCCAATTTTTATCGTAAATTTATTGGTAATTTCTCTGTTATTGTTAAACCATTGACTGATTTGACCAAAAAGGGTTCTGATGTGGTGAATTGGCCTCCTGAGGCAGTCTCTGCGTTTCAGGAACTTAAGCAAAGATTCACTTCTGCTCCTGTTCTACGGCAGCCTGATGTTTCTCTGCCATTTCAGGTGGAGGTTGATGCCTCTAAAATTGGGGCAGGTGCCGTTTTGTCCCAAAGAGATCCTGAGACCTCTAAAAGTAACCCTTGTGCCTTTTTCTCTCGAAAATTTTCTCCAACTGAACGTAATTATGACGTGGGTAATCGGGAGTTATTGGCCATGAAGTGGACTTTTGAAGAGTGGAGACATTGGCTGGAGGGAGCCAAACATCAGGTGGTGGTCCTCACGGACCATAAGAATCTGGTTTATCTGGAATCAGCCAAGCGACTTAATCCTAGACAGGCCAGGTGGGCCTTGTTTTTCACACTTAATTTTGTGGTTTCCTTTCTTCCTGGCACTAAGAATGTTAAGGCGGATGCCCTCTCGAGGAGTTTCCTTGCGGACTCTCCTGAGTTATCTGATCCTGCTGTTATTTTGAAAGAGGGTGTAGTTTTTTCCGCCATCTCGCCCAATTTGAGACTGGCTTTGGAAGGGTGTCAGGAGGATAAAACCGAGCGCTGCCCTATTGGGAAATTGTTTGTCCCAGACCGGTGGAAAAAGAGTGTGATGTCTGAGATTCATTGTTCCGTGTTGGCCGGTCATCCGGAATTTTTGGTACCAGAGACTTGGTGAGTCGGTCCTTTTGGTGGCCTACTTTGTCTCGTGACATCAGGGAGTTTATGCAGTCCTGTGGGACTTGCTCTCGCTCCAAGCCTTGCTCTCGCTCTAGTGGGTTGTTGATGCCATTGCCTGTGCCCAAGAGACCATGGACCCATATCTCTATGGATTTTATTTCCGACCTCCCTGTTTCTCAGAGAATGACCGTTATCTGGGTGATTTGTGATAGGTTTTCCAAGATGATACATCTTGTGCCATTACATAAGTTGCCTTCCTCCTCCGAATTGGTGCCTTTGTTCCTTCAGCACGTGGTTCGGTTACACGGCATTCCTGAGAACATTGTGTCTGACAGAGGAGTCCAGTTTGTTTCCAGATTTTGGAGGAATTTTTGTTCTAAACTTGGTGTTCAATTGTCTTTCTCCTCTGCTTTTCATCCTCAGACCAATGGACGAACTGAGAGAACAAACCAGACATTGGAGACTTATCTGAGATGCTTTGTGTCTGCTGATCAAGATGACTGGGTCTCTTTTTTGCCTTTGGCTGAGTTTGCTCTTAATAATAGGGCTAGCTCTGCCACTTTGATGTCTCCATTTTTCTGCAATTTTTGGTTTCACCCTCGATTTTCTTCGGGACAGACGGAGGCTTCTGTGTTGTGAATGGGTTTGAGATGAGATCTGAGCAGAGGCTCCCTCTGGTGGTTACAAGCGGTGCTAGTGAAGATTGTGAGGACTGGAAATCAGGTGTTACTGACTGGTCTTATATAAGGGAGTCATTTTCCCATCAGGGTTGCCGGTGATCAATTGTTCTGGTCTGAATCCTTCTTTCCAGTTTCCCTTGTAGCCTGCTGTGTCGTGTCTGCATCTCCTGCTATCAGATAAGACAATTTCTTATTTTGTGTTTTTGCTATATTTTTGCATTTTGTCCTGCACTTCTGTGGGGGCCTTCTGGGTCCCCTCCGGGGGCTTCTGCCCTCTCAGTTTAGTCCAGCCACTGTGTTTTGTACTTTTGCTTTTTCCAGTTTTTTCAGTGGCTGCTGTTTTTGTTACACCAGAGAACTAATTTAGGTGGTAGAGGTCGTGTGATCTCAGGTGATTTTGAAATTAGTAGAGTTGGTTTTTTCAGGGTTTTCTGGGATTGCAGTAAGTACCCTTCCTGTCCTTTTCTATTTAGATAGTTTGGGCCCCAGCGTTTGCTCATACTATTTTCTTTCTGTGTCAGTATTTCCTCTTGTCTAACCGCCATTACATGTTTGGGGGCTTTCTATTATCTTTGGGGTTCTGCTCCGGGGCAGATAGCTTTCCTATTTCTATCTTTAGGTGTAGTTAGTTTCTCAGGCTATGACGAGGCGTCTAGGACCATCGTAGGAACGCTCCACGGCTGCCTCTAGTTGGTGTGGTTAGTCAGGGTACTGCAATCCCATAGATTCCAACTGCTCTGGTGTATTTCCTTTTTTACCTGCACTCCTCAGCTACCGAAACATAACAGTATCACCGGCCATAAAAATTGTATGGTACTCACAGAAGGGAAAAAATATTTTGAAGGAAGAAAAGTTGTCAGAGATATTTTTCTGTTTGTTGCATTTTTTTTTTCCTCTGTATCTCTGGGTGCTGAGGAGGATCTTTTCTCCCAATGGAGTTTGCACAGTTGTCTGGCCGTGTGGATCAGCTTGCCACTGAGGTTCAGAGTATTGCTGCATATCTTGCTGGGTTGCCTGTTGTGGAACCTAGGATCCCCATGCCAGATTTGTTTTTAGGGGATCGAGCTAAGTTTCAGAATTTCAAAAATAACTGTAAATTGTTTTTTGCCTTAAAATCTAAGTCCTCAGGAAACGCAGCGCAGCAGGTTCAAATTGTCATCTCTCTCCTGCGCGGCGATCCTCAGGATTGGGCTTTTTCCCTGACACCTGGGGATCCTGTTTTGAGTGATGTTGATGCATTTTTTCAGGCTTTGGGGTTATTGTACGATGAGCCTAATGTCACTGATCAAGCTGAAAAAGCCTTGTTGGCATTAAATCAGGGGCTTGATGACGCTGAGTTATACTGTCAGAGATTCCGTAGGTGGGCAGTCCTGACCAAATGGAATGACGACGCTTTGGCAGCTCTTTTTCGGAAGGGTCTGTCGGATAATGTAAAGGATGTTATGGTGGGATTCCCTGTCCCCTCTGGTCTCAATGATTCTATGTCATTAGCGATTCAAATTGACAGACGTTTGCGTGAGCGGAGAAGTATGCGTGGAGTGGTGTTGCCTTGTGAGCCAGCTGCTGAGCCCATGCAGTGTGATGGAGTGGTGTCTGGGGCACAGCGTCATGAGTTTCGAAAGCGCAATGGGTTATGTTTCTACTGTGGTGATGCCTCTCATGCTATTTCAGTCTGCCCTAAGCGGGGAAGACGTTTTGCACGCTCAGTTATCTTGGGTAGTGTTCAGACTAAGTTTTTATTAACTGTCACTCTGATATGCTCTCTGTCCTCATTTTCTGCTCAGGCTTTCGTTGATTCTGGAGCAGCTATTAACCTGATGGATTATGATTTTGCTAAACGTTGTGGATTTCCCTTGATACCCCTACAGAAGTCTATTCCCTACTGGGGATCGATTCTACCCCTTTGGCTGAGAATAAACCCCAGTTTTCTACTCAGGTGATAATGAGGGTTGAACCTGATCACCAGGAGTGCTGCAAATTTTTGGTTCTATATAATCTGCATGACATTTTCGTGCTGGGTTTCCCTTGGTTACAGTCTCATAATCCTGTTTTGGATTGGAAATCTGTGTCTGTAACCAGTTGGGGCTGCCAATGTGTTAATACCAACACTCCTGTTTTTTCTGCCTCCCCCCAGGCTCAGGATGTTCCTGACTTTTTGTTTGATTTTTCTGATGTGTTTAGCGAAAGTAAATCTGCATCCTTGCCTCCCCATAGGAGCTATGACTGCGCTATTGAATTAGTGCCGGGTAGTAAATTCCCTAAAGGTCGCCTTTTTAACTTGTCTGTACCTGAACATGACGCTATGCGGTCTTATATCAAGGAATCATTGGAGAAGGGTCATATCAGACCATCCTCTTCACCCTTGGGTGCCGGTTTTTTCTTTGTGGCCAAAAAAGATGGTTCATTAAGGCCGTGTATTGATTATCGTCTCTTGAACAATATTACTGTGAAATATCAATACCCGTTACCCTTGATTTCTGACCTGTTTTCCAGGGTGAAAAACGCTACTTGGTTTACCAAGCTTGACCTCAGGGGGGCGTATAACCTTATTCGCATTAAGCACGGGGATGAATGGAAGACTGCATTCAATACCCCTGAAGGGCATTTTGAGTACCTAGTGATGCCCTTTGGGCTCACTAATGCTCCTTCCGTCTTCCAGTCCTTCATGAATGACATTTTCAGGGATTTTGTGGATAAATTTCTGATTGTTTATTTGGATGATATCTTGATTTTTTCTAATGACTGGGACTCTCATGTGAAACATGTTCGAACTGTATTCCAGATTTTGAGAGAGAATGCTCTGCATGTGAAGGGATCAAAGTGTCTTTTTGGCGTACAGAGGATCTCATTTCTGGGATTCATTTTGTCCCCATCTGTTATTGAAATGGACCCGGTCAAGGTTCAGGCCATCTGTGATTGGGTCCAACCTACTTCATTAAAGGCTCTTCAGAGATTTTTGGGTTTTGCCAATTTTTATCGTAAATTTATTGGTAATTTCTCGGTTATTGTTAAACATTAACTGATTTGACCAGAAAGGGTTCTGATGTGGTGAATTGGCCTCCTGAGGCAGTCTCTGCATTTCAGGAACTTAAGCAGAGATTCACTTCTGCTCCTGTTCTACGGCAGCCTGATGTTTCTCTGCCATTTCAGGTGGAGGTTGATGCCTCTGAAATTGGGGCAGGTGCCGTTTTGTCCCAAAAAGATCCAGAGACCTCTAAAAGTAACCCTTGTGCCTTTTTCTCTCGAAAATTTTCTCCTACTGAACGTAATTATGACGTGGGTAATCGGGAGTTGTTGGCCATGAAGTGGGCTTTTGAAGAGTGGAGACATTGGCTGGAGGGAGCCAAACATCAGGTGGTGGTCCTTACGGACCATAAGAATCTGGTCTATCTGGAATCTGCCAAGCGACTCAATCCTAGACAGGCCAGGTGGGCCTTGTTTTTCACACGTTTTAATTTTGTGGTTTCCTTTCTTCCTGGCACTAAGAATGTTAAGGCGGATGCCCTCTCGAGGAGTTTCCTTGCGGACTCTCCTGAGTTATCTGATCCTTCTGTTATTTTGAAAGAGGGTGTAGTTCTTTCCGCCATCTCGCCCAATTTGAGACTTGCTCTGGAGGGGTGTCAGGAGGATAGGCCCGAGCGCTGCCCTGTTGGAAAATTGTTTGTCCCGGACCAATGGAAAAAGAGTGTGATGTCTGAGATTCATTGTTCCGCATTGGCTGGGCATCCCGGAATTTTTGGTACCAGAACTTGGTTAGTCGGTCCTTTTGGTGGCCTACCTTGTCTCGTGATGTCAGGGAATTTGTGCAGTCCTGCGGGACTTGCTCTCGCTCCAAGCCTTGCTCTCGCTCTAGTGGTTTGTTGATGCCATTGCCTGTGCCCAAGAGACCATGGACCCATATCTCTATGGATTTCATTTCCGATCTTCCTGTTTCTCAGAGAATGACCACCATCTGGGTAATTTGTGATAGGTTTTCCAAAATGATACATCTTGTGCCATTACCTAAGTTGCCTTCCTCCTCTGAATTGGTGCCGTTGTTCCTTCAGCACGTGGTTCGTTTACACGGCATTCCTGAGAACATTGTGTCTGACAGAGGAGTCCAGTTTGTTTCCAGATTTTGGAGGACTTTTTGTTCTAAACTGGGTGCTCAATTGTCTTTCTCCTCGGCATTTCATCCTCAGACCAATGGTCAAACTGAGAGAACAAACCAGACATTGGAGACTTATCTAAGATGCTTTGTGTCTGCTGATCAGGATGACTGGGTCTCTTTTTTGCCTTTGGCTGAGTTTGCTCTTAATAATAGGGCTAGCTCTGCCACTTTGATGTCTCCGTTTTTCTGTAATTCTGGGTTTCACCCTCGATTTTCTTCAGGACAGACGGAGGCTTCTGTCTGTCCGGGTGTTGACTCTGTTGTGGAGCGTATGCAGCGGATTTGGGACCAGGTAGTGGAGAGGTTGTCCCTCTCTCAGGAGAGGGCCCAGCGGTTTGCTAACCGGCATAGGACTGATGGTCCTCGGTTTGAAGTGGGGGACTTGGTCTGGTTGTCCTCAAAGAATATTCCTATGAGAGTAGCATCTCCTAAATTTAAGCCTAGGTTCATTGGACCTTATAAGATCATGGAGATTATTACTCCTGTTTCTTTTCGTTTGCTTCTTCCAGGGACATTTAAGATCCATAACGTGTTCCACAAGTCCTTGTTGAAGAGGTTTGTTGAGCCAGTGGTTCCTGCTTCTGTGCCTCCTGACCCTGTTTTGGTTGAGGGCAATCTGGAATATGTGGTTGAGAAAATATTGGATTCTCGTTTTTCTAGACGGAAACTCCAGTATTTGGTTAAATGGAGAGGTTATGGTCAGGAAGACAATTCTTGGGTGTTTGCTTCGGACATCCATGCTAGGAGACTTATCCGTGCGTATCATAGAACTCATCCTGACCGACCTGGTTGCTCAAATGAGGGTTCGGTGACCCCTCCTCAAGGGGGGGGTACTGTTGTGAATGGGTTTGAGATGAGTTCTGAGCAGAGGCTCCCTCTGGTGGTTACAAGCGGTGCTAGTGAAGATTGTGAGGACTGGGAATCAGGTGTTACTGACTGGTCTTATATAAGGGAGTCATTTTCCCATCAGGGTTGCCGGTGATCAATTGTTCTGGTCTGAATCCTTCTTTCCAGTTTCCCTTGTAGCCTGCTGTGTCGTGTCTGCATCTCCTGCTATCAGATAAGACAATTTCTTATTTTGTATTTTTGCTATATTTTTGCATTTTGTCCTGCACTTCTGTGGGGGCCTTCTGGGTCCCCTCCGGGGGCTTCTGCCCTCTCAGTTTAGTCCAGCCACTGTGTTTTGTACTTTTGCTTTTTCCAGTTTTTTCAGTTGCTGCTGTTTTTGTTACACCAGAGAACTAATTTAGGTGGTAGAGGTCGTGTGATCTCAGGTGATTTTGAAATTAGTAGAGTTGGTTTTTTCAGGGTTTTCTGGGATTGCAGTAAGTACCCTTCCTGTCCTTTTCTATTTAGATAGTTTGGGCCCCAGCGTTTGCTCATACTATTTTCTTTCTGTGTCAGTATTTCCTCTTGTCTAACCGCCATTACATGTTTGGGGGCTTTCTATTATCTTTGGGGTTCTGCTCCGGGGCAGATAGCTTTCTTATTTCTATCTTTAGGTGTAGTTAGTTTCTCAGGCTGTGACGAGGCGTCTAGGACCATCGTAGGAACGCTCCACGGCTGCCTCTAGTTGGTGTGGTTAGTCAGGGTACTGCAATCCCATAGATTCCAACTGCTCTGGTGTATTTCCTTTTTTACCTGCACTCCTCAGCTACCGAAACATAACACTTCTGTCTGTCCGGGTGTTGACTCTGTTGTGGAGCGTATGCAGCAGATTTGGGACCAGGTAGTGGAGAGGTTGTCCCTCTCTCAGAAGAAGGCCCAGCGGTTTGCCAACCGGCTTAGGACTGATGGTCCTCGGTTTGAAGTGGGGGACTTGGTCTGGTTGTCCTCAAGAAATATCCCTATGAGAGTTGCATCTCTAAGTTTAAGCCTAGGTTCATTGGACCTTATAAGATCATGGAGATTCTTAATCCTGTTTCCTTTCGTTTACTTCTTCCAGGGACATTTAAGATCCATAACGTGTTCCACAAGTCCTTATTGAAGAGGTTTGTCGAGCCAGTGGTTCCTATGGCTGTGCCTCCTGACCCTGTTTTGGTTGAGGGCAATCTGGAGTGTGTGGTTGAGAAAATACTGGATTCTCGTTTTTCTAGACGGAAACTCCAGTATTTGGTTAAGTGGAGAGGTTATGGTCAGGAGGACAATTCTTGGGTGTTTGCTTCGGACATCCATGCTAGGAGACTGATCAATGCATATCACCGAGCTCATCCTGACCGACCTGGTTGCACAAATGAGGGTTCGGTGACCCTCCTCAAGGGGGGTACTGTTGTGAATGTTTTAGAAATGAATTCTGAGCAGAAGCTCCCTCTGGTGGTTACAAACAGTACTGAACCATTCAATGAGGATTGGCAATCAGGATTCACAGACTGGCTTGATATAAGGGAGGTTCCCTCCCATCATGGTTGCCGGTGATCAATTGTTCTTGTCTCAACTGTGGTTCCTGGTTCACTTGGAAGCTTGCTGTGTCTTGCCTCTTCTTCTGCTTTCAGATAAGATATTTTCTGTTTTTGTGCTTGCCATTTGCATATTTCTTTGCATTTCTGTGAGGTTAGCCAGGTTCCTCCCCCCTGGGGGGCTTGGGCTCCTCACGGTTCTGATGGAGCCACTGTTGTTTGTTCATTTGCCTTTTCCAGTTTTTTCAGTGGCTGCGGCTTAGTTTTGTTACACCAGAGAACTGATTTAGGTGGTAGAGGTTGTGTGATCTCAGGTGTTTTTGCAATTAGTAGCGTTGGCATTTTTTAGGGTTTTTTTTGGATTGCAGTGAGTATCCTTTCTATCCTTTTCTGTCTAGGCAGATTGGGCCCCATCGTTTGCTCATACTATTTTCTGTCTGTGTCTATATTTCCTCTTGTCTAACCGCCATTACATGTTTGGGGGCTTCCTATGTTCTTTGGGGATCTGCTCCGGGGCAGATAGCTTTCCTCTTTCTATCTTTAGGTGTAGTTAATCTCTCAGGCTGTGACGAGGCGTCTAGGACCAAAGTAGGAACGCTCCACGGCTGCCTTTAGTTGTGGTGGTTAGTCAGGGTACTGCAATCCAATAGATTCCAACCTCTCTGGTGTATTGCCGTTTTTGCCTGCTCTCCTCAGCTACCAAAATATAACACCTAACCCTAGTCCCAACCCTAACCATAACCCTAACCACAAACCTAACCCTAACACACCCCTAACCCTAATCCCAACCCTAACTTTAGCCCCAACCCTAACCCTAACTTTAGCCGCAACCCTAACCCTAACGGGAAAATGGAACTAAATACATTTTTTTAATTTTATTATTTTTCCCTAACTAAGGGGGTGATAAAGAGGGGTTTGATTTACTATTCATAGCGTTTTTTATGATTGGCAGCTGTTACGCTAAAAGACGCTTTTTATTGCAAAAAATAGTTTTTGTATCACATTTTGAGAGCTATAATTTATGCATATTTTGGCCCATAGAGTCATGTGAGGTCTTATTTTTTGTGGTACGAGTTGACGTTTTTATTGGTATCATTTTTGAGCACGTGATGTTTTTTGATCGCTTTTTATTTCGATTTTGGGAGGTTAGAATGAACAAAAATCAGCAATTCATGAATTTCTTTTGGGGGGGCGTTTATACCGTTCCGCGTGTGGTACAATCGATAAAGCGGTTTTATTCTTCGGTTTAGTACGATTATTTAGTACGATAATTTTTTTATGTTTTGGCGCTTTTATACAATAAAAACAATTTTATATTAAAAATAATTATTTTTGCATTGCTTTATTCTGCGAGCTATAACTTTTTATTTTTCGCTGATGATGCTGTATGGCGGCTCATTTTTTTGCGGGACAAGATGACGTTTTCAGCGGTACCATGTTTACTTATATTTGTCTTTTTGATCGCGTGTTATTCCACTTTTTGTTCGGCGGTATGATGATAAAGCATTGATTTTTTTTTTTTAAGGGGTTCACTAAAGGGGTTAACTAGTGGGACAGTTCTATAGGGGGGGTCGTTACGGACGCGGCGATACCAAATATGTGTACTTTTATTGTTTTTTTTTTATTTACAGGAAGAAATGAATTTATTGGGAAATATTTTTTTTTTCCTTTATTTTTGAATTTTTTTTTTACACTTGTGATTTTCATTTTTTTTACTTTGTCCCAGGGTGGCACATCACTGTATAATACCAGATCGCTGGTCTGACAGTGTGCACAGGCAGTGCTGCAGGCTTCCTCAGCGCCTGCTCCCCGGGAGCACGTTCGATCGCTGCGACTTACTATCCCGTCCACGGTCAGATTGTCCTGGGTTTCATGGACGGGATAGTACGTCGGATGGCAGAAAGGGGTTAAAACAATTAAAAAAATATGAAACTTCAAATCACCCCCCCTTCGCCCCATTTAAAATAAAATTTAAAAAATCAAACATACACATATTTGGTATCGCTGCGTTCAGAATTGCCCGATCAATATAAAAAGAGAATTAATCCGATCGGTAAACGGCGTAACGAGAAAAAAATTAGAAACGCCAGAATTACGTTTTTTTTGGTTGCCACAACATTGCAATAAAATGCAATAATGGGTGATCAAAAGATCGTATGTACACCAAAATGGTCTAATAAAAAAATGTCAGCTTGGCGCTTAAAAAATAAGCCCTGACCCAACGATCACGAAAAATGGAGACGCTACGGGTATCGGAAAATGACACAATTTTTTTTATTTTTTTTTATTTTACAAACTTTGGAATATTTTTCCACCACTTAGGCCTCTTTCACACTTCAGTCTTTTGGCGTCAGTTAAAATCTGCCAAAGTGTGAAAATAGCGGATCCGTCAGAAAAGGTGAAAAATGGATGCAAACGGATCTGTTTTTTGACGGATGCGCTATTAACTTTTCAACCCGAAATATAACCCGGAGAATGCAGGTACGTATGTCTGGCACGGAGAGATCCCGGACAGTGTTCTGGGCATTTTGAATGGATTTTCTATGGGAGCAACGGATCCTCTGGCGGATGGTCGTTCGTTAGTTCCGTTTTTTGACGGATCCGCCGTAGTCCGCCATTTTGACGCACACAAAAAACGTTGCATTGGACGTTTTCCAAAAATGTCGGACGTCAAATTTATGGTGGATCCGTCAAAAAACGGACCTAAGGCTACTTTCACACATCAGGCTTTTTGAATCAGGCGGCATCCGTCCTATGCCTGAAAGGACGGATCCGGCGCTGATTTAAAAAAAACTGATGAAACTGATCAGTTTTTTTGCCTGATCCGTCCTGACCTTTTGAACCCGGAAATATAACATTTTCCATGTTGAAAATACAGACATCAATGTCCGGACCGAGGGGAGAGAGAGAGAGAGAGAGACAGAGACAGAGAACAGAGAGAGAGAGACAGAGAGAGAGAGAGAGACCTTGGACTCCGGATCAGTTTTCTGACGGATTTGTCAAAAATCTGGTCCGGCTCCATAGGTTTGCATTGTTTCCGGCCGCCTGAAGTGCCGATTCAGGCACTGTCAGGTGCCTCCGGAAAAAAAAAAAAAAGTTACAAAAACCGTCTTGTCCGGCCGCCGGAATGTACAATTCCGACGGATCCGGCCAAAAACGGATGCAACGCAGTGACATCAGGCGCGATCCGGCGCTAATGTAAGTCAATGCTAAAAAAACGGATCCGGTACCGGATCCGTTTTTTTTAGAAACACGCCGGATCGCGCCTGATTCAAAAAGCCTGATGTGTGAAAGTAGCCTAACGGACGACCATCTGTCAAAATCCGTCACTAATGCAAGTCAATGGGAAAAAAGTGGATCCGCCAAAAAAAAATGGCGGATCCGTTTTTTTCACACTTTGTCGGATTTTGACTGACGTTGCACGACTGAAGTGTGAAAGAGGCCTTCCATAAAACAGAACTTAGACATGTTTGGTGTCTATGAACTTATAATGCCCTGGATAATTATAATGGCAGGTCAGTTTTAGCATTTTGTGAACATGGTGAAAAAACCAATTGTACAGGTCCTTCTCAAAAAATTAGCATATAGTGCTAAATTTCATTATTTTCCATAATGTAATGATTAAAATTAAACTTTCATATATTATAGATTCATTACACACCAACTGAAATTTTTCAGGTCTTTTATTGTTTTAATACTGATGATTTTGGCATACAACTCCTGATAACCCAAAAACCTGTCTCAAAAAATTAGCATATCAAGAAAAGGTTCTCTAAACGACTATTACCCTAATCTTCTGAATCAACTAATTAACTCTAAACACATGCAAAAGATTCCTGAGGCTTTTAAAAACTCCCTGCCTGGTTCATTACTCAAAACCGACATCATGGGTAAAGGTACTGCCACACTAAGCTATCCCGCTAGCGATCTCATTAGCGTCGCATACTAATGAGATCGCTAGCGGGATTGTTTCTATATCGCTAAGTGCGGCCACATTTAGCGATATAGTTAACGACGCTATCGCCGTTAGCGATCTTCTTAACGACTTTAGCGGTACAAAAGTACCGCTAAATCGCTAAGAAAAGGTGCCACACTAGCGATATATACTTACCCAGCGGGAGCGCCGACGAGAAAATAGGGTCCGGAACGATTCCAGCGACGAGCGAGATCACAGCAGGAAGCTCGTCGCTGGAAGCTGCCGCACTGAACAACATCGCTAACGGGATCGCTAAATAGTGACGTTTTTTAGCGATCCCGTTAGCGATATTGTTTAGTGTGGCATACCCTTAAGACTGCCGACCTGACTGATGTCCAGAAGGCCATCATTGACACCCTCAAGCAAGAGGGTAAGACCCAGAAAGAAATTTCTGAACAATTAGGCTGTTCCCAGAGTGCTGTATCAAGGCACCTCAATGGGAAGTCTGTTGGAAGGAAACAATGTGGCAGAAAACGCTGTACAACGAGAAGAGGTGACCGGACCCTGAGGAAGATTGTGGAGAAGGACCGATTCCAGACCTTGGGGGACCTGCGGAAGCAGTGGACTGAGTCTGGAGTAGAAACATCCAGAGCCACCGTGCACAGGCGTGTGCAGGAAATGGCTACAGGTGCCGCATTCCCCAGGTAAAGCCACTTTTGAGCCATAAACAGCGGCTGAAGCGCCTGACCTGGGCTACAGAGAAGCAGCACTGGACTGTTGCTAAGTGGTCCCAAGTACTTTTTTCTGATGAAAGCAAATTTTGCATGTCATTCGAAATCAAGGTGCCAGAGTCTGGAGGAAGACTGGGGAGAAGGAAATGCCAAAATGCCTGAAGTCCAGTGTCAAGTACCCACAGTCAGTGATGGTGTGGGGTGCCATGTCAGCTGCTGGTGTTGGTCCACTGTGTTTCATCAAGGCAGGGTCAATGCAGCTAGCTATCAGGAGATTTTGGAGCACTTCATGCTTCCATCGGCTGAAATGCTTTATGGAGATGAAGATTTCATTTTTCAGCACGTCCTGGCACCTGCTCACAGTGCCAAAACCACTGGTAAATGGTTTACTCACCATGGTATTACTGTGCTCAATTGGCCTGCCAACTCTCCTGACCTGAACCCCATAGAGAATCTGTGGGATATTGTGAAGAGAAAGTTGAGAGACGCAAGACCCAACACTCTGGATGAGCTTAAGGCCGCTATCGAAGCATCCTGGGCCTCCATAACACCTCAGCAGTGCCACAGGCTGATTGCCTCCATGCCACGCCGCATTGAAGCAGTCATTTCTGCAAAAGGATTCCCGACCAAGTATTGAGTGAATAACTGAACTTTATTATTTGATGGTTTTTTTTTTATTTTGTTTTAAACACTTTTATTTTATTGGACGGATGAAATATGTTAATTTTTTGAGACAGGATTTTTGGGTTTTCATGAGTTGTATGCCAAAATCATCAGTATTAAAACAATAAAAGACCTGAAAAATTTCAGTTGGTGTGTAATGAATCTAAAATATATGAAAGTTTAATTGTAATCATTACATTATGGAAAATAATGAAATTTAGCACTATATGCTAATTTTTTGAGAAGGACCTGTAGTATTCCACTGCTTTTTGCAATCTCACCGCACTTTGGCACAGGAGCTGTGCTGACCTTTTCACTGCTATCATCTGTACTCCAGATGAGTACAGTCTGACATCAACGCAGCTAAAGTCGCTCTCTCGGATAAGTCTGAACTGTAATGTCGCATAACAGGACGCCCACCCTCCGACATTGCTACCAGACTACCCTGCTTCACCCAGTACGTGGCGTGCCACGTCTGTAGAGACGCAGGCTGCAAAGAGGATGAACATCACGTGAGCATCCCGGGTAGTGGTAAATGCTGCCTCCTCCAACATGGCCGCCTCCTCAAGCCATGACGTGGCTTTGTACTTCCGGTACAGCTCAGAGCCATGGCGAAGTCCAGGCTGGAGCTGAATTTTGTGCGGCTTCTGTCTCGTTGCGAGAGTATGGCGTCTGAGAGGAGGGAGCAGGGGGAGTGGAGGCTGGAGAAGGTGAGAGGGCAGTGCGGGGCTATCAGTGTCACCTCGTCCTTTCCTCTCCGTCCTGCGGGGGCAGCATGCAGTGGTAGTGCGTCCTGCCAGATAAGGGCTTGTCCACACTGGTGACAAGAAAGCGTCTTCGTTTTACTAAGAAAAGTGCTTCCCAATACACTGTTGTAAACCGCCTTATTGATTTCTGCTTGCTGTTAGTAAACAGGAGTTCTTATGGAGGATGCACCTTACACGGTCAGGACAACTTTGTCACCCGTGGGTGTAAATCTGACTGATCGCAAACATAGGTTGTGATAAGACTGTCACTAATCACAAAGCGGAAGCCTGTCAGCTGTCTCTTGTGGCCGACTGTACCATGTGGCCGGCTGTCTCTTGTGGCCGACTGTACTACGTGGCTGGATGTCTCTTGTGGCCGACTGTACCATGTGGCCGGCTGTCTCTTGTGGCCGACTGTACCATGTGGCTGTCTTGGCCGACTGTACTAGTGCTGATGTCTCTTGTGGCCGACTGTACCATGTGCCGGACCTGGCCGGCTGTCTCTTGTGGCCGACTGTTCCATGTGGCCGGCTGTCTCTTGTGGCCGACTGTACCATGTAGCCGGCTGTCTCTTGTGGCCGACTGTACCATGTGCCGGCTGTCTTTTTCGTTATGTTTGTGGCCGACTGTACCATGTGGCCGGCTGTCTCTTGTGGCCACTGTACTGGGCCGCTGTCTCTGTGCCGATGTCATGTGGCCGGCTGTCTCTTGTGGCCGGATGTCTCTTTGTGGCCAACTGTCTGTTGTTGCTGACTGTACCACGTGGCCGAATGTCTCTTATGGCCGACTGTACCACGTGGCCAGCTGTCTGTTGTGGCCCGCTGTCTCTTGTGGCTGACTGTACCACGTGGCCGGCTGTCTCTTGTGGCCGGCTGTCCCGCGCTGCCCGTGACCCAGTCACGCTAGATCAGGGTTCCCCAACTCCATCCTCAAGGCCCACCAACAGGTCATGTTTTCAGGATTTTCTTAGTATTGCCCAGGTGATAATTGCATCACCTGTGCAATATAAATTAAATCCTGAAAACATGACCTGTTGGTGGGCCTTGAGGATGGAGTTGGGGCACCCTGATCTAGATGTTAAGGATGAGCAAAAAGACTTGCAGCATCCTGCGGGCATCCATGCCCCCTGTGGGCCAGTGTGTATCTCGCCACAGCGATAGTGTGCCAGGCCTCCTAATCAGAAGAGATGCCAGCAAGTAGCAGACGGTCGAAGGTTCTGGCCCGGTGGCCATAGACTGCCGACATAGATGATATGGCTGCTGGACCTGCTTGCAAGTCTGCCTACCATGTTAGGGGTACGTGCCCACAATCCGGGTTTGACGCTGGGTATTTATACAGCGTTCAAAACGCAGCGTCTAGATGTTACAGCATAGTGGATGGCATTTCTAGAAATCCCATGTCTGTTATGCATCCACAGACACCGTGGATCTCCTGCAGACACTTATAAGCGATGCATCTTTCCAGACCGCGGCATGTCACTTTCAGGGAGACCCTAGTAACAAAAATGTCACCAATAGAATGTATTGGATGCAGTGAGTCCGCACAGTTCAGTGATCACGTGTGCATTTACGCTGCATCCAAAGTGCTGCTAATTCCTTCACCCGGCCTTATGCAGTTATCTATATACCACCCCTTTGTTGGCTTACTGTACACCTGTATTTTGTTCCAAAGTAATAGCGCACACCATTAAAGGGATGTTCCGAAGCCATGGGTGATTTTCATACTAAATATCTATTTATTGTAATAATCTCACTTTTCTAATAAACTTCAATTAAAGATTCCCTACTGTTCCCTCTCTGCCCCAGTGCATACTGGGTTACTTTCGTCAGGATGTCATCAGGGGGCTGGCGTTGTGGTTCCGATGGGGCTAGTCCTTTCTCTACTGAACATGTGCTGCTTGTCAGTCCCTGCTCTACTGAACATGTGCTGCTTGTCAGTCCCTGCTCTACTGAACATGTGCTGCTTGTCAGTCCCTGCTCTACTGAACATGTGCTGCTTGTCAGTCCCTGCTCTACTGAACATGTGCTGCTTGTCAGTCCCTGCTCTACTGAACATGTGCTGCTTGTCAGTCCCTGCTCTACTGAACATGTGCTGCTTGTCAGTCCCTGCTCTACTGAACATGTGCTGCTTGTCAGTCCCTGCTCTACTGAACATGTGCTGCTTGTTGGTGCTCTGTCCCTGCTCTACTGAACATGTGCTGCTTGTCAGTCCCTGCTCTACTGAACATGTGCTGCTTGTCAGTCCCTGCTCTACTGAACATGTGCTGCTTGTCAGTCCCTGCTCTACTGAACATGTGCTGCTTGTCAGTCCCTGCTCTACTGAACATGTGCTGCTTGTCAGTCCCTGCTCTACTGAACATGTTGCGTGCTTGTCAGTCCCCTGCTCTACTGAACATGTGCTGCTTGTCAGTCCCTGCTCTATATGCCTTTGAATCCTCGCTGGCCTTGCTGGCTCTAAAGTGAAGTGATGAGCCAGCAAGAGAGCTCCCCTTCCTTTTCAGGGTAGTGACATCTGTTTTGGGGGCGGGTGTCAGTTCTCCTTGTCGCATTCTCTTTTTTTTTCAGTGCGCGTTGTCAGTGCGCTTTCTTGATGGCTTGTCACTAGACACAGCGATGGAGCGCAATGTCTGCTCATTCTGGAATATAGCACAAGGAGAGCATGCATTGCAGTTGACAACCTGCACATGTTCAGTAGAGCAGGGACTAGCCCAGACCTTGAAATGGACATCACTGATGACACTTCATTTTCAGGGTGGGAACAGCAACTGCGGCAGTGACCGTAGCCCCTTTCCGCAGATGACGTCCCATTTTAGAATGTAATGTACTGGGGATTTTTACAGGAAACATCATCGGAAGTAAAAACAAAACAAAACTGGAAGTTAAGGTAGAACAGGAATAGTAGGAGATTTTTAATTTATGTATATTAGAAAAGTGGTTAGTATATTACATTAAATAAGCATTTAGTGTTAACATCATCTTTGGTTTCTTTCAACCCCTTTCTGCTCCATGACATAATGGTAGTCATAGGGAAATATAGCCCTTCTTGACATTGACAATTTCCGTTTTCATTTTTTCTCCATCTTGTTACAAGACCCATATTTTTTTTTTACTTTGCTGTCCACATAGACATATGAGGTCTTGTGTTTTTTTTTTTTTTTTTTTTTTGCAGGACGAGTGATACTTTTGAATGACACCATATATTTTTGAACGCATAGTATACTGGAAAACGGGGGGAAAAATTCCAAGTGTGTTTCAAATTGCATTTTTTGGACGGGATTGTTTTTCACAGGGTACATCGTGTGATAAAATTCCCTGGCAATATAATTCTCCTTATCAGTATATGATACCAAACATGTCCAGTTTTTTTTATTATATTTATTGTATTAGTGGTGGGAAAAAAATGACATTTGTAAACAAAAAAAAGTTTTTTTTGTTTTTTTTTTTATTCTGTTGCCATTTTTCTTTTTTTTTTTTTAGTCAATAGAGCTGCAGGGTATCACACGTGATGACAGTCAACAGACCCCCAGCTGGCATAGCAAAGAATTTGTTCCCCACGATCACGTCACTGGGTGCCCATGGACGCCTGGTGCTGTTACTACAGCTGTCAGAGTTTAAAATTTTACTGTTAGGCTACGTTCGCATGATGAGTTTTTTGGGAGTTGTTTACACTGTAGAATTTCTGCACTTGTTGTATAATTTAGGTTACTTGCGTATTTCAGTGCGTTTTCATGTGATCTTTTTAGCATGCGTCTTTGACGCTACGTTTTTTTTCTTGTTGGTGCGTCATGCTTTATATAAAGCTGTTTTGTTTTTGATACTTCCTGGTATTTGGCTTACTGATATACAGTGGGGGAAATAATTTTTTGATCCCTTGCTGATTTTGTAAGTTTGCCCACTGAAAGACATGAACAGTCTATAATTTTAAGGGTTGATTAATTTTAACATTGAGAGATAGAATATCAAAAATAAAATCCAGAAAATCACATTGCATAAGTTTACTTGCATTTTGCAGTGAGAAATAAGTATTTGATCCCCTACCAACCATTAAGAGTTCTGGCTCCTACAGACCAGTTAGATGCTCCTAATCAACTCATTACCTGCATTAAAGACAGCTGTCTTATATAGTCACCTTTATAAAGGACTCCTGTCCACAAATTCATTTAATCAGTCAGACTCTAACCTCTACAACATGGGCAAGACCAAAGAGCTTTATAAGCATGTCAGGGACAAGATCATAGACCTGCACAAAGCTGGAATGGGCTACAAAACCATACGTAAGACGCTGGGAGAGAAGGAGACAACTGTTGGTGCAATAGTAAGAAAATGGAAGAAATACAAAATGACTGTCAATCAACATCGATGTGGGGCACCATGCAAAATCTCACCTCGTGGGGTATCCTTGATCATGAGGAAGGTGAGAGATCAGCCTAAGGCTATGTGCACACGTTCAGGATTTTTCGCGTTTTTTTTTTTTTAGCGATTTGCGGTGGTTTTCCACTGAAAAAACGCATGCGTTAAGCATCCTATTGTTACAATGCATTCTGCAATTTTTGTGCACATGCTGCGTTTTTTTCCACGAAAAAAACGCATCGTGGAAAAAACGCAGCATGTTCATTCTTTTTCCGGAGTCGCGGCGATTCCGCCGCCATAGGAATGCATTGAACCGCTTACTTTCCGCATGTGGCTATGCCCACCATGCGCAAAGTGAGCGGTTCGTGTGCGGATGGTACCCAGGGCCTGGAGGAGAGTAGACTCTCCTCCAGGCCCTGGGTACCATATCCCTGGTAAAACAATAATTAAAATAAAAAATTGTGATATCCTCACCTTCCGGCGGCCCCCGCAGCTTTCCCTCCCCTCAGCGATGCTCCCGGCAACTCCCGTTCCCAGTGATGCATTGTGAGAATCACCCCAGATGACGTAGCGGTCTCGCGTGATGCTACGTCATCGGGGTCATTGTCGCCAGGCATCACTGGGAACGGGAGTTGCCGGGAGCATCGCGAGGACCTGGAAGGCTGCGGGGGCCGCCGGAAGGTAAGAACATCACGACTTTTTATTTTTTATATTTTTAACATTCTATCTTTTTACTACTGATGCGGCATAGGCGGCCTCAGTAGTAAAAAGGTGGTCACACTTCTCAAACACTATGTGTGACTCGTGTGACCAACCTGTCAATCAGTTTTCCAAGCGATGCTACAGATCGCTTGGAAGACGCTAGCATTCTGCAAGCTAATTACGCTTGCAAAACACTAGTTTTTAGCGGGAATACGCATACCTATAAAATGCGTATTTCCCGCGGCAGGGAAGTGCGGGATTGTCGCGGTAATTTCCGCGTCAATTCCCGAACGTGTGCACGTAGCCTTAAGGTACTGTCACACTAAACGAGATCGCTTAAGCGTCAGCGATTTATGACGCAGTAGCTATCTCGTTAGCGACTTAGCTGTGTGTGACATGTAGCAGCGATGTGGCCCCTGCTGCAATGTCGTTGATCGCTTATGAACGTTCTGAGCCGTTTTTTGGTCGTTGGTGTCCCACTGGTGAGCCTGAATCGCTGAGTGTGACACCCTTTATGAATGACTTTACCAGCATCGCAGGTGGGACTAAGTTTTCCCAACGACCGCAGAGGTCGATATACAGATCGCTGATCTCTGATGAGATCTTTGTGTTTGGAAGCTAACTAGCGACCACATAGCGATCGCACCAACGATCTTGCCAGGTCATTGTCGTGATCGCTGGTGCGATCGCTAAGTGTGACAGTGCCTTTAAACTACACGAGGGGAACTTAATGATCTCAAGGCAGCTGGGACCACAGTCACCAAAGAATACCATTGGTAACAAATTACGCCATAAAGGTTTAAAATCCTGCAGTGCCCGCAAGGTCTCCCTGCTCAAAAAGGCACATGTGCAGGCCCGTTTGAAGTTTGCCAATGAACGCCTGGATGATTCTGTGAGTGATTGGGAGAAGGTGCTGTGGTCGAATGAGACAAAAGTTGAGGTCTTTGACATGAAGTCAACTCGCCGTGTTTGGAGGAAAAAAAAATGCTGCCTATGACCCAAAGAACACCATCCCCACTGTCAAGCATGGAGGTGGAAACAGTATGTTTTGTGGGTGTTCCTCTGCTAAGGGAACAGGACTACTTCACCGCATCATTGAGAGAATGGATGGAGCAATGTACCATAAAATCCTGAGTGACAACCTACTTCCTTCCGCCAGGACATTAAAAATGGGTCGTGGCTGGGTCTTCCAGCAAGACAATGATCCAAAACATACAGCCAAGGCAACAAAGGAGTGGCTCAAAAAGAAGCACATTAAGGTCGTGGAGTGGCCTAACCAGACTCCAGACCTTAATCCCATAGAAAACTTATGGAGGGAGTTGAAGTTCCGAGTTGCCAAGGACAGCCTCAAAATCTTAATGATTTAGAGATAATCTGCAAAGATGAGTGGACCAAAATTCCTCCTGACATGCGCGCAAACCTCATCAACTACGAAAACGTCTGACTGCTGTTCTTGCCAACAAGAGTTTTGCCACCAAGTATTAAATCTTGTTTGCCAGAGGGATCAAATACTTATTTCTCACTGCAAAATGCAAATAAATGTATATAATTTATACAATGTGATTTTCTGGATTTTATTTTTGATATTCTATCTCTCAATGTTAAAATTAACCTACCCTTAAAATTAGACTGTTCATGTGTTTGTCAGTGGGCAAACTTACAAAATCAGCAAGGGATCAAATACTTATTTCCCCCACTGTACTTGCGTGCGGAAAACATGCGTTTTTTTATGCGTTTATATTGTGCAAATGCAATAAAAATGCTTGTGTGTTTTATTACATGCGGATTTCCTCATCTTATAAGTCTATGGGGAAATTCCGCACAGAAAACTCTGCGTACCCACAAGAGAAATTGACATGCTGCGGATTGGGATCATGCACCACAGGTCAGTTTACATAGAGTAAAAGAAAAGGTCAGAGGACATGAGATCTCTATAAATCCCATCCACTTTGTTTTTGACACATCAAAAATATGCAGCACTAAGGCTGTGTGCACACATTGCATTTTTTCTGCCCAGATTGGACAGCAAAGTGAATGAGATTCCTAAAGTCTCTTGCTTATTTGTGACTCACAGGTTTGGTGCAGATGTAAATCTGCAAAATGTGAATTTTCAGCGATTTTTCTGCAGATATCACCGATAAGTGGGGAAAAATCTGCACCATGCGCCACTGCATTTTCCTGCCAAGAGATGCACACGTTGTGTTTTTAATGCTTTTTTTCCTGAAGGCATGTTTTGCTTAGGCTTCGTTTTTGGTGCGTTTTTTTTACGGCTTTTTTTGTCAGGGTACATTTGTCTCTTGTGCATGCTGATAGTTTAGTGCAAAAAAAAAAATCTGATTGTACTTCATCAGGTTTTGGCACAAAAATGATACCTGCTCTTTTTCAGCATTTTTTACAGTCACCTATTACTCTCAATGGGTGAAAAATGCTGAAAGATGCTGCATTCTGCAAAACCAAGGTTTTGCACAATATATGGAGGACAAAAAAAACAAGTTGTGTGCATGAGATTTTTGAAATCTCATTTGGTTTGCTGGTATTGTAAAATGCAGGTGAAAATTTGCATTAAAAAACCCAACTGTTATGTTTTTGTAGCTGAAGAGAGCAGGCAAAAACGGCAATACACCAGAGAGGTTGGAATCTACTGGATTGCAGTACCCTGACTAACCACCATAACTAAAGGCAGCCGTGGAGCGTTCCTACTTGGTCCTAGACGCCTCGTCACAGCCTGAGAGGTTAACTACACCTAAAGATAGAAAGAGGAAAACTATCTGCCCCGGAGCAGATCCCCAAAGAACATAGGAAGCCCCCAAACATGTAATGGCGGTTAGACAAGAGGAAATACAGACACAGACAGAAAATAGTATGAGCAAACGTTGGGGCCCAATCTGCCTAGACAGAAAAGGATAGAAGGATACTTACTGCAATCCAAAAAACTCTAAAAAAAAAAAAAAAAAAAAAAAAAACAACGCTACTAATTGCAAAAACACCTGAGATCACACGACCTCTACCACCTAAATTAGTTCTCTGGTGTAACAAAACTAAGCCGCAGCCACAGAAAAAACTGGAAAAGGCAAATGAACAAACAGTGGCTCCAGAGGAACCGAGAGGAGCCCAAGCCCCCCGGGGAGGGGAACCTGGGCAACCTCACAGAAATGCAGAGAAAAATGCAAATGGCAAGCACAAAAACAAAAAAAAACTGAAAATATCTTATCTGAGAGCAGGAGAAGAGGCAAGACTCAGCAAGCTTCCAAGTGAACCAGGAACCACAGTTGAGACAAGAACAATTGATCACTGGCAACCATGATAGGGGGAAACCTCCCTTATATCCAGCCAGTCTGTAATTCCTGATTGCCAATCCTCATTGAATGGTTCAGTACTGTTTGTAACCACCAGAGGGAGCTTCTGCTCAGAATTCATTTCTAAAACATTCATAACACCCAACGTATGAACATAACCTGAGACTCAGGTCCTGGCTGTAGCACACAGCAATTACCTGCCTGGTATGGGGCGAACTTCTCGTGAGCCTGCTCCATATGACACCCGCTACCGACTGGCACTGTACATATATGACAGATGTCGGTAAGGGGTTACAAATGCTTGAAATGAACACAGGTGACCAGCACAGCTGCACTTTTCCAGGGCTTGAGTGTGGTACAGACTCTGGGATCTCGGGTGCCAAACCATGTGAAAAATACCGAGACAATGTCCATATCCAAGAAGCAAAAAATAGGATGGCACTCACCGTCCCATAAAAATGTCCTTCATTTGGATTTACATTGAAAACCAGAGGCAGGAGAGTTTGCAGCCGAGACGCACTGGACGACGGTCGTTTCGCGCTAATATGCACTTCTACGGGTCCTTGGTGGAAAGGAAGTGACGAGCCTCATATACAAGTGTAGAGCCTCCCCTCCTCAGATGTCATCCAGGTAAATGGAGATCTCGTAACACCTAAACAATTTTAGATGAACAACTGAATAAAAAATTCACATACAATATTACAATAAAAATGAGTTACAAAAAAACATGTCAACTTTATCATTGAATCCTGATGCGCTCGGGTGCGCTGTGTCCACCTGGCTTCTCTTCTAAGTAGCATTTTAGCTTCTCCGCTGTGACCTCTCCTGCCTCTGGTTTTCAATGTAAATCCACATCCTCTTTGTTCTGCTTCTTGGACATTGTATTTTTTATTTTTCTGTATATTCACCTGTGTGAGGGCTTGTTTTTAGTTTGAATTGTATCATTTCAAAGTACAACTCATCCCACAAAAAAAAAAAAAACAGTATGTAAGCAGAAAAATCAAAAAGCTTTGTCTTCGAAGAAGGGGAGGAAAAAACGTAAGTGCGAAAACAGAAACTGGCTGTGTTGGGAAAGGGTTATGGGAGGTATACCTCCCTCATGTATGTGGCTTATTCTTTGAGTCTTTTTACGTCAGCCAATTTGCAAATTGCCTCTTCAGAGAGGAAGAGGACTACAACTCTAGCACCAACTATAGGAAGTAGCAATTTCTTTTATGAATCCTCTCTTGCTCATGAGAAATACTGATGTGTAAATGAATTCATAATGCTAAAAAAAAGTAGGATGTAGCTTTTAACACACATTTTTATGTAAACAAGAAGAAACCTTATTAATTTAATGTCATACTCCCTAGGATTCTGACGCCTGGAAAACAAGCATACAGACATTGATACATCTCTCCAGCCACTTTGGCTCTAAATCTCTTGCCTGTCTTTACTGCAGCCACCACTAGGAGGTGCTCAGTGCATATTCATTTAGTTACTCTTGAACACAATGGAAACTTTAAAGCACCACTACTCTTTTTATTTTAGCTCTGTGGCGCTGCTAGTCATAGAAGTTCCCTGCACTTAGTCTTATACTCACCAGCCACCATTTTTAGGTATTCCCAGTGCCACTCCAGTCCCGTAACACAATATCTGACTGACAACAAGGCAGAAGTAATGTTCACAAGCTCTCAGTGTAAGTCTACGAGAACCTTGTTGTCAAGGGCAGTAGTGGGAAAACGGGACGAGGAACCTGGGCCCCTGAACTGCCCCTCAGGCTAAGGGAGTGTCCTGTCTTTCCTTAACTTGGGGGTACCCTTGGAGGTAGGGAGGCACAAGTCACCGACCTGTCCCTATCACCTGTTTAGCCCTGAGCTAAACCCTGAACCCCCACCCCAGGAGGTGAGACAGGAAATAAAGTAAACTGCACCAATATAACAAAAGGAAAGAAAAGACAGACACCTAGTGGGCAAGGCAACTAAAAAACAAAACTTAGCTTTCTCTGCTGCAATGCACCGCACAGCAGAGTAAGGCACCAGATCACAGTATACAGCTGCAACACCAGAAAGCTCCTGACTCCAGCTTGGTTGGTCTCCAAAAGGACCTATATCACCAACAGTCAGCTGATGCATCAGGTGACTCTATAAAGGATGGTGGGAGTGGTCACCATCTACATCAGCTGACCCAACAACACTGCAGTAATGCAATTACACCAGCAGGCCACCGGGGGAAAAAACAGATATTAACCCCCGATGGCATGAAAGAAATAAAGTTTTAATATAAAAGCCAGGTCTGCCACAGATCCAAAAATGGATCGTGACACTTGTTCTAGCTCTCATTACATTGGGTAGTGACTTCTGGGTCGCCCAGTAAGCACTGTCGTGATCAAGCAGGTCGCCGCTAACAGATGAAGACTGCGTCCGGCAAGTATAATACTAGGGACAGGGAACTTAGTTTAGTGACACCACTCCAGCGCTGCAATAAATAAAAGCAGGAGTGGGGCTTTAAAACTTTTTTGTCTAAGAGCCACGTTGTCAGGTTGAGCCTACCCCTATGACTGCAATAAAACTTGGTTATTTGGGGGTTGTATCTTATGACAAGAAAGTATTGTATATGCCACAAATATCTAATAGGTTCAGGATGCTGTCTTGTATCAAGAGAATAGAGGTCACTTTCTTCCCCATGAGCAACCCAGAAAGAAAGAGACCATTCATTCAGCTCTCCATTGTAGTTTGTGTGAGATCACCCCATAAACATCAATGACTATAGTAGCACTCATGCATGGCCACTTCTTATCCTTATATACTCTTTTCTGTGTTATACAGGAATTAGGACTCCCCATTTTCTTCCAAAATATGGGGCCCCAATGATGATCAGTGTTCAACGTCAATATGTAACACTCCCTTCAGGGCTACCCCAACCCTTCTTTCTGACAGTGAATGTACATGAGAGCAGCTACAAGGCACTCTAAAGCACATCAATGACCAGATGGTTGAGGACTGCACAGAAGGGGTTGTGCTCCCCCCCCCCGCCCGCCGCAGCTTGTGCTTCCCTCCCAGCCCGCCGCAGCTTGTTTCCCTCCCAGCCCGCCGCAGCTTGTTTCCCTCCCAGCCCGCCGCAGCTTGTTTCCCTCCCAGCCCGCCGCAGCTTGTGCTTCCCTCCCAACCCGCTGCAGCTTGTGCTTCCCCCCAGCCCGCCGCAGCTTGTGCTTCCCTCCCAACCCGCCGCAGCTTGTGCTTCCCTCCCAACCCGCCGCAGCTTGTGCTTCCCCCCAGCCCGCCGCAGCTTGTGCACCTTAGCTCTAAATTGAGAAACTTGAGAATTTTAGAGCCAGATCCACTTGTTTATATGTACCCCATGCCAGTTGCGTCATCTGACTGTTTATCAATACTACTTTTCTCTGCATGGGTCTTTATATGAGGTTCATTGGGCTGTCAACAGAGAATCTTTAAAAATGAGAACAGCCAAATATAATAATGTATTTCATCTTATCTCACTGCTTCTTTCCTTCAGTTTGTTGGAGCTCTAGAAGAAATGCTTACTTCAATTAAAAAGGACTCCAGGTATGTGCCGTCTCTAATCTACGGACAATTCTATTCCATGTCCAAGGTTGTTCCCAAATGCTGTTCCTGATGGCACAATCTGTATTCATATGCCCTAGCAGCGCAAGCCGCTGTCAAAGAGGAGGGCTTGTTGCTCTATTAAAGAAAATGGCAAGGAATTGTGATGTTACATTTCTGTGGCAGCGACACCAACTGTTTCTGCTGAATATTTTATTGTTATGGGCTATTTTAGCAAAGGTGTTTGTCCTGATTGGAGAAATCAATTACCGTAAATGGCACAGGTACAGATCCGAAAATGTATGCTGTTCTTGTTTTCCAAGCGGCAGTAAAATTGAATAGTCTTATTTTTTTTGGCATATAATGCAGATCTCTGGTATGTTTTCTCTTCAGCAATTAGGTTACATGCCAAGACAACTTTAAGTTAGATATCAGGATATTGTGGTTAAGTAGAATATACTGGCACATTTCTTACAAATATTCTACACATGACTTATCTTTAATTACAAGCAAAATATTAACTTGCGTTTAAGAAAGGTTATTTTGAGAGGTTATTTTTTTTCTTATCCCTCTTTAGTTGGACATATTCCATGTCCACAATAGTTCCAGTGCTACTGCTAAATACATTCCTGGTTTGTTTTACTAAGGGCCCCGTCTCACATAGCGATGCACCAGCGATCCCGACAACGATATGAACTTGTCAGGATCGCTGGTGTGTCGCTACATGATCGCTGCTGAGCTGCCAAACAGGCAGCTCAGGCAGCGATCAGGACAGCGACACTGTGGGTAACGTCGCTTAGTAACCCGCAGTGTACGTTGGATACCAGCGTGCTGATGCAGGGAGCTGGTAACCAAGGTACACATCGGGTTTCCAGGCGCTGCGCGGTGCCTGGAAACCCGATGTGTACCTTGGTTACCAGCTTCCCTGCAGCAGCGCGCTGGTATCCAACGTACACATCAGGTTTCCAGGCACAGCCCCGCGCCTGGAAACCCGATGTTTACCTTGGTTACCAGCTGATCGCTGGTCTCCTGCCTGCCACACGCAGCGATACGTGCTGGCCAGCGGGAGACCAGCGATCAAAAAAAAGTCCTGGCATTTCTGACACGACCAGCGATTCACAGCAGGGGCCTGATCGCTGGTACGTGTCAGACATAGCGAGATCGCTGTTGCGTCACAAAACTTGTGACTCAGCAGCAATCTCGCTATGTGAGACGGGGCCCTAATATTAAATGGGTTATCTACAGCTATAGCATTGATCACTTATCATATTGGTAGGGGTCCCACAACTGTAATCATCACAATCAGGTGTTATCGGCTCTGGCAGCAGCTGGATATAGAGAGCTGATGGGGCTGGTTCTTGGTACTGTACTTGGATAGTGCTGTCGTATTCCATAGCGCCTTACAGATATTATAATCACCTGTCCCCATTGAGTCTCATAATACAAAATCCCAATCAATGTCAATAGAGTATGTGAAGGAAACCCACGCAAATACGAGGAGAACATACAAACTCCTTGTAGATGTCCTTGGGGTGATTTAATCCCAAAACCACAGCGATGCAAAGCTGCTGACCACTGAGCCACGATATTATTCATATATACCTTGGTAAAAGTTAAACCTAAGTTTTCTAAAGCTGGCAAATTAAAGGGGATTTACAAGCCAGCCGCTTCTCTTGTCCTGAACTAACAGCCTCACATAAGTATGCCTATAAGGCCATTAGTTCTGATCAGGACTGTGAAATGAAGATGAAACAGGAGAGCACTGCTCTCAGCTAAGAAGTGGATACAATTGTGTATCCAGTCTATACTATCTTCTGTGTGGTGAATGTATCAGTAGCAGCTTCAGCCTACTCTGGTGGTTTACAGTATGTTTGATTCTGCAGTCCTGATTGTGAAAACGAAATCTGTCACCAGGTTGTTACTACCTTGTTTAAAAGTAGCATGATGTAGGGACAGAGACCCTGATTCCAGGGATGTGTCACTCGTTTTCATACAATCACTGTTTTATCTGCTGCAGATATATCAGTTCTCTGACTGGTAAGCTCTGTGTAACCCCGGCCACACCACTGATTGGTAGCTTTTTGCGTGCACTGCGCAGTCAGAAGGCTGTCAATCAATGATGGGGCGGGGATATGTAGAGCTTATGAATATGAAGGACTACATAACAGCAGGTTTATTAATCTAATGAGAATCTCCTGCTGTTAAAACATGATTTTATCAAAAGTACAGCAAGCAGTCCAGTAAGTGATCGATCACTGGAATCAGGGTTTCTGTCCCTATATTATGCTGGTATCAGGTTAAGTGAGAAAAACCTGTGACAATTTCCCTTTAACTCTAAGAGTGAGACCAAACAGTGTGGTTGCGCTGTCGAAACCTCGCCAACTTGGGAAGGCCAGCGGCCACATGACTTTGAAACAAAATTGTGCATCCCTTGGCCGCCACAGGATGCTTAGTTTCGGCCGTCTTGGGCTGTGTGCACACATCGCGATTTTGCCTCTAGGGTTTGTCACCAAACTAGAATGATTTCCTGATACCAGAAAAGTGAATGAGAAACCTGAGGTGTCATGCACACGTTGCTTATTTGTGACTTGCAGAGTTTTTTCACCCATTGACTTCAATGAAGTGAGTTAAAAAGGCTATAAAAAAATGCTGGTCTAAAAATTATTGCGAATTTGCTGCTTTTTTTTTTTTAGTGTGAATTCTATAGAGATAGATGTAGACAGACATGATTTCACAGCCCCCCAAACATATAACATTGCACCCTTTAGAGCTTGGACAGCTTTTTGTGATTAAATAAATTAATTAAAAAAATGATGTGCAGTCCCCCTTATTTTTTTTTGTAACCAGTGAAGGTAAAGCAGATGTGAGCTGATCTTATCAGTCTGGGAAGGTCTCTGGTTATTGGGCCCTTTCCAGCCTAAAAATACCAGCCCAGAGCTGCCCCAGACGTGGCGCATCACAATAAATTGCCTTGGTAATCGAGGTAATGGGACTTGGGGTTGACGTTGATGTCAGCTGTGCAGTGTCCAAAAACACAGCTGACATCAAGCCCTGATGATAGTAATGGAGAGGTGTCTATCAGACACCCCCATTACTAGTATTCTATATTAGTTCAACTGAAACTCAGCGCTTCAAACTATATAGCAATTTTTATAATGTCCATAATAATATTCAATGAACAAAGAGGAGGAGATCTATGTTATAATAAAACATTGAAAGGTTTATTAGAGAATTATATTAAAAACACAGGGATAAATAATGTCTAAAAGCAGGTAATATCTCAAGGTACATAAGCATGGTGGTAAAAATTCCTAAATTGACATGGTATGAAAAAAAAAAAAAAAAAGCTCCCAACTTCATTGAATATTTTTATGGACATTATGGAAACCTCTATTACTAGCCCAGTAACAAATAGGAAAAACACACACCCAAAAATACTTTATTAAAATAAACACCCCCCAACACTATCCCCCATTAACCAATTTATTAGAAAGTTCCTAGTCATGCTGTGCTCTGGACTACGTCGCATTCAGTGGACTATGGTGGACCTACGTGGGAACTTTTTTTTTAATTGGTGAACGAGGGATAGTGTCAAGAGGTGTTCACTTCAATAAAGTATTTTGTTCTTGGCAGCACATTGTCCTGTCTGAGAAAGACTTGCATTGCTGAAAATAATAGTAGCCTACGTGCAATGAACGATGTATTACGTTTACTGTGCATCTGAAGCTTTTGAGGATTTTAGTTCACTAGAGGAAACCATCTAACTCGAAGGAGCTGGAACAGTTTTGCCTTGAGAAATGGGCAAAAATCCCAGTGGAAAGTTCATTGAGACTCCTCCAAAGCGACTTACAGCTGTAATTGTCGCAAAAGGAGGCAGGAGACCATCGGTGGTGGGGGCTGGTTTACACAGAGCAGGAGGACTACATGGCACAAGACAACTACTTTATTTTTCTAGTGATAGTCTCCTCCTGATAAAAGTGACTTTATTGAAACTACAGCAAGCAGCCCAATAAGTGACACATCCCTGGAATCGAGATCTCTGCCCCTACATGATGCTGCTCTCATTAAATGGCAAAAAATGATGCTAACAGGTTATCTTTAGGACAGTGTCATGTGTCTGATCTGTTTTTTTATATACACAGCTCAATAGCAACAGTGATCTAATGGTATTTTTTTCTTATTTTAACATTTTTATTCCAAAATACACAATTAAACATTGAGTGTAGAGGTGAGAATGTGCCGTTTTTCGCGGTTTTAATGGACAATGCATTTAATTAACAATTTTTTGCAAATAAAATGCCTACCCTGATAAATCTGGTCCACGTTTTAAATATTCTGTTTTTACATATAATCTTGCAGGTTTCCAGAGATGTTTTTTAAAATAACAATCCTAACACATCTATGAAACCATTTTTAGTTCCTTCCATGCCTCAGGAAAATACTCAAACATATTTTAACCCCTTAATAAGCCCTTTGTTCGGGACCTAGCTTCTGTGGATAAGGTAACAGCATCTGAGTCATGCAGTCTTCACTGAATAAGAGCATTTCACCTACAAATAATACTTTATCTGTGTTTTCATCTGATTTCCGTGCTTTATGCTTAAGAACGAACGTGTTGTCGTAATTACAGGAACACACGTAGTCTCAAATAACAATATGCCACGCCACCTCATGAGCCGCTTCCGAAATGTCATTGTACAATTCCCGACCTGCATTTTCATTATATTACTCATAGAATTGCCCAATTTAGTAATCCAAACTGTGAATGGGACATTTCCCAACATTTGCCCTCTATGCTCCTCCTTAGAATAATTGATGTTCACGTTACAGCAGAAAAATAAAGTAATTAAAATTATGCAAGACCACTAGCGTTGTCATTTTTGGATGAGCTTCTCAGTACCTGTGATTTCTTGCCCTAAATAATACATTTCTGAGAAACTAGTTCTAGAAAAACAACCAATATGGATGCACTTGTCAAAATTGTCTAACTGAATAAAAAAAGTCAATATTTAGCTTTTAGCTGTGACTGCTGATTTATTACCGTGTGATCATTATTTAAAGGGAATCCGTCAGCAGTTTTTTTGCTATGTAATCTGAGTGCACTATGTTGTAGTAAAAGATACCCCGTTTCCAGCAATACTAGACTGTTTTTTGCGTTTTCTATACGATCCGTGTTTTGTCAACAGGAGATTATCACTACAGGACAACTTGGCACATGCCTCCTAGTCCAACCACATCCCCAGCAATGGTTAGCAGTGTCCCTATACAATGTACACAGACAGCTGTGGTATGGGCTGGGTTATACACTGCTCAACATCTGAGCTCTGCTGAGTCTGCAGCATGGTAACTTGTGATTCTACAATAACTGCTGCACCCAGTATACTAAGTGTTGTATTCTAGCTATTCATATGTACAGATCGGGTGAAGTAAGTATTGAACACATCACCAAGTTTCTAAGTAAATATATTTCTACAGGTGCCATTGACACGAAATTCTCACCAGATGTCTGTGACAACCCATCAAGCCGTTGATGTCCAGAAATTGTGTAACACTGAGAAATTACATAGGGAAAAAGTATTGAACACATGAAGAAAGAGAGGTGCAAAAAATCTATGGAAAGTCATGACACCAGCTGAAATCTTATCAGTAATTAGAAAGCAATCCTGCCACTTAGTGAAAAATATCAGCTGGTTCAACTGTCTCATTACCAAGGTGCCTCACAAGAAACATCTCATGATGGATAAAACCAATGAGCTGACTCAAGGCCTTCACAACCTTATTGTTGCAAAACATACTGGTGGTATTGGCTACAGAAGAATTTTCCCTTCACCCATGACTGCACACCTGAAAGAGGGATCTACCCACCAAGGACAGTAAACCTACTGAAATAGAATGGCGGCGCCTCCCCTCCCCGCATCAGTTGATTTCCTGTCCTTGATGGGAACCTTGTGCTGAAATCTGTGGTGAAGAATGGAAAGAAAGCTTCTTACCCAGCCCTATACCAGTGTCTGGACCCCTTCACGGTCCTGGAAGTGACGTTTATGTGTCCAGAGGGGCTTTGATGCTTATGCGGTAGCGGTCAGCAGAGATGGAGATGTGCGCCATGTTTTGGTCCACCGCGCCGCCCTCCCCCCTAACCGCTCTGTGCTGCATGCTGAGGTGGCAGGGACACACTGCTGACATTGGCGCGCTCCACTGACGTCACGGGCGCAAGGCACGTTGGGAGTGGGCGTGTATTGGCAACCGGGGCATGCATAGGAAGATGGCGCATCTTGTTTGGTTCTTGCATGAGGGGGGGGGCAGTCGTTTGGAGGGAACGGAGAAGGCACACCTGGAACGTGCACTATGGACTTGGCTGAAAAATCTCTGCTCATACTGCATACACAGAACAATTAATGAAGAAACCCTAGACTTTGCGGCATGCCTTAGATCCGTCATCAGGGCAGAAGTGGAAGATTCCCTAAAAACACTGTTAAAAAAAGGGAAGAAAAAAATCTCGGGGAGTCTCTACTGATTCTGACGTTCTTAGTTATCAGAGGGAGAATGCCACAGTGAGTCTTCATCCTCATTCTCCTCGGACAGGTACATAGGGGGCAGACCATGGTTTCCGGTGGAGGATGCAGACAGGCTAGTTAAAGCCTTTAGGCCAACAATGGGCTTAAAAGAAGAAAAGATGGCTAAATCACTAGAAAACTTGATTTTCGTAGGGTTGGAGCAGAAAAAGTAGCTCACCTTTCCGGTTAATAAGATCCAGGCACTCATTGACAAAGAGTGGAGAAAATTGGTGCCTTGTCCTCATTTTCAAAAAAGAGAGAACCATATGAGGAAAAGGACTCCGATATGGGATAAGGTCCCTAGGATTGATGGGGTGGTATCAAAAACCCTCCAAGAGGTTGACCTTACCATTTGAAGACTCTGGAGTGCATAGAGATCAGTTAGATAAAAAGAGGATTGATATCTAAAGCACACATGGGAAACAGCAGCAGGAGGTCTGATTGCAGGAACCTGTACTGGCCGTTCCCTTATGATCTGGTTGCAACAATGGGGATCAGCTCAGAGATAAACCCCCAAGGAATACAATTTTGCTCAACCTACCTCTGTTACAGGGTGCTGTAGTATTTCTGGCAGACACCTCTGCAGACTCGGTGAAGCCCCCTGAGCAAGTTAATATGAAACGTGCGTTGGGGTGGAGGGAAGAACCGCCAGACCCCACAGCAACACGGAGGATCTTCTTTGGTTTTCTATACCAATAGGTAAAAATTCCTTCCTTCTCTTGCTATTGTACGATCTCTGACATTCATACATAGTAATATACAAAAGGCCACTAGGCACATATTTAGTACAAATTGATGCACTTGCACTTTTCCCTATATGGCTGTCTTAAAACACTTGATAAAGCCTATTATAGCAAGTCTGGGATCATGTATACGTTGACAAACCTATTATGCTCTGAATAGGAATCTCCCAATATGGTCCGTTTATACATAATATTCCAATATTATGAATACAACGTGGGGTTTATCTGACATGCTTTTGCTCACACAAGAGGCACCTTTTTTGTTTTTGTCCTTGTGGCTCAAAGACTGTCCAGGAGATCTTCAATCTGTGATCTATACCATGTGATGGCCAGTTCTTGTTCAGGAAGAAATTGGGTGACATCTTACAAGAGGCAGGTGACAAGACAAAATGCTTTCCCAGGTTCACAAGTGATTTGAGGAATACTTCCTTTGGAAGAAAAAATTTATTAGGAGACATACTCCGGGAGAGAGAGGAAAGTTGGAGTTCTAAAGTCTGAAAAGCCCGGATTTATGTTCGGCCTACAGCATCCAAAAAATCCTATGAATGACTCCAGTCTACAAGTAGGGGGAAGGCTTTCCCTGGGAGAATATCTTTCAGTAGCTGGATTCTGGACATAGAAAGGGAAGGCCTGAAAATAGAATTTTATAATCTGCTGCATCAAACCTTTGTAGTGACACTCCCCACAGGAAGTCACCGAAAGAACAGCCCTAGAGACTGAGATCTTAGGCCTGATTAAAAAAAACCAAACAGGTTCTAAGAGAAGTTCCATAAAAAGAAAAGGGAGGGGAATTTTATTCCTCCCTCTTTGATAACAAAAAAAATGGTTTATTCAGAACCATCATCAATCTGGTTTAACTGGTGGATAAAAAAAAAAAATCACACCTTGAAGATGGAATCAATGAGCACGGCCATAACATTGCTCCATCACAATTGTTTACCACATCCCAATTCAGAGGTGCCTGAGAGTAGCCCTGTATGTACCGAGGGAAATCAACCATTACCAATTCAGAGCCCTTCCATTTGGGTTGTCGGTGGCTCCAAGGATCATCACCAAGGTAATAGCCGAAATGACTGCCTAACTTCACATCCGGAACACCGTTATCGTACCTTACCTAGACTACTTCCTGAAAATCTTGCCTGGATGGTGATCACTCACAAATCAAGGCTAAAACCAGTAAGAGTACAGTCTTTTCTGGGCCTTGTTCTAAATTCCGAACTTCAAACTTGTCTCATACTTGAAGACAGAATGGACATTGTAGTAAACCTTACCTCGGCAGTAATATCTTTTTCAAAAAATGACACTAAGGAAAGCAATGTCCCTGCTAGGAACCCTGGCATCCCGCATCCCAGCTCCACACAAGGCAGCTTCAGTGGGAAATTCTATCTGCACAGAGGTTGCTAAAATAACATTTAGAAGGGAAGGTGGAACTTTCTTTAAAAGTCAGAAACTCCCTCTCATGTGGGCCGACCGGATAAATCGAACTTCGGGGGGTCCAGTGAGTAAAGCCAGTAAACGACCGTCACAACGGATGCGAGCATCTCTGGTTGGGGGGGCGCACCTGAGTGATAATACAATTCAGGGGTCTTAGTCTCTCTTTGAGAGAGGTCAGTCAACAAGCCTAAAGGAACTGTGAGCTGCCTTCTATTCCTCCCGAGTCGCCACTTCCGTGTCATGTCGGACAACCGGGCTTATATCACCCACCAGGGGGAAGCAAGGAACCACTACCTAATGGAAGCGGAAAGCGGACTCTTCCAGCTGGCAGCACAACACCTCTTGTCCCTAACAGCGCTGTACATAATGGGGTCAGAGAACACCAAGGCAGATTTCTTAAACCTTAACAGCCTAAAACAAGGGGAATGGACCCTGAACTCCCAGGTGTTTCAATTGATAGTTCTCTCATGGGGGTTCTCAGAAGTAGACTTGTTTGCCAACAAACAGAACAGGAACGTAAAAAAGTTCTGTTCGCTAAACCTAAGGGAGGGCCTCTATGCTGTAGATGCCCTTCAGATCCCCTGTAACTTCAGGATGACTTATACCTTCCCTCCAAGAGCGATGATTCCAGCACTTGTGAAAAAGATCATGGAGGATCAGACGAGAGTGATTCTGATTGCCACATTGTGGTCAAAAAGATCATGGTTTTCTCTATTGAAATCAATGTCAGTGTCAGATTTATTTATTTATTTTACTCATTTATATACCACCATTAATTCCACAGTGCTTTACATACATTATAACTGTCCCCAATGGGGCTCACAATCTAAATTCCCTATCAGTATGTCTTTGGAATGTGGGAGGAAACCCACGCAAACACAGGGTCCATGGATCCTGCTGAGGATCCTGGACCTTCTTCTCATGGTCCAGTATTCCACTCTCAAGTGAAGGGCTTCCATCTAACAGAGTGGAATTTGAAAAGGCAATGCTAAGTCGTAAAGGTTTTTCTCCAAAGTTAGTTTCCATCTTAACCCCTTTCCGACACTTGCAGTAATATGTCCGTGCGCCCTGAGTCTTATTGACGCGGGACGTAGGTGGTACGTGCGCAATCGCCACCGGGTGTCAGTTGATTCTAACAGCTAACACCTGGCACTAAGTGCCAGGAGCAGTCCCGCACAGCTCCCTGCACTTTAACCCCCTAAATGCTGTGATCGAACAACTCTTATCACAGCATTCCGGGAGCCGGCAGAGGGAAGACAGCCCCGCTGCCCTTGGATCAGAGACTCTGTGTCGTGACGAGGGGACCCGATTGTTGCCTTGGTGACCCGATGTCGTCATAACGATATCCGGGTCATCAGAGCTAGGAAAGTTGCTAGATTATGCTCAGAGCATGATGAGCAACTTTCTCTGTCAGTGCAGAGTTGACAGTTTGCATATAATAGGGATGCTGATGCATCCCCATACTATACAAGCCATCAGCCTGCAAAAAATGATAGTCCCATGATGGGACAAAGTGAATTTTTTTTTTTTTTAATATTAGTAAAACTATTAGTCAAAATAATAAAAATAAAGATATCCCATAAATATTTGTTTGAAAAATAAAAACTAATAAATAATAAAAGTACACATATTTGGTATTGTCGCATCCATAACAACCCAACCTATAAAACTGTCCCACTAGTTAACCCCTTCTGTGTACACTATATAAAAAAGGCAAATCATGCTTTATCATCATACCGCCGAACAAAAAGTGTAATAAAACATGATAAAAAAGACGGATATAAATAAGAATAGTATCGCTGAAAAGATTTCTTGTCCTGCAAAAACCAAGCCGCCATACAGCTCCATCGGCGGAAAAATAAAAATATCAGAGTACTCAGGAGAAATTGCACAACAAATTATGAAAATACAACATTTGCGGCTAAAACACATTTGTGAGGAAAATAAATGTGATTTTTTTTTTTTTTTTTTTCTTCACGGATTATTATTAGAATGGTGCTCCTTTCCTTCCAAGCTCTGCCGTGCGCCCAAACAGTGGTTTTCTCCCTCATATGGGGTAACGGCGTACTCGAGAAATTACACAAGTTTTGGGGCCCATTTTTTTTTTAACCTTGTTGAAATAAAAAAAAAATGGATCTGAAATAAGGGTTAATAAACTTCTTGGAATGTGGTTTTGAGCAACTTGAGGGGTGCAGTTTTTATAATGGTGTCACTTTTGGGTATCTTCTATTATATAGACCCCTCAAAGTGACTTGAAATGTGAGCTGGTCCAAAAAAAAATTTTATTTTTTTTGTTAAAAAAATTTAAAATTGCTGGTCAGCTTTTAACCCTTATACCTTCCTAACAAAAAATTGTCCTGATGTAAAGTAGACATGTGGGAAATATTATTTATTAACAATTTTGTGACATATCTCTGTGATTTAAGGGTATGAAAATTCAAAGTTTGAAAATTACAAAAATTTTCTCCAAATTTCATTATTTTTCGCAAACGCAAGTCATATCGAAGAAATTTTGCCACTATCATGTCACAAAAAAACTGTCTCAGAATTAACTGGATCCGTTGAAGTGTTCCAGAGTTATTACCTCATAAAATGACAGTGGTCAGAATTGTAAAAATTGGCCCGGTCATTAACGTGCAAACCACCTTCGGGGGTAAAGGAATTAAAGGGAACCTGACAGCAGGATTGTGCACAGTAACCTACACACAGTGTCAGGTTGGCGCCGTTGTACTGATTGGGCCGGTGTCCCACTTGAGTGTGTGATGCGAGAAACTCACACGAGTCTCGCACCTCAATACCCGGCACTCAGGACCGTAGTGTGCAGCCACTTGTATTTCTATGCAGCCGCACACTCCGGTCCAAGTGCCGGGTGTTGATGCGAGAGACTCGTGCGAGTTTCTCGCATCAACCACTCCAGTGTGACACCGGCCTTACAATGATAACTTGGTTGATGAAATCCATCTTGTGGTTGTTGTTTAATCTTTATTTTCAGTTTTGAGTTACTGGTATACTCCTTCTCTGGGGGGGGGGTCTTCATGTGGTGCTCTGCCAATTTTAAATACTGAATATTATATAAGGGAAAAAAAAAACTAAAATCGCTTGTATAGTGTGCATTGAATTATTTTATTTGATAGTATAAATAAACCCAGAAAAAAAAATTCTGTCAAAATAGCGCCGGCCGTGCCTGCCTGCGCAGTACCATCTATCGGATCGCTGATAGATGCTACTGCGCCGACACCATCTTGAGACAGAATGTTTTATTTGAATTCTCTATTTGTGGGCTAGGGAATAACTTGCGTCTGCAGGGGCGACCATCCCTGTATGAATGGAGCAGAGATGCGCATACTCCACCTCAACTCCACTTATTATCTGTAGGACTGCAAGAGAAAATGGAGTACATATCTTGGTAAATGTCCAGATAAGGAGCAAACTCACTGGCACTCAGGTCAGACGAATCACTGCCGATCCTCCTTCTTGAGATCACTGGATTGCGTAACACGGATAGTGGATCGCTTTCAAGTTGTCAGAATACCCCTTTAATATCTGTTCTCGATCACTGATCCTGAGAAACTTCTGTAGTTACATTGTCTGCAACTCGTGTCGCACCACACCGGAAACTGCTCTGATTTTGCATTGTCTTTTTTTTTTTTTTTTTTTTTTTTGTAGCACGGCTTGCAAATGTGAACAGGTGACTGTTCAGGCTGTCCTATCCAAGTATACCCTTTTCTGAATACAGACCCCCATACTGGACACAGCTTGGAAGCTGCAGTTGTCAATAGTGGCAGCCATGTGGTGGGGGAAATATTTTACCGCTGGCTGCTAGAAGTGAAAGGTGGCATTACATGGCAGCCATGCTTGGCTAATTGCTGCACTTCTGATGTTCGCTCTCTAACCTGTTGTTTACTGCTTGTTATTGAATTTGGGACAGAGGTACAGTTATTCTCTGCCCAGAATGTATTCCATGAAAGTGTCCTTGTAAATAGTGGTGTTGTGTATCCTTCCTAGATACAGCACACATAGGGCCACTATTGTCCAGTTTTATTTCTCTGAAAATAAAACCCTTGTTTTGGTGTAATAATCCACGTTTCCAAGAGCCATAGGCCAAGTTTTCTTTATGGACAACAGGATGAACGGTAAAAATAGAACAAATAATGATTTCCTGAGCAACAGGGGAGAAATGTACAGCGCTGATATTGACGTATTCAGATTCATTTTAGACAGTTCCTGCTTCCTGCTGTTAACGCAAATCATTGGGAGGGTGGAGTATGAAGATTGGGGTCACTGATTAGCTGCCCATTAGGACCGGGTTGGTGTGCATGCGGCAAAAATTATAAAGAGAAGGTTTTACTTCAGCTTTTCCTCTAAAAATTAAGTGAACGGATGTACCAATTTATAGAGGTCTGTGAAATCAGGAAACCTTCCTGGAAAGAAGTGATGGCTCAAAGGTTATCACAAGTGGAAACTGGATATGTGAAAGAGCGTTCTAGTAAATCCAATTACAGCAGTCTTCTCCGAAATGGTGTTTAAATAACTTGTGACCTCACAGATTGTCCTAGAACAGGATTTCCCTTTATCGGTATATTCTCATGATAGAAGGGTGTAAAAGTTACTAGGATTCCGCTAAGTCCAGCAGAGAACCGCAAGCTTTACCTTGAGAGCCACATTCCGTAACGAGAGCAGGTCGAAAGCCACATCCAGAGGCCACAAAACCAGTATGACAGCCACATCTTCCCTACAGAAATCACATCCAGGGGTTACCACCTTACCCATTGTATCAAACACTCCCGCCACACTATCATATCAAGCTGCAAGCACCATCTCTATCTGGAAGTATCCTCTTACAGTTGTGCTCAAAAGTTTACATACCCGGCAGAATTTTTGCTTTCTTAGACTTTTTTTCCGAGAATATGAATGCTAACACCAAACCTTTGTCTCCACTTATGGTTAGTGGTTAAGTGAAGCCATTTATTGTCAAACTACTGTTTTTTCTCTTTTTAAATCATAATGACAACCCAAAACATCCAAATGACCATGATTAAAAGTTCACATACCCCATTTCTTAATACCATGTATTGTCCCCTCTAACATCAATGACAGCTTGAAGTCTTTTGTGGTAGTTGTGGGTGAGGTTCTTTATTTTCTCATATGGTAAAATTGCCCACTCTTCTTGGCAAAAAGCCTCCAGTTTCTGTAAATTCCTGGGCTGTCTAGCATGAACTGCACGCTTGAGATCTCCCCAGAGTGGCTCAATGATATTGAGGTCAGGAGACTGAGATGGCCACTCCATCGACTTGGACGTTCCAACATGACAACTATCCAAAACACAAGGCAAAGTATATCCCATGCGCAGCTTCCGGGCTGATTGCAAATTTGCCTCCAGTATTTGCTGATAACATGCCGCATTCATCTTTCCTTCAACTTTGACCAAGTTTCCTGTGCCTTTTGTAACTCGCACATCCCCAAAACATCAGCGATCCATCTCCGTGCTTTACAGTAGGAATGGTGTTCAATCTTGGTCTCTTCACTCCAAATATATCTTGTTCCAGAAGTTTTAAGGCTTGTCTCTGTGCTGTTTTGCATATTATAGGCGAGATACTTTGTGGCATTTGCACAGTAATGGCTTTCTTCTGGCGACTTGAACGTGCATCATTAGAGTCAATGACCCATTCAGAGCACACTTCTGAGTGACATTTTCCAGGGCTTCAGATGGAGCCCCCAACATGAGGATCAAATGCAAAATGTACATACAATTGCTTCTCAGAAAATTACAATATCCCCAAAGTGTTAATTTTTCAGTTCATCAATACAGAAATTGAAACTCGTATATTATATAAGTCATTACAAGCAGAGTGATCTATTTCAAGTATTTTATTTCTGTTAATGTTGATGATTATGGCTTACAGCCAGTGAAAACCCAAAAGTCATTATTAGTGATGAGCGAGTATGCTCGTTGCTCAGGTTTTCCCGAGCACGCTCGGGTGATCTCCGAGTATTTGGAAGTGCTCGGACGTTCCAACATGACAACGATCCAAAACATAAGGTCAAGTCAACCATGTAAACTTTAGAGCACAACTGTACACTTCAGTAGGCCAACATTTTGGATTTTAAAATCATTTTTCAAGATGGTGTTGTATTCTAATTTACTGAGATAATGACTTTTGGGTTTTCATTGGCTGTAAGCCATAATCATCAACATTAGCAGAAATAAACACTTTAAATAGATCACTCTGTTTGTAAAGGCTCTATATAATGAGTTTCACTTTTTGTATTGAAGAACTGAAATTAACTTTTTGATGATCTAATTTAGTGAGATTTACTTGCAGATTCTTTGTGTCAAATTAAGGCCAACTAAAAATTGTGTGGCCCTGGCACTCTACAAAAGTTATTCAGGAATGGTTTGAAGATGAACGTGACAATGTTGAAGGTGTGAACTTCTTCAGGTCTGTTATTCAATCGATGTATGATCTGCCGAAAGTCCAGTCCATAGAGACCCTAGTTCACAACTTTCAGGCCTTACGGCTATGGACACTTGTGAGGATATTTTCTGGGTTTTTTTTTTTTTTAATGCATGGTTTTTTTTTTTGGTTTTTTTTGATAAAACATAGTTTTGCAGTTTTTAAAGTTGAACATAGTCTGAAGTCTATCAAGTTCAACATATAGCCTAACATGTTAATTCAGAAGACGACAAACACACCATGAGGCAGATGCTAATTGCCTCATGTTAGGGGAAATATTCCTTATCGACTCCACATTCAGCAATTAGACTGGTTCCTCATCACAGAATTTAGTACCCATAACCTGTAACCTATTTTTCCAAGACTGGCATCCTGGTCCTCCTTGTACTTTTGTAGTGAATTGACCATTACTGCATCATGTGGCAGAGAGTTCTATAATCTCACTGCTCTTACAGTAAAGAATCACCCAGCCAGCTTCTCAAAGTATGTATCTACTGACTCTTTTAAAATGTTCCTCCAAGAGAATGCATGGAGAAAAACAATAACACCACTAATGTAGCACTATAAGGCTATGTGCACACGTTGCGGATTTGTTGCGGATCTGCAGCAGATTTTCCGCAGATCCGCAAGTGTTTTACAGTACAATGATAACCAATGGTGAAAAAAATTGCTGTGCACATGCTGCAGAAAATTCCGCACGGAATCCGCAGCGGTTTATTTTCCGCAGCATGTCAATTCTTTGTGCAGATTCTGCTGCGTTTCTACACCCATTTCATTATAGAAAACCGCAGCGGTAAAAACGCAGGAAAATCCGCACTAAATCTGCACGAAAAACGCACTGATTTTTACCTGCGGATTCTGCCAATTCTGCACTTAGCCTTACAATAATGTATTGGTTTTGAAAGGGGAAGGGTTTGCATATGGTTTCATGAGCCTGCTTTATTTTTTTTCGTTCACAATTTTAAATGTGAAATAATTTTTCTCTTTCAACAGTAAGCCTTCTCCAGAGCTACTAATTGAATACTGCAGAAAAGTGGACTTTTTGAAGGGTCTGTTAGAAGCTGAAAAATTGGTAAGATCTGGGAATGGAGACTGTATGAAATTTCCAAACAGAAATCGCAGCGGCTGTGTGACACAGCAAATCGCGTCTCTCTCTAAGAACAGCAGCGCCTATGTTACAGTGATCATTGTTTTTATCTGAATTGGTATCCTGAATTTCTGTTGTCCTTCTGTCAGCTCTGTTGTACTGCTATAGCTTGCAAACACGAAATATGAAAAATATGAAAAATGAATTGCATCATTACCTTAGAAATATGAAAAATTGAGAAGTCTTAGCGCATAAGATGGCCAAATTATGTGAGCCTGATAGCCACGTCAAGGCTCTTCTCGTATATCAGGTCCTAACTAATGCCTATCCTCGCTTAGAAAAGTCTGTCTGCATGGGAACGTATGAATCCTCTCTTCAGACCAAAATCTACATCTCTGTGGAGGGGGATGAACCTGTTGTAATTAAAAAGCCTGTGACCACCAGGTGGAGTGCTCAGGTAGAAGGTAAATGAATACATATCAAAAAACTGACCGGCACATCCAAACATAGATTCAGTGTGAACAGGTGCTAAACCTAGAGTCACCAACTCCTATACATACAAGAGAAAAAGTAGCACACTGTAGCGCTATAGCTTGCAAACACGAAATATGAAAAATATGAAAAATGAATTGCATCATTACCTTAGAAATATGAAAAATTGAGAAGTCTTAGCGCATAAGATGGCCAAATTATGTGAGCCTGATAGCCACGTCAAGGCTCTTCTCGTATATCAGGTCCCTAACTAATGCCTATCCTCGCTTAGAAAAGTCTGTCTGCATGGGAACGTATGAATCCTCTCTTCAGACCAAAATCTACATCTCTGTGGAGGGGTGATGAACCTGTTGTAATTAAAAAGCCTGTGACCACCAGGTGGAGTGCTCAGGTAGAAGGTAAATGAATACATATCAAAAAACTGACCGGCACATCCAAACATAGATTCAGTGTGAACAGGTGCTAAACCTAGAGTCACCAACTCCTATACATACAAGAGAAAAAGGTAGCACACTGTAGCGCTATAGCTTGCAAACACAAATATGAAAAATATGAAAAATGAATTGCATCATTACCTTAGAAATATGAAAAATTGAGAAGTCTTAGCGCATAAGATGGCCAAATTATGTGAGCCTGATAGCCACGTCAAGGCTCTTCTCGTATATCAGGTCCTAACTAATGCCTATCCTCGCTTAGAAAAGTCTGTCTGCATGGGAACGTTTGAATCCTCTCTTCAGACCAAAATCTACATCTCTGTGGAGGGGTGATGAACCTGTTGTAATTAAAAAGCCTGTGACCACCAGGTGGAGTGCTCAGGTAGAAGGTAAATGAATACATATCAAAAAACTGACCGGCACATCCAAACATAGATTCAGGTGTTTGCAAGCTATAGCGCTACAGTGTGCTACCTTTTTCTCTTGTATGTATATGAGTTGGTGACTCTAGGTTTAGCACCTGTTCACACTGAATCTATGTTTGGATGTGCCGGTCAGTTTTTTGATATGTATTCATTTACCTTCTACCTGAGCACTCCACCTGGTGGTCACAGGCTTTTTAATTACAACAGGTTCATCACCCCTCCACAGAGATGTAGATTTTGGTCTGAAGAGAGGATTCATACGTTCCCATGCAGACAGACTTTTCTAAGCGAGGATAGGCATTAGTTAGGACCTGATATACGAGAAGAGCCTTGAAGTGGCTATCAGGCTCACATAATTTGGCCATCTTATGCGCTAAGACTTCTCAATTTTTCATATTTCTAAGGTAATGATGCAATTCATTTTTCATATTTTTCATATTTCGTGTTTGCAAGCTATAGCGCTACAGTGTGCTACCTTTTTCTCTTGTATGTATATGAGTTGGTGACTCTAGGTTTAGCACCTGTTCACACTGAATCTATGTTTGGATGTGCCGGTCAGTTTTTTGATATATAAAGCTCTGTTGTACTGGCACTCGCCATACACACACAAACACCACACGCTGACTAGCTGCTGGCTACATGGAAGTTGAAGCACTGTGAGCGGACAATTGCAAATATGTTTATAAAGAGACAGAATTCAGCTTTGCTGTACTGGATTGGTACAGCTGATGGCAGTTTGAAAAGACAATTGTAGAGCAAATGTGTTTTTAATGAGACAAAGTTCACTTCTGTACTGTGTACTACTGTACTGTGATAGTTCTATCAATACAATCAAGCTCGTTCTGCTTCCCTATAATGACAAGGAACAATCAGCTTGGTAACACAATGACATGTTTGTTACCTGTGCATAGATGACATGTGGGAACACCTCTTTAAAGCAAATCTCTTTAGCATGTTTTTGCTATTTAATCTGAGAGCAGCATGATGTAGGGCAAGTGAGCCTGATGCCAAGTATGTGGCACTTATTAGGCTGTATTGTAGTTTTAATACAATAAGTATTTTATCAGCAGGAGATTATTACTGGTTGCCTAAATCTCACTTGCAGGGCAGTCAGGCTATAATCTGTGTAACCCAACTCACACCACTGATTAGCAGCTTGTTAATGTACACTGTTCACAGGAAGCTGCCAATCAGTAGTGTGGGTGGGGTTGTACACAGCTTAGCATTATGACCACATCTACAACAGATAAAACAGGAATTCTATCAAAACTGCCCCAGGCAGTCCAGTGAGTGATACATGTGCTTCTCACAAAATTAGGATATCATCAAAAAGTTAATTTATTTCATTTCTTCAATACAGAAACTGAAATGCATATATTATATAGAGTCATTACAGAGTGATCTATTTCAAGTGTTTATTTCTGTTAATGTTGATGATTATGGCTTACAGCCAATGAAAATCCAAAAGTCATTATCTCAGTAAATTAGAATAATTAACAAAAAACACCCTCAAAGGCTTCCTAAGAGTTTAAAAAGGTCCCTTAGTCTGTTCCACTAGGCTCCACAATCATGGGGAAGACTGCTGACTTGACAGATGTCCAGAAGGCAGTAATTGGCACACTCCACAAGGTGGGTAAGCCACAAAAGGTCATTGCTAAAGAAGCTGGCTGTTCATAGAGTGCTGTATCCAAGCATATTAATGGAAAGTTGACTGGAAGGAAAAAGTGTGGTAGAAAGAGGTGCACAAGCAACCGGGATAACCGCAGCCTTGAAAGGATTGTTAAGAAAAGACCATGCAAAGATTTTGGTGAGATTCACAAGGAGTGGACTGCTGCTGCTGTCATTGCTTCAAGAGCCACCACACAGACGTATCCAGGACATGGGCTACAAGTGTCTCATTCCTTGTGCCAAGCCACTCATGACCAATAGACAACACCAGAAGTGTCTTACCTGGGCCAAGAAGAAAAAGAACTGGACTGTTGCTCAGTGGTCCAATATGTTGTTTTCAGATGAAAGTAAATTTTGCATTTCATTTGGAAATAAAGGTCCCAGAGTCTGGAGGAAGAGTGGTGAAGGCACACAATGCAAGCTGCTTGAGGTCTAGTTTGGAGTTTCCACAGTCAGTGATGGTTTGGGGAGCCATGTCATCTGCTGGTGTAGGTTCACTGTGTTTTATCAAGACCAAAGTCAGCGCAGCCGTCTACCAGGAAATTATAGAGCACTTCATGCTTCCCTCTGCCGATAAACTTTTGGAAATGTCATTCTCCAGCAGGACTTGGCACCTGTCCACACTGCCAAAAGTACCAACACCTGGTTTAAAAACAACAGTATCACTGTGCTTGATTGGCCAGCAAACTCGCCTGACCTTATACCTGTGAGAAATCTATGGGGCATTGTCAAGAGGAAGATGAGAGACACCAGACCCAACAAGGCAGACGAGCTGAAAGCTGCTATCAAAGCAACCTGGTCTTCCATAACACCTCAGCAGTGCCACAGGCTGATCGCCTCCATGCCACACTGATGCAGTAATTGATGCAAAAGGAGCCCCGACCAAATATTGACTGCATTTACTGAACATACATTTCAGTAGGCCAACAATTCAGATATTAAAATCATTTTTCAAGCTGCTGTTATAAAGTATTCTAATTTACTGAGATAATGACTATTGGGTTGTCACTGGCTGTAAGCCATAATCATCAACATTAACAGAAATAAACACGTGAAATAGATCACTCTGTTTGTAATGACTCTAATGAGTTTCACTTTTTGTATTGAAGAACTGAAATATACTTTTTGATGATCTAATTTTGTGAGACGCACGTGTACATCGTTGGAGTCGGGATCTCTTGTTCCATATTTTGATGCTCTCAGATTACATAGCAAAAACTTTGTCAGATTTCCTTTAATAGCATCAGTTTAAGGTTCAGTTTGCATTTTGCAGATGTATGCACAATGTTACCATATAGGTTTGATATAGAGACATCATTAAACATCTGTTAGAATTTGTCCATATTTTCACTGTAAATGTGGATAGAATTCTGAAAGCCCCAATTTTTAGGTAGAAGTTATTTTCAGCATGGAATATTTCCACATTGATAACATACGCTATTCCCATTTCACAATGTGTGAACCTTATTCACTCCTGTATTTAATGACGCTTTGATTTTTGCATAAATGTCTGGGGAAGTTGCTTCCTGTATATTTCAAGATTTCCTGTTCTCACAGTAGATGTGATCTTTTGTTCTATAGTTCATTCCTGAATTTAAATCTGCTTTTTTTTTTTTTCATTATGTTGTGCAGCGTAAGCTTTTATTAAGAACCTGATACATGCTGCCCAATCCGTGGGCAGCATGCATAGGCACTAGCTGTGTGATCTCGGCCAGATATGTTTTACTTTTAAACACTGCTGCGTTTCATAGAAAAACATACGGTACTTTTAATACCCGCCAGGGACCGAGCAGCACAGCAGACTAGTCCGCCAGGCAGGTACCTGGCAGCTTCTCCCAACACGCTGCCAGTGATTGACAGGTTTCTGCCTATACTCACACGTAGGCAGAAACCTATTAACCCAGGTCATTGGGCAAGAAGAAGCTCCCCAAAGAAGACATTAGACAAACACATCAAGTTTATGCAAAGGCTCAACATTTAGTGTTCACACTGTTTGTTTTTTCTAGAGTTCTGCTCTGGCATGCTGGATATTAACTCCTGGGTCAAATGTTTTGTTCACCAAGCCACTTGGTTATCACTTTTGCCTTATGAAATGGTGCTCCATCATGCTGAAAAAGCTATTGTTCATCACCAAATTGGTCCTGGATCATTGGGATATGTAGCTCTTGGGTGATGTCTAGATACCACTCTTAATTCATGAAATGCAGCCTCACGCAATAATTAGGTCTCGGGATGCTCTACTCTGTCCATGACACAGCACTCGTAGTAGCACTCACCTTTTATCCAGACAATCAATTTTCCAGAAGACCCAGACAGTCAGAATGGGGCTTCATCAGAGAAAATAACTTTACTCCAGTCCTCTGCCGTCCAATCCATGTACTTCCTTTACAATGTCAGTCTGTCTTTTTTCTTGGTGAGAAGTGGTTTCTCTGGTACCCTTCTTGAAACCTCCAAAAGCCTTTGCTGAGCTCTGTGCTATGCCAACCGTAAAGCATCCAGAGACTATGTATGGGACTGCTTTGCATCCATGGGCGGAACTCGCTCACAATTTTACCTAAGAACACTATCATGAATAAACAATGATATCTAAACATCCTTCAAGAGCAACTTCTACCAACGATCAATGAGCAATTTGGTGAAAAATGCTTTTTCCGAATGATTGATCACAATGTCACAAGGCAAAAGTGATAACCAAATAGCTCGGTGAACAAAACATTGTGATTTTTAATCCATGGCCATAAAATTCCCTAGATCTCTATTCCATTGACTTGTGGTCAATCCTCAAGTGGGTGGACAAATACACAGAAATTGTAATAAACTGCAACTGCATATAAACATACTCTAAGAGTCTGCGGTATCCTCTCATGTGCCCTAAGAGCAAAAGGATCTGCCATTGAAATTCCCAATGGCTCGATTTCTCTCCCTGACATTATCTGTTAGGGGCGATTTTGAAAGGCTTCATCGAAATTAGAGTGTTCAGAAGATTTAGTTCTTGTGTGTGCGGGCTTTTTGCCAGCTGTTTGCTGAACACTCATTGCGCCAACAGATATCTTTTCTGACTCCCATATACACATGAATGTTCAGGTTGGCTAAGTGGGGAGAGTGAATCTGTAGCTGTGATTTATCTCCCAGAAGAATTAAGTACCTTATATACTCGAGTAAAAGCCGAGGCACTTAATTTTTCCACGGAAAACTGGGTAAGCTTATTGACTCGTGTATAAGCCGGGTATGCATTGTCCCCTCATCCCTGTCCTGCTATGTGTGGCACCCCCGTCCTGTCCTGGTATATGTGGCTCCCCCTGTTGTATGCATGGCTCCCTGGTCCCCTCTTTGTATGCATGGCTGGGTTCACCCCCCATACTTGTATGCATGACTGGGCTCACATACCCCCATCTTTGTATGCATGGCTGGGCTCACACCACCCCATCTTTGTATGCATGGCTGGGCTCACACCACCCCATCTTTGTATGCATGGCTGGGCTCACACCACCCCATCTTTGTATGCATGGCTGGCTCACACCACCCATCTTTGTATGCATGGCTGGGCTCACACCACCCCATCTTTGTATGTATGGCTGGGCTCACACCACCCCATCTTTGTATGCATGGCTGGTCTCACACCACCCCATCTTTGTATGCATGGCTGGCTCACACACCCCATCTTTGTATGCATGGCTGGGCTCACACACCTCCATCTTTGTATGCATGGCTGGGCTCACACCACCCCATCTTTGTATGCATGACTGGGCTCACACACCCCCATCTTTGTATGCATGGCTGGGCTCACACACCTCCATCTTTGTATGCATGGCTGGGCTCACACCACCCCATCTTTGTATGCATGGCTAGGCTCACACACCCCCATCTTTGTATTCATAGCTGGGCTCACACCACCCCATCTTTGTATGCATGGCTGGGCTCACACCACCCCATCTTTGTATGCATGGCTGGGCTCACCCCCCATCTTTGTATGCATGGCTAGGCTCACACCCCCCATCTTTGTATGCATGGCTGGGCTCACACACCCCCATCTTTGTATGCATGGCTGGGCTCACACACCCCATCTTTGTATTCATAGCTGGGCTCACACCACCCCATCTTTGTATGCATGGCTGGGCTCACCCACCCCATCTTTGTATGCATGGCTGGGCTCACACCCCCCCTCATCTATGTATGCATGGCTGGGCTCACACCCCCCCATCTATGTATGCATGGCTGGGCTCACCCCCCCATCTTTGTAAGCATGGCTGGGCTCACCCCCCCCCCCATCTTTGTATGCATGGCTGGGCTCACCCCCCCCCATCTTTGTATGCATGGCTGGGCTCACCCCCCCTCTTTGCATGGCTGGCTCGCCCCCGCATCTTTGTATGCATGGCTGTGCTAACCCCCCCCCCCCCGCCATCCTAATCACCCTCCTCGCGCGGTCTTTAATCCCTGCATCTCCAATGGTAGCTGCCATCTTCTTCCTGTGCTGAGCGGTCACGTGGTACTGCTCATTAAGGTAATAAGTATGCGCTCCACGTCTATGGGAGTGGTGACTCGTGCATATTCATTGCCTTAATGAGCTGTACCACGTGACCGCTCTGCACAGGAAGAAGATGTCAGCGCCAAGACGATCGGAGATGCAGGGACCTCACGATGAGGGCGAGTATGATGTCTTCAAGAAGTCGGCGGCTGCAGCTGTCACTGTGCCACAACCGCCGGCTCCTGCCGGTGCTCCGCCCCTCCCCGCCGGCTTTCTGGGTCCGTGACTCATGTAATGTATAAGCCGAGGAGGGCATTTTCAGCACAAAAAAAGGTGCTGAAAATCTCGGCTTATACACGAGTATATACAGTACTAGGAATTTAAATTCAAACTGTTGGATCTTTATCTCTCCCAACATCTTTTACCAACTCTCCCCTGGCATTATCTGTTGGAAAAGTCAGAGGCCACCAGACACATTAAGTTATTAACTAGTCTCACCAAAATGATCGGCCTGTTTAATGTGTATGTGGGCCTTTAGTCTGTTTCTAAAGTTTTACACAGGTATCATTGTTTTTACCTTGTTAACTTTTCATTTCAGGATAAGTTAATGAATCAGATAGCTTTAAAGATAAAGTTGTGACATACTAAGTCAGGCATGAAGAATGTCTGGTTAAAGCATTTGAAGATGAGAAGTTACCAACAATTATTAACAGATCATGTATCTTTATGGAAAAATACAATGCATGTTAGTAGAATGAATAATTCTGTGTGTAGTGTGTTTGTAAGGGTATGCTTTTTCATATTCCTTTGTTAAACTAGAGGAGCAGTTTCAGTACTGGGGGGGCTTGTTAGTAAAATGATATGTAATTAATCAATATCTGGTGAAATGTAGTTCTGATCTCAAATTTGGAATACTATAAAGGGAACCTTCCTGCAGCAGTTTTAAGGGTCAGACACATGCTGTAATGTGTAAGCCAATGTTCAACAACACTTATATTGTCTCGATCCTTTGCTTAATTGTAGAGAAATCCATACTTATATCCATCTGTAAATAAGACTGTAAGTGCACTTGCGTTCCATGGCTCATCTTTATTCACACCGGACCCAAGCTCAAGTGATTGATTGACTGCATAAAACCAGGCAGTTATCTGTGATATCAGCTACAGACAACATTCTCTGTTTCACAAATCAATTGAACAGCAGGATGCTCTGGAGCACTGAAAGGGAGCTGTGGACCACAAGTGCACTTGCAAAACTAAGTTCACTTGCAGTAAAGTTTACATCTGGATAACCGTACAGATTCTCCAAGATGAAATACCAGATCTAACATTTCACAAAATTTTTATGTTGAACTGGGAACATGATGTAATGGTGGCTGTTTTTTTTTTATTTCACGTCTGTTGTAGAGATAATAGCAATCAAAGTATTGGGCCCTTAATGAGTTAATTTTCTGTAAGTCCCAAGTGAGTTTTATCTGATAGTTCAATGGGCTGTGTAATTTTTCCCTGTATGATTCTGACCAATCCTAAGCAGGCAACAACACTCCCACAATAGCTTAGAGCAAATTTTTAGAGTGTGAGATGTAAGGATACAGCTCTGAACTCTTGGGTTATCATCATATGTAAGTCAGTGTGGTGTAAGGGCCAGCACAGCTGAGTTTAACTGTGTCACATTACAAACCCTGCTTACAAACTCTCTTCCTTTTATAGCATGGTCAGGACTGCTGTACTGCCCCTTCTCCCAAACTAGCTCACGCAGGAGGTTAGACCAGGAGATCAGAGCTGCATCATTACATCTCAAACACTGAGAAACTTGCTCTATCTAAGCTATTGTGGGGACGTGTTATTCTTTGCTTTGAGTCTTGCTGCCGTTTTATGATTGGTCAGTGTCATATAGTTCATGTCCCCAGTGAAAACTTTCACTTAATCATAAAAAAGAAAAACAAATGTATTAAACCAAGTTACTTCAGGTTATTTTTTACTTCAGAACTGTAAGTGTTTACTGTCTTTTCAAAATAGTTGGCCCCAATTTACTAGTTTTTGCCAAGATTCTGGTGTAAAACGGGTTTAAATGTTGCATAAATCTGTAACCATTTTAACGCCAGTCTTGTCCAGCACCACCAACTGTTAGGAAAGTAGGTAGATCTTAGCTACAAGGGGGCATCATTTTTGATGTTACAAAAGTGCTGTAAATTTAGACAGAAATGTACTCAAGTTGGTGACTGGAGTATATTTCTTGCGGCAATGCAAAGCTGCTTTTAGATGCGCCAAATTCATTAAGAGGAAAACGCCTTTTAATTAATCTTTCAACATACCCGGCGTACTCTTCATCATGACTGGCCTACATAAATCACCAGTCATGATGTATCGAGGCCTTGGGCTTTTCTGGTAGGCAATGCTGTGACTAAGAAAATTGCATAGTTCTTTATTTACCCAGTTTAGTTTTCTGGTGTCTTCCTTCTTTCTACCTTTATGTCTAGTGCCTGCTGTCAAGTGTAATCTGTCGCCAGCAGTAGAGATGTAGATGGGTCTTTGTATCTCTGCTGCTGCTCTTTTAAAACTGCATACAGTCATTACATGGAGGTGGGTTTTCAGTGTCTAACAGCCAAGCCATTGGATGTATGCTTGAAAGTGTTTAATCAGAATGTGAGAGTATTATTATTATTATTATTATTATTATTATCATCATCGTTAGCTGGATTTTTTTCTGTTTACATGAATTGAGATTTTGTATGCTTTGTTCCAGTCAAATCCAGAAATTATACAGAATTACTACTTGTGTCTACAGCATATTCTCTGCATTATTAGAAGTGTGACCATTTGGTACGCTGTTTTATTAGATTTAGGCCATACTTAGTAACCAGCTGGTGTAATTTGTCTGCAGTCCTCACCTACTGAAAAAGCCCTGGCTAATCAGTTTCTTGCTCCGGGGCGCACACCTACAATCAGCAAGGAGCGTACACCAGTGACCAAGACTGTCCATCTTCAGACTCAAGCACGTTACACTGGGGAGATGAGGAACGAGCTGCTGGAAAAGGTAAGTGCTAGGAGGCTAATAGCAATGGCTGATCACAGGAAGCGTCTTGTAAACACGCAGCAGCAATACACAGTGTTTAGCCCTCAACAACTATAATTACCTGTGTGTGCTGCACCATACATCTGGATAATCTCGCTCTAATCTCATTTCTTGGTGTGATGTCTTTTTTACTTCATCAATTTAGCAATACAAACATTAGATTAGCTTATTCACCTGCAGTCACATTTTGCAAGCTTGACATTAAGCCCCCGTCACACACAGTGATCTCGCTAGCGAGATCGCTGCTGAGTCACTAGTTTTGTGATGCAACAGCGATCTCCCCAGCGATATCGCTGAATGTCCTGGACATTTTTTTGATCGTTGGTCTCCCGCTGGCCAGCACGCATCGCTGCATGTGGAAGGCAGGAGACCAGCGATCAGCTGGTACCCAAGGTACACATCGGGTTTCCAGGTGCCGCGCAGCACCTGGAAACCCGATGTGTACCTTGGTTACCAGCTCCCTGCACCAGCGGGCTGGTATCCAACGTACACTGCGGGTAACTAAGCGACGTTACCCGCAGTGTTGCTGTCCTGATCACTGCCTGAGCTGCCTGTTTGGCAGCTCCCCAGCGATTATGTAGCGACACACCAGCGATCCTGACAAGTGCATATCGTTGTCGTGATCGCTGGTGTGTCGCTATGTGTGACAGGGCCCTTAGCCTGCACAGAAACTAAGTACCAAGGAGTGTCATTTTCAGCACATTGGCATTGTAAATGGGTGTATGTTTACCCACTTTATTATTTCACATCTTATTCCATGGCATCAATCCTACTACTCCCTTCTGTGGTGTGGGGGTAAATCACAAAGCTGATCCCTTTCTGATTTTGTAAGTTTGCCCACTGACAAAAACATGAACAGTCTATAATTTTAAGGATAGGTTAATTTTAACATTGAGAGATAGAATATCAAAAATAAAATCCAGAAAATCACATTTTCTAACTTATATAAATTTGTTTGCATTTTGCAGTGAGAAATAAGTATTTGATCCCCTACCCACCATTAAGAGTTTTGGCTCCTACAGACCAGTTAGATGCTCATAATCAACTCGTTATCTGCATTAAAGGCAACTGTCTTACATAATCACCTGTATAAAAGACTCCTGTCCACAGACTCAATTAATCAGTGAGACTCTAACCTCTACAACATGGGCAAGACCAAAGTGCTTTTTAAGGATGTCCAGGACAAGATCATAGACCTGCACAAAGCTGTAATGGGCTAAAAAACCATAAGTAAGACGCTGGATGAGAAGGAGACAACTGTTGGTGCAATAGTAAAAAAAATGGAAGAAATACAAAATGACTGTCAATCGACATCGATCTGGGGTCACCATGCTAAATCTCACCTTGTGTTGCATCCTTGATCATGAGGAAGGTGAGAGATCAGCCTAAAAATACACAGGGAGAACTTGTTAATGATCTCAAGGCAGCTGGGACCACAGTCACCAAGAAAACTATTGGTAACACATTATGCCGTAAAGTGCCTGCAATTTCCCCCTACTCAAGAAGTCACATGGCCAGACCCGTCTAAAGTTTGCAAATGGAACACCTGGATGATTCTGTGAGTGATTGGGAGAAGGTGCTGTCGTCAGATGAGACAAAAATTGAGCTCTTTGGCATCAACTCAACTCTCCATGTTTGGAGGAAGAGAAATGCTGCCTATGTGTTGTGAACACGTTGGAGTCGACTTCGGAGCTGGGGCTCCCTTCGGTGGTTGCTGAGGGTAATGAACCAATTGCTGAATGGCTTTCAGCTGGGTCCGAATGGTTTGATATAAGTGACCTGAACTCCCATCAGCCTTGCCGGTAATCAATTGTTCTTCCAGGTCTTGGTTGGAGCTCAGCTTGCATTCCTGCTTTCATTCAGATAAGTGAATTGCTGTTTTTTTTTCCCCCTGGTTGGATTTTCCTTGCTGGTTTGCTGCCTTGCAGTGGACTTCAGCCTGGTCCCCTTTTGGGGCCTGCGGCTGCATTTGTGCTCAGTTTGTGTTTGCACTTTTGCTCTGTTCCTGTGTCACTTTTTATTTGCTGAATTGCTGTGTGTTACACCAGAGATCTGATTTAGGTGGTAGAGATCGTGTGATGTCAGGTTTTTTGTTAATCAGAAGTGTTGGTATTTTTTGTCAGGGTTTTTTGGGTTGCAGTCAGAATTCTTTCCTATACTTTTCTATCTAGACAGAATTGGGCCCCAGCGTTTGCTCTTTCTATTTTCTGTCTGTGTTTGTATTTTCTTCTTGTCTAACCGCCATTACTTGTTTGGGGGCTTCCTATTTCTTTGGGGGTTCTGCTACGGGGCGGTTAGCTTTGATCTTTCTGCCTTTAGGTGTAGCTATCTCTCCGTCTGTGACGAGGCATCTAGGATCACCGTAGGTACGCTCCACGGCTACTTCTAGTGTTGCGGTTAGTTTAGGGTTCTGCAACCCAGTAGTTTCCAGCCTCTCTGTTGTATTGCTACTTTGGCTATTTTTGCTATTTCTCCTCAGCTACCGAAACATAACAGTATTACCAGTCAAACTGAAAATTATATGGTACTCAACAGAAGGGAAAAAATAGTAAAAAAGAAAAAAGGGAATTGTCAGAAATATTTTTTTTTCTGTTTGTTGCATTTTTTCCCTCTTTTTCTCTGGGTGCTGAGGAGGAATTTTTTTTTTTTGTCCTCAATGGAGTTTGCACAGTTGTCTGGCCGTTTGGAGCGGCTTGCCACTGAGGTTCAGAGTATTGCTACCTATCTTGCTAGGTTGCCGGTTGTGGAACCTAGGATCCCCATACCAGATTTATTTTTGGGGATCGGTCTAAATTTCTGAATTTCAAAAATAACTGCAAGTTGTTTTTTGCCTTGAAGCCTAAGTCCTCAGGGAACGCAGCACAGCAGGTTCAAATTGTCATCTCTCTGCTGCTTGGCGACCCTCAGGATTGGGCTTTTTCCCTGACACCTGGGGATCCTGTTTTGAATGATGTTGATGTATTTTTTCAGGCACTGGGGTTATTGTACGATGAACCTAATGTCACTGATCAAGCTGAAAAGACCTTGTTGGCATTAAATCAGGGTCGTGAAGACGCTGAGCTGTACTGTCAGAAATTCCGAAAGTGGCAGTCCTGACCAAATGGAATGATGATGCTTTGGCAGCCCTTTTTCGGAAGGGTCTGTCAGAAAATGTAAAGGACGTTATGGTGGGATTCCCTGTTCCCTCTGGTCTCAGTGATTCTATGTCTTTGGCTATTCAAATTGACAGACGTTTGCGTGAGCGCAGAGGTATGCGTGAGATAGTGTTGCCTTGTGAGCCAGCTCCTGAGCCCATGCAGTGTGATGGAGTGACTTCTGGGGCTCAGCGTCATGAGTTTCGAAAGCGCAATGGGTTATGTTTCTATTGTGGTGACGCTTCTCATGCTATTTCCGTCTGCCCTAAGCTGGGAAGACGTTTTGCGCGCTCAGTTGTCTTGGGTAGTGTTCAGACTAAATTTCTGTTGACTGTTACCCTGATTTGTTCCCTGTCCACATTTTCGGCTCAGGCTTTTGTTGATTCAGGAGCAGCTATTAACCTGATGGATTTTGACTTTGCCAAACGTTGTGGGTTTCCCATGATACCCCTGCGGAAGTCTATTCCTTTGCTGGGCATTGATTCTACCCCTTTGGCGGAGAATAAACCCCAGTTTTCTACTCAGGTGATAATGAGGGTTGAACCAGATCATCAGGAGAGTTGCAAATTTCTGGTGTTGCATAATCTGCATGACATTATTGTACTGGGTTTCCCTTGGTTACAGACTCATAATCCTGTTTTGGATTGGAAATCTGTGTCTGTGACCAGTTGGGGCTGCCAATGTGTTAATACTAGGATAAATGGTGTGCACTCAGATCAAAGATCGAGATGCAGGTATAGTGGACTAGATCGTCCTAAATACTCAAATCATGAAGATATACCGCACACTCTGTGGAATTCCACAGAGTGTGCGGTATATCTTCATGATTTAATGTGTTAATACTGACAATCCTGTTTTTTTTGCCTCTCCCCAGTCTCAGGATGTCCTTGACTTTTTGACTGATTTTTCTGATGTGTTTAGTGAGAGTAAGTCTGCATCCTTACCTCCTCACAGGAGCTATGATTGCGCTATTGAGTTAGTGCCTGGTGGTAAATTTCCTAAAGGTCGCCTTTTTAATATATCTGTACCTGAACACGATGCTATGCGATCTTATATCAAGGAGTCTTTGGAGAAGGGTCATATCAAACCATCCTCTTCACCCTTGGGCGCTGGTTTTTTCTTTGTGGCCAAAAAGGATGGTTCATTGAGGCCGTGTATTGACTATCGCCTCCTGAATAAAATCACTGTTAAATATAAATATCCATTACCCTTGATTTCTGACCTATTTTCCAGAGTGAAAAGTGCTAGTTGGTTTACCAAGCTTGACCTTAGGGGGCGTATAACCTTATTCGCATTAAGCACAGGGATGAATGGAAGATGGCGTTTAATACCCCAGAGTGGCATTTTGAGTACCTAGTGATGCCTTTTGGGCTTACTAATGCCCCTTCCATCTTCCAATCCTTTATGAATGATATTTTCAGGGATTTTGTGGATAAATTTCTGATCGTTTATTTGGATGATATCTTGATTTTTTTCCAACGACTGGGACTCTCATGTAAAACATGTTCGGACTGTGTTCCAGATTTGAGAGAGAATGCACTGTATGTGAAGGGATCAAAGTGTCTTTTTGGCGTACAGAAGGTCTCATTTCTGGGATTCATTTTGTCTCCGTCTGTTATTGAAATGGACCCGGTCAAGGTTCAGGCCATCTGTGATTGGTTCAACCTACTACATTGAAGGCTCTTAAGAGATTTTTGGGTTTTGCCAATTTTTATCATAAATTTATTGGTAACTTCTCCGGTATTGTTAAACCATTGACTGATTTGACCAAAAAGGGTTCCGATGTGGTGAATTGGCCTCCTGAGGCAGTTTCTGCGTTTCAGGAACTTAAGCAGAGATTCATTTCTGCTCCTGTTCTACGGCAGCCTGATGTTTCTCTACCGTTTCAGGTGGAGGTTGATGCTTCTGAGATTGGGGCAGGTGCCGTTTTGTCCCAAAGGGATCCGGAGACCTCTAAAAGTAACCCTTGTGCCTTCTTCTCTCGAAAATTTTCTCCAACTGAACGTAATTATGACGTGGGTAATTGGGAGTTATTGGCCATGAAGTGGGCCTTTGAAGAGTGGAGACATTGGCTGGAAGGAGCCAAACATCAGGTGGTGGTCCTCACGGACCATAAGAACCTGGTTTATCTTGAATCAGCCAAGCGACTTAATCCTAGACAGGCCAGATGGGCCTTGTTTTTCACACGTTTTAATTTTGTGGTTTCTTTTCTCTAGGGCACTAAGAATGTTAAGGCGGATGCCCTCTCGAGGAGTTTCTTTGCGAATTATCCTGAGTTATCTGATCCTGCTGTTATTTTGAAAGAGGGTGTAGTTCTTTCCGCCATCTCGCCCAATTTGAGACTGGCTCTGGAGGGGTGTCAGCAGGATAAACCTGAACGCTGGCTGCCCTGTTGGGAAATTGTTTGTCCCAGACCAGTGGAAGAAGAGTGTGATGTCTGAGATTCATTGTTCCGCGTTGGCTGGTCATCCCGATATTTTTGGTACCAGTGACTTGGTGAGTCGGTGCTTTTGGTGGCCTACTTTGTCTCGTGACTTCAGGGACTTTGTGCAGTCCTGTGGGACTTGCTCTCGTTCCAAGCCTTGCTCTCGCTCTAGTGGTTTGTTAATGCCATTACCTGTGCCCAAGAGGCCATGGACCCATATCTCTATGGATTTTATTTCCGACCTCCCTGTCTCTCAGAGAATGACCGTTATCTGGGTAATCTGTGATAGGTTTTCCAAGATGATACATCTTGTGCCATTACCTAAGTTGCCTTCCTCCTCCGAATTGGTGCCTTTGTTCTTTCAGCACGTGGTTCGGTTACATGGCATTCCGGAGAACTTTGTGTCTGACAGAGGAGTCCAGTTTGTTTCCAGATTTTGGAGAACATTTTGTTCTAGACTTGGTGTTCAGTTATCTTTCTCCTCTGCATTTCACCCTCTGAACAATGGACAAACCGAGAGAACAAACCAGACCTTGGAGACTTATTTGAGATGCTTTGTGTCTGCTGATCAAGATGACTGGGTCTCTTTTTTGCCTTTGGCGGAGTTTGCTCTTAATAATAGAGCTAGCTGTGCCACCTTGATGTCTCCATTTTTCTGCAGTTCTGAGTTTCACCCTCGATTGTCTTCAGGACAGGCAGAGGCTTCCGTCTGTCCGGGGGTTGACACTATTGTGGAGCGAATGCAGCAGATTTGGGACCAGGTAGTGGAGAGGTTGTCTCTCTCTCAGGAGAAGGCCCACGGTTTGCCAACCGGCATAGGACTGATGGTCCTCGTTTTAAAGTGGGGGACTTGGTTTGGATGTCCTCAAGAAATATCCCTATGAAGGTTTCATCTCCAAAATTTAAGCCAAGGTTCATTGGACCTTATAAGATCATGGAAATTCTTAATCCGGTTTCCTTCCGTTTGCTTCTTCCAGGGACATTTAAGATCCATAACGTGTTGCACAAGTCCTTATTGAAGAGGTTTTGTCGAGCCAGTGGTTCCTATGGCTGCGCCTCCTGACCCTGTTTTGGTTGAGGGCAATTTGGAGTATGTGGTTGAGAAAATATTGGATTCTCGTTTTTCTAGACGGAAACTCCAGTATTTGTTTAAGTGGAGAGGTTATGGTCAAGAGGACAATTCTTGGGTGTTTGCTTCGGACATCCATGCTAGGAGACTGATCTGTGCCTATCATCAAGCTCATCCTGATCGGCCTGGTTGCGCAAGTGAGGGTTCGGTGACCCCTCCTCAAGGGGGGGGGTACTGTTGTGAACACGTTGGAGGCGACTTCGGAGCTGGGGCTCCCTCCGGTGGTTGCTGAGGGTAATGAACCAATTGCTGAATGGCTTTCAGCTGGGTCCGAATGGTTTGATATAAGTGACCTGAACTCCCATCAGCCTTGCCGGTAATCAATTGTTCTTCCAGGTCTTGGTTGGAGCTCAGCTTGCATTCCTGCTTTCATTCAGATAAGTGACTTGCTGTTTTTTTTTTCCTCTGGTTGGATTTTCCTTGCTGGTTTGCTGCCTTGCAGTGGACTTCAGCCTGGTCCCCTTTTGGGGCCTGGCGCTGCATTTGTGCTCAGTTTGTGTTTGCACTTTTGCTCTGTTCCTGTGTCACTTTTTATTTGCTGAATTGCTGTGTGTTACACCAGAGATCTGATTTAGGTGGTAGAGATCGTGTGATGTCAGGTTTTTTGTTAATCAGAAGTGTTGGTATTTTTTGTCAGGGTTTTTTGGGTTGCAGTCAGAATTCTTTCCTATACTTTTCTATCTAGACAGAATTGGGCCCCAGGGTTTGCTCATTCTATTTTCTGTCTGTGTTCGTATTTCTTCTTGTCTAACCGCCATTACTTGTTTGGGGGCTTCCTATTTTTTTGGGGGTTCTGCTACGAGGCGGTTAGCTTTTATCTTTCTGCCTTTAGGTGTAGCTATCTCTCCGTCTGTGACGAGGCATCTAGGATCACCGTAGGTACGCTCCACAGCTACTTCTAGTGTTGCGGTTAGTTTAGGGTTCTGCAACCCAGTTTCCAGCCTCTCTGGTGTATTGCTACTTTGGCTATTTTTGCTATTTCTCCTCAGCTATCGAAACATAACACCTATGACTCAATGAACACCGTCCCCACTGTCAAGCATGGAGGTGGAAACATTATGTTTTGGAGGTGTTTCTCTCCTAAGAGAACAGGACTATTTCACTGCATCAATGGGAGAATGGATGGAGCCATGTCCTGTAAAATCCTGAGTGACAACCTCCTTTCCTCTGCCAGGACATTAAAAATGGGTCGTGACTGGGTCTTCAAGCAAGACAGTGACCCAAAACATATAGCCAAGGCAACAAAGGCGTGGCTCAAAATGAAGCTCATTAAGGTCATGGAGTGGCCTAGCCAGTCCCCAAAACCGTAATCCCATAGAACACTTATGGAGGGAGTTGAAGCTCCGAGTTGCCAAACGACAGCCTCAAAATCTTAATGATGTAGGATGATCTGCAAAGAGGAATGGACCAAAATTCCTCCTGACATGTGCGCAAACCTCAACAACTACGAAAAAGTCTGACTCCTGTGCTTGCAACAAGGGTTTTGCCACCAAGTATTAGGTCTTGTTTGCCAGAGGGATCAAATACATATTCATAATTTATACAATGTGATTTTCTGGATTTTGTTTTCGATATTCTATCTCTCGATGTTAAAATTAACCTATCCTTAAAATTGACAGTTCATGTCTCTGTCAGTGGGCAAACTTACAAAATCAGCAAGGGATCAAATAATTATTTCCTTCACTGTATGTGTGACATCTGATTGCATACCAAGTATTCCAAATTTTGTACTTATTACCTACAACAGACATGCGGCTTCTATTAAACCACCTACTTCCATGGTGTCGGGTGTTATTGGCATGTGCACATTGTAGATTCTGACTGGAGGAAACAAAGCCAAAAACAACAAATATGGAAACAAAGCGTAAAGAAACAGATGAGAATAAAGGAAATCTTTCAATTAATTTGTTCAAGTTGTGTTGCCCAAACCATGGGCAGCATGAATCAGACCCTGGCTTCAGGATTGCAGCCAGGAATGTAATTACGTGCTTGAAGAGCCAAGTTACTTATTTCAAGGAAATTCATAAACTGCATATTGACAACACATCAGGTAACAGCCCTCTTAAATGTTCAAATAGCTGAAATATCTCAACATCAGTTGTCCAAAGAAGACACTGAGAAGCAAGCCTTTATGGTCGAGTTGCTGCAAAGAAACCACTACTAGGAACCTCAAACAAGAAGAAATTACTTAATTGGGCCAAGTAACACAAGGATTGTACATTAGATCAGTGGAAAGCTGTCTTGTGGTGTGAAATCAAAATTTGAGATTTTTTTAAACCAACTGCCATGTTTTTGTGAGATGTACAAAAGGTGATAGGATAGTTTGTTGTGCTCACTGTTATGCATGGAGGGGAGGTTTGAAAGTGTAAGGGGCTTTATTGATAACACTGTTGGTGATTTCGTCCAATATCAAGGCACACTTCCCCAGCATTATGCAACCACATGCCATCCCATCTGGTTTGCACTTAGTGACTTCCAAAATCATTCAACCTCAACTCAATTGAAGTACCAGAAAACCCAATAGAGCTTCAAATAGAGAGTGCCAGCAGCCTCTAGTTTTTCGCAGCATTGCGAATATGGAGATGTAAACCGTTGTTTGGACACACTGCAAATATTTCTTGGGGAGCAGGTATTGTACATGGACTGACTACTGACTGACTGCTGACACTAGTCCTTTTTTCTTGTCCAGTTTGCCCATGCACGGAAGGCTCCGCAGTTCACCAGGAGAATTTCATTGCATTGAATTTGAACTGAGGTGAGCTCACTTCTGCACTATGAGACTTTTTCTCAATGTGCTAGCGGGGATCTCGCCGAGGTCACCGCAGTTCAGCCTGGCTGGAAACGCAGCCTCAGTGACCGGCATTTACCTCGATGACGTCACTGATGCTGTGCTCGCAGCAGCTCATTCACCAGTGGTTCTCAGCTTGGACTGTCGCATCTTGGCACCGTCCAGGTTGAAAACGATTTATCCCTAGACATTGATTACGGCTTGGGAGAGAACAACGGGATATGGTTGTGTTTTTTTTTTATTTTTGTTTTTTTTTATCAGAGACGAGGGCTTCAATGGAATGGGTGTTAGGTGAGTATAACTGTGTTTATTTTTAACCCCTTCACCCCCAAGGGTGGTTTGCATGTTAATGACCGGGCCAATTTTTACAATTCTGACCACTGTGTCTTTATGAGGTTATAACTCTGGAACGCTTCAACGGATCTTCGCGATTCTGAGATTGTTTTCTCGTGACATATTGTACTTCACGTTAGTGGTAAAATTTCTTCGATATAACTTGCGTTTATTTTTGAAAAAATGCAAATATGGCGAAAATTTTGCAATTTTCAAACTTTGAATTTTTATTCCCTTAAAACAGAGAAATGTGTCACACAAAATAGTTAAGAAATAACATTTCCCACATGTCTACTTTACATCAGCAAAATTTGGAACCAAAATTTTTTTTTGTTAGGAAATTATAAGGGTTAAAATTTGACCAGCGATTTTCTCATTTTTACAACAAAATTTACAAAGCCATTTTTTTTAGGGACCACCTCATATTTGAAGTCACTTTGAGGGGTCTATATGGCAGAAAATGCCCAAAAGTGACACCATTCTAAAAACTGCACCCTCAAGGTACTCAAAACCACATTCAAGAATTTTATTAACCCTTCAGTTGCTTCACAGGAGCTGAAGCAAAGTGGAAGGAAAAAATGAATATTTAACTTTTTAGCCACAAAAATGATCTTTTACAAACTTTTTTTTATTTTCACAAGGGTAAAAGGAGAAAATGGACAGATAAAGTTGTTGTGCAATTTCTACTGAGTACGCCAATACCCCATATGTGGGGGAAAACCACTGTTTGGGCACACGGCAGAGCTCATAAGGGAAGGAGCGCCGTTTGACTTTTTCAAACTAAAATTGGCTGGAATTGAGATTGGACGCCATGTCGCGTTTGGAGAGCCCCTGATGCGCCTAAACAGTGGAAATCCCCGCAAGTGACACCATTTTGGAAACTAGACCCCCTAAGGAACTTATCTAGATCTTTTGTGAGCACTTTGAACCCCCAAGTGTTTCACAAAAGTTTATAATGCCTGGGTGTGAAAAAAAAAAAAAAAAAACAATTTTCCACAAAAAATGATTTTTTAGTCCCAAATTTTTTATTTTTCCCAAGGAAATTGGACCCCAAAAGTTGTTGTCCAATTTGTCCTGAGTACACTGATACCCCATATGTGGGGGGGGGGAAACTGTTTGGGCGCACGGCAGGGCTTGGAAAGGAAGTAGTAACGTTTTTGAATGCAGACGTTGATGGGGTCATGTTCCGTTTGCAGTGCCCAGATGAGCCTAAACAGTGGAAACCCCCCACAAGTGACCCCATTTTGGATACTAGACCCCATAAGGAAATTATCTAGATCTTTGGTGAGCACTTTGAACCCCCAAGTGCTTCACACAAGTTTATAATGCCCGGGCATGAAAATAAAAAATCCTATTTTTTTCCCACAAAAATTATCTTTTAGTCACTAATTTTTTATTTTCCCAAGGGTAACAGGAGAAATTGGACCACAAAAGTTGTTATCCAATTTGTCCTGAGTACGCTGATACCCCATATGTGGGGGGAACCACTGTTTGGGCGCACGGCAGAGCTCGGGATGGAAGGAGCACCATTTGACTTTTTCCAACCAAAATTGGCTGGAATTGAGATTGGACGCCATGTTGCATTTGGAGAGTCCCTGATGTGCCTAAACAGTGGAAACCCCCCACAAGTGACCCCATTTGGGAAACTAGACCCCCTAAGGAACTTATCTAGATCTTTGGTGAGCAATTTGAACCCCCAAGTGCTTCACACAAGTTTATAACGCAGAGCAGTAAAATTAAAAAATCTTATTTTTTCCACAAAAATGATCTTTTCACCCCAATTTTTATTTTCCCAAGGGTAACAAGACTCCAAAAGTTATTGTGCAATTTGTCCTGAGTATGCTGATACCCAATATGTGGGGGTAAACCACTGTTTGGGTGCGTGGCAGAGTTTGGAAGGGAAGGAGCGCCGTTTGACTTTTTCAGCGCAGAATTGGCTGGATGCCATGTCGTGTTTGGAGAGCTCCTGATCTGCCTAAACAGTGGAAACCCCCGACAAATGACACCATTTTGAAACTAGACCCCTCAAAGAACTTATCTAGATGTGTGGTGAGCACTTTGAACCCCGAAGTGCTTCACAGAAGTTTATAACGTACAGCTGTAAAATAAAAAATCCTTTTTTTTTTACAAAAAATGATTTTTTCGCCCCCAATATTTTATTTTCACAAGGGTAACAGGAGAAATTGGACCCAAAAGTTGTTGTCCAATTTGTCCTGAGTACGCTGATACCCAATTTGTGGGAGAAAACTACTGTATGGGCACATGTTGGGGCTCGGAAGGGAAGTAGTGACGTTTTGGATTGCAGATTTTGATGGAATGGTCTGGGGCATCATGTCGCATTTGGAGATCCCCTGATGTGCCTAAACAGTGGAAACCCCCCACAAGTGACCCCATTTTGGAAAATAGACCCCACATGGAACTTATCTAGATGTGTGGTGAGCGCTATGAAGCCCCAAGTGCTTCACAGAAGTTTATAACGTACAGCCGTAAAAACAAAAAAATCATTTTTTTTTTTTTTACAAAAATGATATTTTCGCACCCAGTTTTTTATTTTCCCAAGGGTAACAGAATAAATAGGACAAATTGCACAATAACTCTTGGGGTCCAGAGTACGCTGATACCCCATATGTGGCGGTAAAACTATGTTTGGGCGCATGGCAGAGCTCAGAAGTGAAGGAGCACCGTTTGACTTTTTCAACGCAGAATTGGCTGGAATTGAGATCAGACGCCATGTCACATTTGGAGAGCCCCTGATGTGCCTAAACAGTGGAAACCCCCCAATTCTAACTTCAACCCTAGTCCCAACCCTAACCACAAACCTAACCCTAACACACCCCTAACCCTAATCCTAACTTTAGCGCCAACCCTAACTTTAGCCGCAACCCTAACCCTAATGGGAAAATGGAAATAAATACATTTTTTAAATGTATTATTTTTCCCTAACTAAGGGGGTGATAAAGGGGGGTTTGATTTACTATTTATAGCGGGTTTTTATAATTGGCAGCTGTCACGCTAAAAGACGCTTTTTATTGCAAAAAAATAGTTTTTGCATCACCACATTTTGAGAGGTATAATTTTTGCATATTTTGGCCCACAGAGTCATGTGAGGTCTTTTTTTTTGCGGTACGAGTTGACGTTTTTATTGGTACCATTTTTGAGCACGTGACATTTTTTGATCGCTTTTTATTTAGATTTTGGGAGGTTAGAATGAACAAAAATCAGCAATTCATGAATTTCTTTTGGGGGAGGCATTTATACCGTTCCGCGTGTGGTAAAAATTGATAAAGCAGTTTTATTCTTCGGGTCAGTACGATTACGGCGATACCTCATTTATATCATATTTTTTATGTTTTGGCGCTTTTATAGAAATAAAAACAATTTTATATAAAAAATTATTATTTTTGCATCGCTTTATTCTGCGAGCTTTAACTTTTTTAATTTTTCGCTGATGATGCTGTATGGCGGTTCGTTTTTTGCAGGACAAGATGACTTTTTCAGCGGTACCATGTCTTTTTGATCGCGTGTTATTCCTCTTTTTGTTCGGCGGTATGATGATAAAGCATTGATTTTTTTTTTTTCTTTTTAAAGGGGTTCACTAAAGGGGTTAACTAGTGGAACAGTTTTATAGGGGGGGTCGTTACGGACGCGGCGATACCAAATATGTGTACTTCTATTGTTTTGTTTTTTTTTTATTTACAAGAAAAATGAATTTTTGCGGGAATATTTTTTTTTTTTTTCCTTATTTTGGAATTTTTTTAAAACATGTTTATTTTATTTTTTTCACTTTTTTACTTTGTCCCAGGGTGGGACATCACTGTAAAATGTCAGATCGCTGGTGTGACAGTGTGCACAGCACTCTGTCACACCAGCGATCGCTCTGGCACTGCTCTCAGCAGGCACTGAGGAAGGCGCCTCCCTGCAGGACCGGCGGCCATCTTGGATCCGAGTCCTTGGAGGGAGGAAGGCCTCAGAACAGCGCGATCACATCACGCTGTTCTGAGGGTCTCAGGGGAGTGTGCAGGGAACCCCCTCCCTGCGCGATGCTCCCCTTTGCCACTGGTACACCGCAATCATGTTTGATTGCGGTGTGCCAGGGGTTAATGTGCCGGAGCCGCTCCTGACTCACAGTCCCGGGTGTCAGCTGTAATAATCAGCTGACACCCGGCGGCGATTAGCTGCGCTCCCCCCGGGCTGATCGCCTATGATGTACTATCCCGTCCATGGGCAGATTGGCACGGGTTTCATGGACGGGATAGTTTGTCTGATGTCAGAGAGGGGTTAAATAGAAATGTAAAAGTGTGTTTTGTTTTATTTCAAATAAAAGACTTTATTCTGGCTGTGTCTTTATTTACCATACAACTATAGGACTAGTAATTAATAGGGGTCTTATAGACGCCTCTCCATTACTAATCCGTGGGCTTGATGTCACCGGACAATACAAAGGTGACATCAACCCCACAAATGTTAACCCCACTTGCCACCACTACAGGGCAAGTGGGAAGAGCCAGACAAAGAGCTGCACTGTTTTTAGCGGCAACAGGCGTCGGCTAATGGGAGCAGTAGTCCCAACAGCCAACACAATGACCGGAGGTAAACGTTATACCTCTGATCATAGCTGCGGGCTCACGCTATCATATGATAGCGTGGGAACCGCGGCTGTCTGACCTTTGGTGATGATTTTACCGCCGATCAGAAGCGGTGTTTGCCACGCTGATGGAGTCTGTTTTTGGTGTCTGTGCCCGAACAGTCACTTCAAATGTGATGTGGTCCCTAAAAGAAATAAAAACAATGGTTTTGTAAATTTTGTTGGAAAAAAGAGAAATCGCTGGTGAACTTTTAACAGTGGGAAATGTTATCACTATTTTGTGTGACACATCGCTCTCATTTGAGGGCATAAAAATTAAAAGTTTGAAAACTGTGACATTTTCAATATTTTCTCCAAATTTCCGATTTTTTTTTTTTAATTTTCCCACAAATAAATGCAAGTCATATCGAAGAACCTTTACCACTATCATGATGTACAATGTGTCATTGAGAAACGGGATACGTTGAAGCGTTCCAGAGATAACCTCATAAAGTGACACTGTTTGAGATTGCAAACTGTGGTCTGATCATAAAGGTGAAAACATTCTTAGGGAGTGAAGGGATTAAATAATTTTTTTAAAAACTGATTTATTTTCTTTTTTTCCAGTTTCTATATCACTTTTTAGATATAAAAATTGTGATCTCAAGATTTATTTATTTTTTTAACTGGCAATTAATCCTTATATTCGGGTGTTATTTCCTGTTCTGTGTACATCACTTTTCAGAATCATCTTATTTTTTATTGTCAGCTTGCATATGATGGATAACACCTATATATGCAGTGCTCAGCATAAATGTGAAAATTATTTTAATTAATATCTCACTGAAAACTAGAACAATTTCCAAAATTTTTTCAAGATTCTTTCATAAAATTTTTTTTTTTAACCAGTAACTACTGGACAACTCCTAAAGAATGGCCCCAGTGTGCTGCCTAAAATAATAATAATAAAAAAAAAAAATATATATATATATATATATATATATATATATATATTATATATATATATACTTGCCTTCCGAACCAAAACCTCTCTTCCGTTCTGAGTCCTGTGTACACAAACAATAGTTTGTGACTGCTGCAGTTAATCAGAGGTTGTTAATCAGCATTGGTCTTCACAATTCTGTTACTGCTAAAGTCCACCTTTTTGTGTTTAATAATATGGGTGCAAATAAATATGGGAAGGTTCAAAACTGCAGATCAGTTCTAGTTCACATACTGTAAGTCTTCACCAGGTCATCATCATGACTTTTGACTGTCACCAGTGAAAAAGAGGAAGGTAGTTTTCCCACCACAGGAAAGCAAAACATAATGGCTGTTGCAAAACCTATAGTAATTGGCTTAAAATACAAAAGTAAACTACATAGTTTGATGCAATAAGTTCATATTTAAGATTTGAAAACATATGGTAAATTTACAGGCTATCATCATACCATTGAATAACTTACGGTAGTTGATCCTCCTAAAACATGAATTTGGTTACAAAAAATGAAAAAAAACCACCCTGGATAATAGCTTGCAAACAATACAGCTAGGGTTCTACAGTCCTCCAATAATTTACTTAAGGATGTTTTTGAGTAATATTAAATCAATGATCACGAGTTTAAAAAACTGTCAATGTGAAAGAATTCAAGATGTTCTAAAGCAGTGTTTGCCTAACTCCAGTCTTCATGTCCCCCCAACACATCATGTATGGCAATTTCTGATGCTTTGATAATTCCATCACCTATGCAATACAAAGGAAATCCTGAAAACATGATCTATTAGAGGTCGTGAGGGCCGCAGTTAGGCTTAATTGTCACACATGTTAAAACATGATTATATTTAGGTATTTGTTATGATTTGGTAGCTGAGGAGAGCAGGCAAAAAAGGAAATACACCAGAGAGGTTGGAATCTATGGGATTGCAGTACCCTGACTGACCACCACAACTAAAGGCAGCCGTGGAGCGTACCTACGTTGGTCCTAGACGCCTCGTCACAGCCTGAGAAGCTAACTACACCTAAAGATAGAAAGAGGAAAACTATCTGCCCCGGAGCAGATCCCCAAAGAACATAGAAAGCCCCCAAACATGTAATGGCGGTTAGACAAGAGGAAAATACAGACACAGACAGAAAATAGTATGAGCAAACGTTGGGGCCCAAACTTCCTAAATAGAAAAGGATAGGAAGGTCACTTACTGCAATCCCAAAAACCCTGAAAAGTACCAACTCTACTAATTACAAAAACACCTGAGATCACACGACCTCTACCACCTAAATTAGTTCTCTGGTGTAACAAAACTAAACAGCAGCCACTGAAAAAAACTGGAAAAGGCAAATTAACAAACAGTGGCTGAACTAAACTGAGAGGAGCACAAGCCCCGGAGGGGACCCGGCAGACCCCCACAGAAGTGCAGGACAAAATGCAAAAAGCAAGCACAAAAAACTAAAAGAAGAAAATGTCTTATCTGTTAGCAGAAGATGCAGGCACGAAACAGCAAGCTACAAAGTGAACAGGAATCAAAGATGAGACCAGAACAATTGATCACCGGCAACCCTGATGGGAGGGAACCTCCCTTATATAAGACCAGTCAGTAACACCTGATCGCCAATCTTCACAATCTTCATTGGATATTCAGTACTGTTTGTAACCACCAGAGGGAGCTTCTGCTCAGAATTCATTTCTAGCACATTCACAACAGGTATTACTTATCACACAGTTTAGTTTCATAGAAAATCACAGTCCAATTCCTTAACCAAAATAGTATATTCCTAAATTATGATTTCATGGTGTGGCCACTTAGCCATGATTATGTATGCAGTTTCTTGTCTATGTATGACTGCATCACTAAGCATTTAAATCCATCACACGAAATAGAAAATATAAAGTGTTAAACATAACAAATTGTCAGTCCTATTCCCCAAATGTCCCTGACGCGCATTTCTCTTGAACTTTCTAGAATTATACACATTAAATCTGTGCTGCTCAGATTATATAGTGTTATGTCAGGGGTTTCATCATGGACATGTGCTTACCACATAAGAAGCCCTCAGAGAAGCGACGGGCATCTGGATTGCAGCACGCATGTGCGTGCTAACGGAATGTTTTTGAAGTCCCTGGAAAGCAGCTATATTGAATGTATTAATCCTAAATGTTTACCATCTTATGGCTATGATTATAGATGAGTGGAGCCGACAATAATGACATAAAGTGCCAAGGGGAAAATTTTAAATGAAAAAAGTGAGTGTGAAATATATATTAAATCATTATCAATCTAAAGTTCCAAAATATAAGGTGCTGATAGTACTCAAAAGACAAAAATATCAATTGGAACTCAATGTAATAAGTGATACAAATTAGTTGATGAATGACAATTCATAAATGAACTATATTATTATTTTTTTCATCATATTTCTGTGTAATTAAAATGTATTCCACTCTTCAAGATTTTTTCCTTCACAGCGGACTTCCACTTGAGCAGGTATGGATTTTGACTGGCCATTAGTCCTCTGATACAAGATTAAAGTGAAACAAGACCTAAAATTAAAATCCAATAACAAAGATTGTATCAATAAAGATAGTCTTCCAGGATCACGGTGATACTCAGTTTTTCATTGTGCCTGTTTGGTACCATTGTTCCAAGAGTCACCTTGCACCAGCTCTCTAATTGTGCCAGATTTTGTCTCCTATACTTCCCACCTCCCCTGCTCCTGATGCCACAATAGATTTGATAAGTGCCTCAAATCTTGAAACATTTAAAACCACAGCCATGAAAATCGGGAACTGTTTGGGCAAGAGGTGTTGATACCTCTTCTACATCCTTTGTATTCATAGTACCTCATACGTACTCTCTAGTGCGAACACGTAATTGTCAGGAGATTAGTCCTATATAAAGTTTAGAGCATGAGTACAATAGATTACAAAGTGGTGCTGCATGAGCTATAACTTGTAATTTTATATTGTTTATTATCTGCTGATTTAAACTGTGGTTCGAATGATGTTATTAGAACCTAAGCAACAGTGGTAACCGCCCCATTGTGGTCCCTTGTTAGTCACTGAGTTAAGTGGTTCGTTACTTTAGCCACATAGTGGCTTTTCATCAAAATACCCTATACATATTTACTCTTCTTTGCAACCATTAGGGATATGTTAGAAAGACGTACCTATTGTAGGGTCGGTCTTTAGAATTGGCCAATGCTTTTCATATTTTGTAAATCCTTACCCATTGATTATTGTAGATAGATATAAAACTGATTTTATGATCATTAGTTTCCTTTTTGTGTTTTGTAGCTAGCATTTCTCCTCGTAGTTTTGCCTCTCGTATCCATTCTTAATACTCCGATGACTGGAACCCCTAGTTCTAATATGATGATTGCAATCTATTAAGAGGATAAAAATTTTGATGGCAGTGCTTGCTTAAAAGGATTTTGATTCAAGTTTTTCTTGAATGAGCATAAATCTACTTGTGTTTGACATTATTAAAAGATCGTCACTATACCTAACAGGTACACATGAGGTCTAGCAAATGAAGATGTGGATTTTCATCACTATGTTCTGAGAGCCATAAGATTTTAACCTTTTAATTGACATTGCCATATGTGGAGAAATATTTATTAAATTTAATTTTTTAGATTGAATTATAAACAACAAACACATTTTTGGTGGGGGGGTGTTGAGATACAGCATTGTATCTTAATCAACCAGATGACTATTTTTACAAAACCAAGAAGAATAGACTGTTATCTGTATGTTGACTTTTTAATTTGTGTTGGAGAAGAAAACAGACTTTTGCTTGTGTAAGCCTGTAATATTGACATTTCATATAGCATATTGTGCTCTTATCCTTGATCACTAGTGATGTATACTGATATGCTAATTATGCATTGTGTAGGCCAGAAAGTTTGGTGACTTTAAAAACAGAGGAGTAAAAACTATGCAAATAGATTAAATGATCAAGTAATGCTACTTGATCTCATTTCCATTCTTACCCTTTGTCAATACTGAATGAAGGACACGTGTTAAGCATAAAAAGAGTTTACATGTCTCCAGAGAGAGACAGCCAGAGATTCTGCCAAGATATCCAAACATCCAGGGAACCCTACAGTACTGCTGCCAATACATCATGGCTCATCACGAGGGACACGGATCTATCTATCTATCTATCTATCTATCTATATCTATCTATCTATCTACATCTAATCTATCTATCTATCGGATTCTATCATTCAAACAACCTAGGGGACCTCTGCCCCGGTTGGAAGAATACAGATCTGCTCCATTGACCATCGCTGAACCATGTATATGTTTGGAGAAGGCCAGGATTGAGACCCGCTGGTCATCTGGCTCCATGGAGATATTTGGAGACGCCAGGTTGTGACCCTCGGGTCAACTGGCCTTGTACCTGAATGGACTGTCATCTTCCTATGCTTTTTCTTGCATCCTCTGTGTGCGTGCCACAGGTGGGGTAGTGGATACTGGAAGCTCTGAAGTAACAGCTGCCATTATCTCAGCGAGTCAGCGGAAGGGTGAGACTCTGTACTGTGCACCATCTTGGGCTAATTTGCTGGGACTGTTCTACAGGTTATCTGCCTGTTTTGTGGTTCAATAAAGCATTGCCACACTGTTTAACGCTCACCCTGTGTTGTCTGAGCAATGTTATGCCCACGTTAAAAGGAGAGCGGGCGTTCGGCGGGACGATGCCTGGTCCATGCGGTTTCAGTTAGTCAGTTTTTTTCCCATTTTTAAAATTGTTTCTGCTTTTCAGCTTCAGAGGCGTATGTCCAGAAGTCAAGAAGATTGCAATGTTCCTCTGATGTTGGGAAGTGTACACCTGGCTTCAGAGGTGCAATGAGGGGGGCAAAGAAAAGACGGGCGCAGACGCAAGATTTGCAAAGAGCTGGCGATAACGCTGACTCTCGCAAATCATGTTTACACACCCACAGAGGCGTGATAACTAGTGTGAGGAAATAAACTCCCCATGGACTAGTCAAAAGGCTAATTTGCATATGAAATCTGAAGTTTATAACGACTTTTTCTTTTTTTAAATGTGTTTAGGTGTCAAACACAATAAATTGTTGGCTAGACTGGGTATTTGGCAATAAATATACAAATGTTGGAGGGCGTGGGGGACCTGTCAAGTTCTCTTTAAATAGTTGCAGCTGTTATAGTTACAGAATAGTTATCAGAACTCCATTTTTGTTTACTAGGTCTGTAAAGTGACTGTATATCCAGAGGGGTATAATATAAAAATGGTAATCTTATTTTAAGAGGTGTAATAAGTGTAATGATATGTATGCGCTTTCTGTATTATTAGAAAAAGGAGACTTGGTGCTGCTGTCTTCTGCTCTGGAGCAGCTTCCTTCATACAGCAGCGCGGTCTACTTGGAAACGTCAGTCTCCTTTTTCTGTTAACTGATGTGCAAACAAGGGTTCACCTTCATTTGCCGAGGGGACTGCAGCAACTGTAGCATTCATGGGCAATTATTGGAGTTGACAATGGCACCCTTTCAGCTGAGAACTCCATATCTCCCTTCTCATCTACCTCTCACTATCACCCTACGTGCGCTCGTCTCCCACCCCTTTTTTCTCTATCCGTATTATTTTATCGGTTCCTATTTACAGCGACTACTTTGATAAATGCCTTATCTCATATTTGCACAGCATTGCATCATTTTATTTAGTCTCAGTAAGCCAATAATAAAATGGTTGTTTTGAAAATGTTTCCTCGTCGTTCTCGGAGTAATCAAGGTCAAGATAGCTGTTTGCGAACAGAAATGAATTGTATATTCTCTTCTCCCATGACTAAATACATTTTTGTAACACTACTGTTACAGCCTTGAACAGCAGACAAGGTCTTGTTGTACTTGCCTTGGGGAAGTTTGTAAACTTACTGCAATATGTGCAGCTTCTGAAAAAAGTTTTTAGTTCTAGAATAAACATTGGGCCTTGTGAAAAAAAAAAAAAAGAAAAATCTTGTTTCCCATACCAACCAGTCGCATCACAAATATACTTTTCTGACAGTTTCTCTTTTTAAAGGAAATCGATCAGCAGGTTTTTGATATGTAATTTGAGAACAGCATGATAGAGGCTGAGATCCTGATTCCAGTGTCGTTTTACTTATTATGCTTTGTGCTGTTTCTATCCTATCGGTGTTTTATCAGCAGGATATCATCACTACAGGGCTAGTTGTCTTCTCTGTGTAGACGACCTACTCTGTGGAGCCCTGCCCTCACCACTGATTAGCAGCTTTCTGTCAATGTACAGTGTGCACAAAAAGTTGCCAATCATCAGAGCACTGCTTCATCTGCAGCAGAGAAAACTGTGATTTAATCACAATTGCTGCACCCAGTAAGTGACACATCACTGTAATCAGGGTTTCTGCCCCTATATCATTCTGCTCTCATATGATATAGAAAAATCTGTATGTTACCCAATCTCCATTTCACGCTGACAGAGCCTATAAATCTACCCCCACAGGTGCTTCTTTCATTATTCGCTTAATCATTCATGAAAGTTTCAGAAACCTACTGTGAGAGAACTATAACATGAGCCCTCAATATGGTAAATCAGTCGCTAATACTCATTCACATAGATGTGCCTTTTGAAATACAAGGCCAAGGGTACGTCCATATGTGGCGGAAAAGACCCTCTGAAGATTCTGTCATTGATCTGCAGCAAAATCCATATGTATTACATGCAGATTTCATACTCTATGCTCTGCAAGTGGTTACATCTGTGCTGTAAATCCACAGAATTGACATGCTGAAGATTTTATATCAATCCTGCATATTGGTTTGCACAAGGAAATTTTTTCATTGCACATGGTGGTGGTAAAATGTCTGTGTGAACAGCTTACTGCCGTAAGTAAACCCTTCCATACATATACTAATATAGACTGGTTCAGCCGACACTAATGTGTATGGCATATCAGTCAACTGATTGACGGAGGAGATGTCAATTGGACATGTCAACATCAACATCTCTGCCGGTGGCTTTCTCAAAGGGAATACATGGGAGTTTGGCCTGTGGCGCACTCCTGTGTATCAGAGAGATGGCCAAGGTGACCGTTTACCAAACGATCGACCGAAGCATCCCTCGACCAACAGCTGTCTAATGTGTATAAATATCTGAAAAAAATATATATATTATCCCTTATATAAATATATTCATGTTTGTTCCACTATTTTTCTTCTGTTTTTTTTGTAGTATTGACATCTTTTAGGTAATTTAGGCTTTTTAATCTAGGCATAATCTGTTGTACATTTTCTGATCCTTTTTTTTTCTCCCTTGCAGACTACATCACCGTTAAACAGTAAGTGATCTGTTATTTTTTAATCGCTGCAATTTGCTCGTGGGGATATATAGACAGATAGGTAGGTGTGTGTGGGAGCACATCCAAGCTAGTGTGAACAGGTACCATCAAAAAAAGCATATACCATATTTTTCGTACTATAAGGGTATGTTTTCACGTGGCGTATTTGCTGCGGATTGGACGCTGCGTACAGCACAGTTCTTTGTATAGGATGCAGTGATTCCACTTGTGTTCAATGAACACATGCGGAATCACGGCATGTAGAAAAGCTGGCAGCGCTTTGGACGCAGCCGGTGTCCGCTGCGTCCAAAGCCCTTGGATTACACCACGTGGAAACATACCCTAAGACGCACCGGACCATAAGACGCACCTAGGTTTTAGAGGAAATTTGGGAAAAAAAATTTAAGCAATGTGGTCAATTCTGTACTTGGTATCCGCTATCCTGGTATATATGGTCCCCTCATCCTCATCCTGATACACATGGACCCCCTTATCCCTACCCTGGTATGCATGAATCCCTCATCCCTATCTTGGCAGGAATGATCGCCCTCATCCCTGTACTAGTATGCATGGCCCCATCCCTATCCTGGTATGCAGGACCCCCCATCTCGTCCTAGTATGCATAGCCCCATCCCCATCCTCGTATGCAGGGCCCCCATCTCGTCCTAGAATGCAGGGCCCCCATCTCGTCCCGGTATGCATGGCCCCATCCCTATCCTGGTATGCAGGGCCCCCATCTCGTCCTAGTATGCATGGCCCATCCATATTCTGGTATGCATGGCTTATCCATATTCTGGTATGCATGGCTTCATCCTTATAATTGGCCCCCATCCTAGTATGCATGGCCCCATCAGAAAACATTAAAAAAAAAACATTACACTTGCCTTCCTGTGCTCCCTCGCAGCGTCCTGCTCGGGTGCCAGCAACTGCTTTATGCTTGTAAGCAGCTCATGGCAGGAACGTTATGCGCTGCTCACAAGCAGAGCACAGCTGCCGGAATACTTTCCGGGACTGTGAGAGTAGTGAGTATTCATTGCTGTTCAGTAGTGCGCATTGTCAGCTACCGGCATCCTGCTGCTACCGGCGGTCATGTGTGCCGCTATTTAAGAGAGATGAATATTCATTGAAATTAGAATATCATCAAAAAGTTAATTTATTTCAGTTCTTTAATACAAAAAGTGAAGCTTGTATATTATATAGAGTCATTACAAACAGAGTGATCTATTTCAAGTGTTTATTTCTGTTAATGTTGATGATTATAGCTTACAGCCAATGAAAACCCAAAAGTCATTATCTCAGTAAATTAGAATAACTAACAAAAAACACCTGCAAATGCTTCCTAAGCGTTTAAAAAGGTCCCTTAGTCTGTTTCAGTAGGCTCCACAATCATGGGGAAGACTGCTGACTTGACAGATGTTCAGAAGACAGTCATTGACACACTCTACACGGAGGGTAAGCCACAAAAGGTCATTGCTAAAGAAGCTGGCTGTTCAGAGTGCTGTATCCAAGCATATTACTTAATGGAAAGTTTAGTGGAAGGAAGAAGTGTGGTATAAAAAGGTTCACAAGCCACCGGGGTAACCGCAGCCTTGAAAGGATTGTTAAGAAAAGGCCATTCAAAAATTTGGGGGAAATTCACAAGGAGTGGACTGCTGCTGGAGTCATTGCTTCAAGAGCCACCACACACAGACGTATCCAGGACATGGGCTACAAGTGTCGCATTCCTTGTGTCAAGCCACTCATGACCAATAGACAATGTCCCAGAGTCTGGAGGAAGAGTGGAGAGGCACACAATGCAATGTGTTTGAGGTCTAGTGTGAAGTTTCCACAATCAGTGATGGTTTGGGGAGCTATGTCATCTGCTTGTCTAGGTACACTGTGTTTTTTTTTTATCAAGACCAAAGTCAGCGTACCCGTCTACCAGGAAATTTTAGAGCACTTCATGCTTCCCTCTGCCGACAAGCTTTTTGGAAATGTAAATTTCATTCTCCAGCAGGACTTGGCACCTATTCAAATTGACAAAAATACCAATACCTGGTTTAAAAACAACAGTATCACTGTGCTTGATTGGCCAGCAAACTCGCCTGACCTTAGCCCCATAGAGAATCTATGAGATATTGTCAAGAGGTAGATGAGAGACACCAGACCCAACAATGCAGACGAGTTGAAGGCTGCTATCAAAGCAACCTGGGCTTCCATAACACCTCAGCAGTGCCACAGGCTGATTGCCTCCATTCCACGCCTCATTGATGCAGTAATTGATGCAAAAGAAGCCCCAACCAAGTATTGAGTGCATTTACTGAACATACATTTCAGTAGGGCAACATTTTGAATTTTATTATCCATTTTCAAGCTGGTGTTCTAAAGTATTCTAATTTTCTGAGATAATGACTTTTGGGTTTTCATTGGCAGTAAGACATAATCATCAACATTAACAGAAATAAAACGTGAAATAGATCACTCTGTTTGTAATGACTCAATATAATATGAGTTTCACTTTTTGTATTGAAGACCTGAAATAAATTAACTTTTTTGATATTCTAATTTTGTCAGAAGCACGTGTGTGTGTGTGTGTGTGTGTGTGTGTGTGTGTGTGTGTATGTTATATATATATATATAAGTATATACACTGCTCAAAAAAATAAAGGGAACACTCAAATAACACATCCTAGATCTAAATGAATGAAATTTTCTCATTGAATACTTTGTTGTGTACAAAGTTGAATGTGCTATCAACATAATCACATAATCACACAAAAATCATCAATGGAAATCAAATTTTTGAATCAGTGGAGGCTTGGATTTGGAGAGACCACCAAAATGAAAGTGGAAACAAGTCAAAATGATGCTCAGTATTGTGTGTGGCCTCCACTTGCCTGTATGACCTCCCTACAACGCCTGATCTCCTCCCAGACCTGGACTAAAGCATCCGTCAACTCCTGGACAGTCTGTGGTGGATGGAAGCGAGACATGATGTCCCAGATGTGCTCAATCGGACTCAGGTCTGGGGAACAGGCGGGCCAGTCCATAGCTTCAATGCCTTCATCTTGCAGGAACTGCTGATGCACTCCAGCCACATGAGTTCTGGCATTGTCCTGCATTAGGAGGAACCCAGGGCCAACTGCAACAGCATATGGTCTCACAAGGAGTCTGAGGATCTCATCTCGGTACCTAATGGCAGTCAGGCTACCTCTGGCGAGCACATGGAGGGCTGTGTGGCCCTCCAAAGAAAGGCCACCCCACACCATTACTGACCCACTGCCAAACCGGTCATGCTGAAGGATGTTGCAGGCAGCAGGTTCACACTCAGCACGAGCGATCTGCTGCCTGTAACATCCTTCAGCATGACCCTCCATGTACTGAGATGAGATCCTCAGACCCCTTGTGAGACCATATGCTGGTGCGTTTGGCCCTGGGTTCCTCCTAATGCAGGACAATGCCAGACCTCATGTGGCTGGAGTGTGTCAGCAGTTCCTGCAAGGTGAAGGCATTGAAGCTATGGACTGGCCTGCCCGTTCCCCAGACCTGAATCCGATTGAGCACATCTGGGACAGCATGTCTCGCTCCATCCACCAATGTCACGTTGCACCACAGACTTTCCAAGAGTTGACGGATGCTTTAGTCCAGGTCTGGGAGGAGTTCCCTCAGGAGAACATCCGCAACCTCATCAGGAGCATGCCCAGGCGTTGTAGGGAGGTCATACAGGCACGTGGAGGCCACACACAATACTGAGCATCATTTTGACTTGTTTCCACTTTAATTTTGTCTTGTTTTGATTTTCATTTTGACTTGTTTCCACTTTCATTTTGGGGGTCTCTCCAAATACAGGCCTCCATTGGTTCAAAAATTTGATTTCCATTGATGATTTCTGTGTGATTTTGTTGACAGCACATTCTACTTTGTACAGAACAAAGTATTCAATGAGAATATTTCATTCATTTAGATCTAGGATGTGTTATTTGAGTGTTCCCTTTATTTTTTTGAGCAGTGTGTATGTATATATATATATATATTATAATATAATCTGGGTTATAATCTGCATTAGAAGAGACAATTAAAAAAAATTTCTATATCTTAAATGTAGAGTTTTTTGGGTATTGCTTATTTTTGTTGTGGATTGTAACTAAATCATAAACCACATTGCCATGTATTAAATAACTGAGCTAAACATCTTCTGGATCAGCACTCTGTGGCGATCTGTTTACAGCTAATGTTATGCATAGATATATTACATTTTTATGTACACTAAATATAAGTGAACATAACTTCTCTACAGAACCCTCCTGTACAGATTTAGCACTAGTCCTCTTGGTGTAAGATAAGGTGCCTGGATGAGGGTATTGAATTTCAAGATTATAGCCCATATGGTAACAAGTAAACATCTCAGGCTGCAATTGATTGTAAGTGTAATATTTCAGTTTACAAAAAAATGATCATCATCTATGATTAGTTAATTCATTCTGCATTGTTTTTCAACTAATTTCAAGCATCTTTTATATTTGCTAGGTTCGGTGGAAGTATATCCAAGAAGAAGGAAGTAAGTAACGGCAATAGCATTATGTAATCTCTTATTACTTAAAAAAGATTGCAAAACCATGAAGATTATCCTCACAAACTATTGACTCATTGATAAAGTGATGCAATACTCAGTGATGTTGAAAATAATTATTATACTAGCTGAACAGCCCGGCGTTGCCCGGGCATAGTAACTAACTGTTAGTTGTGAGCCCCCCGTCACCTTGCAGTGTGAAACTTCCTGTGTATTGTGAGCCCTCCCTGTGCAGCGTGAGCCCAGCTTGAGCGCTGGCCATGACAGGGCTGTGACAGGCTGAGGGCAGCTGAGTCATATGGGGGACGGGGGAGTGTGCTGGGTGAGAGGGGGAGGACACGTTGTGAGACCCCCCTGTGTATTGTGAAATACTGACCAAATGCTGAACGTGTGAATGTGGCCTTATACACAGCGTCCACCTGCAGCACATCACTCTTCTATATACACAGCCTCATACTGCAGCAGCACCTCACTTCTCTAATTTTCCCCTTCACATCTCTCATTTTCCCCGTCGCCTTATACACAGCCTCCACCTGCAGCGCCTCACTCTTCTATATACACAGTCTCATACTGAAGCAGCTCCTCACGTCTCTCATTTTCCCTCTCACATCTCTCATTGTCCTCGTCGCCTTATACACAGCCTCCACCTGCAGTGCCTCAATCTTCTCTATACACAGCCTCATACTGAAGCAGCACCTCACTTCTCTCATTTTCCCCCTCACATCTCTCATTGTCCCCGTCACCTTATACACAGCCTCCACCTGCAGCGCCTCACTCTTCTCTATACACAGCCTCATACTGAAGCAGCACCTGACTTCTCATTTTCCCACACGCCTGTAGGTGAAGAGTGAACTGTGTTGTCACAGTTTGTGAAGCTCTAATCAGTTATAGTTGGAAATAAAGATGTGGTTACACAAATAGTCCACTTGATGTCAGCATAGAGCTAGAGATGGCTTGATACATACAGCTCTGGTTAAATGTAAGATACTCCGTGATTGGTTGGTGATACACACATTCAACTTTATATATATATATATATAGATTTATTAGCGTATGTTCTTGCACAACGGTAGTGGCCATTATTATGAGGACGTGCTGCTATATTTTAACCTACAACTGCAGTCTTCGCATTCTACCACCATCAACACCCAATGGGTAAAACATTTCTTTACAGGTTTGTAATTTTCCTTTTTGTTTACATCAGGGCAATGCGTCTTCTGTAAGGCTACATTGCCACGATGAGCTTTTGGTGCAGTTTTGATGCTGCGTATTTTTGCTGCGTCAAAAATGCAGCGACTTTCAGTTCCAGCAAAGTGAATGGGATTTATAGAAATCTCCTGCCATCTGTGCTTCTTTTTGGGGGGGGTTTTAGGGGGGGGTTTTTTTTAAAAACCCCCTTTTTGGTTTTCCCCCCCCCAAAAAAGGGTTAAAACCCCCCGGGAAAATTTTTTTTTAAAAACCCCCCCTTTTTTTTTTTTTCCCCCCCCTTTTTTTTCCCCCTTTTTTTTTCCCCTCCCCCAAAATTTTTTTTTTCCCCCCCCAAAAAAGGGGTTTTTTTTTTCCCCCTTTTTTTTTTTAAAAAAACCCCCGGGGGGGGTTTTTTAAATCCACAGCCCCCCCCCTTTCCTTTTTTCCCCCCAAAACCCCCCTTCCTTTTTTCCCCCCCGCGGGAAAATCCTTTTAAAAAAAACCCCTTTTTTTCCCCCGGGGTTAAAATTTTGAAAAAAAAAATTTTTTTGGCCAAAAAAAAAAAAAAAAAAAAAAAAAATTTTTTTAAAAAAGGGGGAAAAAAGGTTAAAAAAACCCCTTTTTTTTTTAAAAAAAAAAATTTTTAAAATTTTTAATTTTTTTTTAAAGATTTTTTTAAAAAGGGGGGGGTTTTTTAAAAAAAAACTTTTTTTTCCCCCCAAAAAAAAAAATTTTTTTTTTAAAATTTTTTTTTAACTGGGGGAAGGGGGTTTTAAAAATTTTTGGGCGTTTTTTTTTCCCCCAAAAAGGGGGGCCCCCAGTTTTTGGGGAAAAAAAAAATTCCCCCCGGCCCCCTTTTCCAAAAAAATTTTTTTTTTTAAAAATTTTTTTTTTTTTTTTTTCCCCCCTTTTTTTAAACCCCCCCCGCCTTTGGGTTTTTTTTTAAAAAAAACCCCCTTTTTTTTGGGGTTTTTTTTTTTCCCCCTTTTTTTTTTTGGGGGAAAAAAAAAAAAAAAAAAAAATTTTTTTTAAAAAAAAAAAAAAAAAAAATTTTTTTTTTTTTTTTTTTTAAAAAAAATTTTTTCCCTTTTTTTAAAAAAAAACCCCCTTTTTTTTTTTTTTTTCCCCTTTTTGGGGCCCCAAATTTTTTGGGAAAAAAGGGGGGAAAACCCCCCCCCAAAAAAAAGGGGGAAAAAACCCCCCCCTTTTTTGGGGGGGGGAAAAAAATTAAATTTTTCCCAAAATTTTTTTTGGGGGGGGGGAAAAAAAATTTTTTTTTCCCTTTTTAAAAAAAACCCCCCCCGGGGGGAAAAAAATTTTTTAAAAAAAAATTTTTAAAAAAAATTTTAAAAAAAATTTCCCCCTTTTAAAAAAAAAAAAAAATTTTTAAAATTTTCCCCCCCAAAAAAGGGGGGGGGTTTTTTTTTTTCCCCCCCTTTTTTTTTTGGGGGGGGGGGCCCCCCTTTTTTTTTTTTTCCCCCCCCCCCAAAAAGGGAAAACGGGGGGGTTTAAATTTAAAATTTTTAAACCCCAAAATTTTTTTAATTTTTTTTTGGGGGGGGGGCCCTTTGGGGGGTTTTTTTTTAAAAGGGGGGTTTTTTTTTTTTTTTTTAAAAAAAAAAAGGGGGGGGGGTTTTTTTTTTTCCCCCCCCCGGGTTTTTTTTTTTTAAAAAAAAAAATTTTTTTTGGGGGGGGGGGGGGGGGGAAAAACCCCCCCCCCCCAAAAAAAATTTTAAAAAAAAAAAATTTTTTTTTTGGGTTTTTTAAAAAAAAACCCCCAAAAACCCCTTTAAAAAAAATTTTTAAAAAAAAAAAAAATTTCCCTTTTTTTTGGGTTTTTTTTTCCGGGGAAAAAAAAAAAGGGGGGGGGGGGGGGGGAAAAAAAAAAGGGGGGGGTTTTTTTTCCCCCCTTTTGGGGCCCGGGGGAAAAAAAAAGGGGGGGGGAAAAAAATTTTAAAGGGGGGTTTTTAAAAAATTTTTTTTTTAAAAAAAAATTTTTTTTTTTCCCACCCCCCCCCCCAAAAAAGGGGGGGGAAAAAATTTGGGATGTACCTCAGAATATGAACAATAAGTACCTTCATAGCCCCCAAAAAACATGTCTTTTTTTGGACTATCAGCTTTTTTTGCTTTGGGTCTTGTGACATATCTATTTTTGTTGAATTTTTTAAAGGGAACCTTCAGCAGGGTTTGCACAGTAATCTACAACAGTGGTTTAGGTCGCGCCGTTATACTGATTAAAATGATACTTGGTTGAAAAAAATCCACTTTTGGTTTTTTTGTTAAAGGGGAAACCCGTCACCTGTTTGGCCGCAAAAAAGATTCGGCCACTCCCCTTTTTACAGCCTTTTTTCTTACAAAAGCATTCTGTAATGCCCCTGGTCTGACTGAAAGATAAGAAAAATAAGTTTTAAATTTACTCATCCGGTGGAGGCGGTCGATGGGTTCGCAGGTCCTGCGCCTCACATTTGTGATGCCACCCCCTCCCCTTTTTCCTCGGGTCCCCGGGATCCCCGGTTCTGTTTAAAAGGGGTACTTTAACCCGCCCCGTTGAGGGCAGACCCCCGTACTGCATTGCGCAGGCCCTGGGCCTCTTTTGATCTTTGACCTTTCCCGGTGCCTGTGCTTTGTGCCATCCATCAGACGTAAATGTACAGCCATTTGCCCGAAACCATGGCTGCTTAATTAAACATAATTAAAAAAAAAATAACGGGAAAAGCGAAAGTAAAGCAGTGAGTAAAAAATAAAAAAACTCACAAATCTGGGAGCAAGGGTTACCATTTTAAAAATATTTAAAGAAATGTTTACTTCTTGCAGGGGTTTTAATTTCAATGACAAACATCCCCCCGCAGAGCTTGATGCATTTCTCCCCGCATCACCACCAAAATGCAGGAAAAGTTGGCCGGGAATGTTACGTCTTACTCAGAATCTTAAGAATAACACCTTGGCAGCACAGAATGTCATCAAACAGGACAACCAGGTAAATTGCTTGTTGAAGGCAATAAATATTGCATTTGCGTAAGCCTGGACACATACTTGGAGATGGGAATGTAAAAATCACTGCGTTGATGTATCTCTCTATTCATCTAGACTCTTACCCAATCTTTGAAACTGGCAGACCAGAACTTTGAGAAGCTGAAGACTGAATCAGACCGTCTGGAGCAGCATGCAAAGAAATCGGTCAACTGGCTCTTATGGATCATGCTTATCTTTGTCTGCTGCACCTTTATCAGCATGATACTTTTTATCAGACTATTTCCCCGGCTGCGGTGACCACCCTAGCTGATCAGTTATATTCTCCCTATGTGATCTGTAATATCCTGAAACTTGTCTGTATAGGCTATGTATACCGTTTGCACACTTACTCCCTGGCTTGTCACTCCAGTCTTGTGCACTTAGCTCCTTTACCTTGATGGTTTTTTCACCACATAAAAACTTGTGTTCTTTATACAATTACCAGACATACAGTTCACAAAGGAATTGACCATAGAATCTGCATTTTTTATGGATGACCCAGAACCAAGCATTACTTAACTGAAATAAGTGACAATTCCGTCCCATCCCATAGGTTTGGCTACAATGAGTGTACATCTTGAAGAGCTTCAGGAAAAAATATGGCAATATCTTCTGAAATCTAGAATGCAGATTATTCAACTTTGCGGAGATTTCGCCTTTCCATCGACACACTACAAACGACCATTTTCCTATTAAAATGACATGATGATAAAGTTTGTTTCTTTGTTAAAGTCTTTACACCCCAATATTTGTTACACTATTGGTTTAAAATATTTTACCTTGTGGAAATATTTTCCTTTTTTGTGTTCCTTTTGCTATTTTCCAGTAACTTTAATTTGGAATTGAATCAGTGTAAACACTGAAGCTGCAAGGAGTGCACTAACCAATCCAATTCTATGTAGTTTATCGTATGAACGGCCTCTTGTTTGTCCAGTCAGATGTTAAATCTCGCTTTAAGAAGACTTGACAAGGGTAGGACCCTAAAGAATATTCTTCAGCAGATACCCAGTAAGATAGCTAAATAAAAACTTTCAATGTAACTGCTTTCACACTGCATTTGCAATATGGGACAAGGAAACTCCCAGCAGATGTCAAATGTTTCCTTTTAATAATAATTTGTATTTCTTTTAATGCCAATTTGTTCTATAGCACTTTACAAATCAGAGGGGACATGTGCAAACATAGTTTTCAAGGTTGAAGGTAGACTTCAGTCCTTGGAGTTCAACCTATAGCCTAATATGGGAAGGCAAAAAACCCATGAAGCAGATGCGAATTACCCCATGTTATAGGAAAAGTTCTTTCCCGACTCCACATACAGCAATCAGACTAGTTCCTTGGATCAACGTCTCATCTCAGAATCTAGTGCCCTTAATGGCTTTCAGGTCTTGCTTACATTTTTTTTTTAAACAGAAGTTTTTTTATTAAAGGTTTTCAAAAGCAAAAACATTACAGTGTCACATACCCCAATCCCCAAACCACTCTCATCATTAGGCCGGGGTCAGACATGCGAGAAACTCGTACGAGTCTCGCATGTCAATACCCGGCACTCGGAGAGGAGCGTGCCGCTGAATGTATTTCGGTCCTGAGTGCCGGCGGCACTGCTGGGTATTGACATGCAAGACTCGTGCGAGTTTCTGGCATGTGTGACCCCGACCTTAGAGTACACCACAGTAGGTCAAGTACAATAGTAAATAGAAAAGGAGAATTTTACGCTGAAGAATTAATAACCTTCCAGTTGCTGGTTCATACGATAGGTACACGTAACTATACTTAACAGGGAGAGCCTGCCTTCGCTCTTAAGACCATAAGCATCTAGTTATAGCGATCAGAAGAGACCCAAGCAATACCTCTGTAGTTCTCCTGATGCCAGACCCGATCTATCAATCCATGAGGTCAAAATTTTCAAATTTAGTAATAAGATTCCTTTTCTGATAAATACCTTTTTTCAAATGTAATAACCAGTTAATATTACTTATGAGTTCCACAATAGTACAGTCATGGCCAAAAGTTTTGAGAATGACACAAATAATATATTTTCACATGATCTGCTGCCCTCTGGTTTTTATGTGTGTTTGACAGATGTTTTTATCACAGACAGAAATATAATTGCAAACATATGAGTAACAAAAGCTTATATTGACAGAATGAGTTAATGCAGCAAGTCAATATTTGCAGTGTTGACCCTTCTTCTTCAGGACCTCTGCAATTCTCCCTGGCATGCTCTCAATCAACTTCTGGACCAAATCCTGACTGATAGCAGTCCATTCTTGCACAATCAATGCTTTCATTTTGTCAGAATTTTTAGCTTTTTGTTTGTCCACCCGTCTCTTGATGATTGACCACATGTTCTCAATGGGATTAAAATCTGGGGAGTTTCCAGGCCATGGACCCAAAATCTGTATGTTTTGTTCCCTGAGCCATTTAGTTATCACTTTGCTTTATGGCAAGGTGCTCCATCATGCTGGAAAAGGCATTGTTGATCACCAAACTGCTCTTGGAGGGTTGGGAGAAGTTGCTCTTGGAGGACATTCTGGTACCATTCTTTATTCATGGCTGTGTTTTTAGGCAAGACTGTGAGAGAGCCGATTCCCTTGGCTAAGAAGCAACCCCACACATGAATGGTTTCAGGATGCTTAACAGTTGGCATGAGACTAGACTGGTGGTAGCGCTCACCTTGTCTTCTCCGAATGAGGCGTTTTCCTGATGTCCCAAACAATCGAAAAGGGGATTCATCAGAGAAAATAACTTTACCCTAGTCCTCAGCAGTCCACTGCCTGTACCTTTTCCAGAATATCAGTCTGTCCATGATATTTTTTCTGGAAAGAAGTGGCTTCTTTGCTGCCCTCCTTGAGACCAGGCCTTGCTCCAAGAGTCTCCGCCTCACAGTGCATGCAGATGCACTCACACCTGCCTGCTGCCATTCCTGAGCAAGCTCTGCACTGCTGGTAGCCCGATCCCGCATTTGAAACACTTTTAAGAGACGGTCCTGGCGCTTGCTGGTCTTTCTTGGGCGCCCTGGAGCCTTTTTGGCAACAATGGAACCTCTGTCCTTGAAGTTCTTGATGATGCCATAGATTGTTGACTGAGGTGCAATCTTTCTAGCTGCGATACTCTTCCCTGTTAGGCCATTTTTGTGCATTGCAATGATGACTGCTTGTGTTTCTTTAGAGATAACCATGGTTAACAGAAGAGAAACAATGATGCCAAGCACCAGCCTCCTTTTAAAGTGTCCAGTGGTGTCATTCTTACTTAATCATGACAGATTGATCTCCAGCCATGTCCTCATCAACACCCACACCTGTGTTAATGGAGCAATCACTGAAAAGAGGTTAGCTGGTCCTTTTAAGGCAGGGCTGCAATGATGTTGAAATGTGTTTTGGGGATAAAGTTCATTTTCTAGCCAAATATTGACTTTGCAAGTAATTGCTGTTAAGCTGATCACTCTTTATAACATTCTGGAGTATATGCAAATTGCCATTAGAAAAAGTGAAGCAGTAGACTTTGTAAAAATTAATATTTGTGTCATTCTCAAAACTTTTGTCCATAACTGTAGTGTACAGGTAATACAGGGATCACCAGTGACATAAACAGAAGCTATAGAATACAGTGTATAGTGTAAGTGTACAGGTAACACACTGAAGTTTCTAGTTGAAGTCCTTCATCTTTTTTCTTCATCCAGCGCAGATTGCTATCACTTCTTCAAGCCAGAACTCGTCTTTGCAGAAAATAACAGTTATCTTGAGCACCGCTTCCAAAGCACATTCCCCAATTTTTCCCCAATTTGTATATTATGCAGCTGAATACAGACATGCACCCGCAATTAATATATAATGAGTTATTATGCAACCCACCATTCGAAATATAAATTGTGTTGAGGAAAACGGTGAAGTCAGCTTACCATGTAAGCCTGTGTTCCAACTCCCTGATGCCAGCCAACGCCTCGCACGGATCTGGTTGAGCAGCCATATGATTCCGATAAAAAAAGGAGGAAAAAGATCCAATGGTAGGCTGGAGTGGCTAAAAAATAACTTTTATTCCATAGAAAAATATTTAGACTTGAGAGTCCTCAGTGGTTGATACCTTTTAATGGCTAACTGAAAAGATAGTAACAAATTGCAAGCTTTCGAGACTACTCAGGTCTCTTCATCAGGCATAGACTAATACAAAATCTGAAGAATCACATATTTATACACAAGAGGACACAGGAATAATGCAATAGGTAAGACATGTGACGTGAAGCAGAACTGTCATCATGGCAGAGGGATGAACATAAATATTGGAACAGTTCATAGATAAGGAGTGAGAGTTTTATTGCCCTCTGATTGGGGTCTGGTATTGTGTTTTGATACCCCCAGGTCAGAGAAGCACATTCCTTAATTGATGTACACAGACATGAATCCATGTGACACGTTCATTCCAGCACTAAGAGTGTCAAAGGTCATCATAAGTTTATATTCCCAAGTCTTTCTATCTTTCTCAGATTTGAAGTTAGATTTTAATACCAGTAATTCCATATCCATTATGCTATGACCGGGCATACAAAAGTGTTTTGCCACAGGTAGATCCATTCTTTTTTCTCTTATTGTGTGGCGATGAGAATTCATCCTTGTTCTCAGTTTTTGCCCGGTCTCCCCCACATACAGACCCCCAGTTGGACATTTCATACAAATAATTAGGTACACCACATTAGATGTGATGCAGCTGAAAGTACCTGGGATCTTGTAGTCCTGATGGGAGTTGGGGATCTTTATCTTGTCCGTGGTCATTATAGATGGACAGGTTTTGCACTTCTTCTGTTTGCAAGGAAAGGTTCCTGCAGCTGTTGGGGAGGACAGGGAGCTTCTGACGATGATGTTTCTTAGATTTGGGGGCTGCCTAAAACATAGTAGTGGGGGGTCTGGAAATATGGATTGTAATCGGGCATCTTTTTGTAGTAAAGGTTGTAGTTTCCGTGCAGCTCCCCTTAGCATCTCCAGATTTGGATTGTAGGTGACCACTAGAGGCACCCGGTTATTTTCTTCTTTAGCTTTGTAATGTAGCAGGTGATTCCTTGATATTCTGGTGGCTCTTGTAATTTGGTTCTCAATTGTTCTTGGATGGTAGCCCTGGTTCAAAAAGGTCTTTCTGAGGCGAATAAGGTGTTCATCTCTATCCATGGGGTTGGAACATATACGGTTGTATCTGATGGCTTGGCTGTAGACAATAGAGTTTTTTATGTGTTTTGGATGGAAACTGTCCCATTTAAGGTATGTTGGACGGTCGATTGGCTTCTGATACAGGGATGTCTCTATTTCATTGTTCTTTAGCTTAATGGTGGTGTCTAAAAAGTTAATTTCAGTGCTGGAGTAGTTAAGTGTTAAGTTGATGGTGGATGAAATTGGTTGAACTGTTCATGGAACGTCTTTAGCTGTTGTTCAGACTCCGTCCAGATGATTAAAATGTCATCAATGTAGCGGTAGTAGGCCCGAGGCCTGATGGGACATGAGGACAAAAATTTGCTTTCAAGCTTGGCCATGAAAAGATTTGCATACTGTGGAGCCATTTTACTTCCCATCGCTGTGCCAGTCTCCTGAAGATATATCTTGTTGTCAAATTCAAAGTAATTGTGGGTGAGGATGAATTTTGTGAGTTTCACCACAGAATCAGCATCATTCCCGGTGTTTCCCATGAAGACTTTGCAGGCATTTAATCCATCCTGGTGTGGGATATTAGAGTACAAAGATTCCACATCCATGGTGGCCAGGATGGTTCCTTCTGGTAAGGGACCTATTGCTGCTAGTTTATTCAGTAGGTCAGTTGTGTCCTGAATGTAGCTGGGTGTATCCTTTACCAGGGGTTTAAGAATACCCTCTACCCATCCAGATACCTGCTCAGTAAGGGTGTCCACACATGAAATAATCGGCCTCCCTGGATTCCCAGCTTTGTGGATTTTGGGAAGCATGTAAAACGTCCCTGTTCTTGGACTTTCTGGTATCAGGTCATCAGCTCTTATGGATTTGTCATGTTATGGATTTTATTCCATAGTTATTTAAAACAATTGGAGAGACATGATGTCGGGCACTGTACACCATAGGAACAGATCAATGATCCTGAGTAAGACTAACGTTGAAACGCCTTGATCTTTTTCCTCCTTTTTTCTGTGAAATTCTAGAAGAGCAGAATACACCCCTCAAGTGACCCCCATTTTGGAAATTATACCCCTTTTTGGGAATTTATCTATAGGTGTAGTGATGATTTGACTCCATGAGAGTTTTCCTGAAACAAACAGTGGTGGATGGTGCTGAGTGAAAATTGCAAATCTGCTATTGTAATGCTCGTATGTTGTAGTGACCATTACGTTGCAGTCAGGGAGGGCACTGACAGCTTGGGGCCCCTGTGCAAGAAATCTGTCTGGATCCCCCTCCTTTTATGGTGACAAAGCTACATATATATATATATAGCCACACACACATACATGTATATATATTACATAGTCTCCTTTATTATGTATATTGCCTTCTCTTATTGTGCAGAGCCCTCTCTTGTTATGTACAGCACTATCCCTTAAATATCGGATTATATATAGCCATGTGCTTTATTACATACCATCCTGTCTTGTTAGATGTATAATGCAATGATGGCTGATGGAGCATGGGAAAGCTTCTTTTCTAATGTAGGAGCTGATGGACTGGTCGTCTGGTCACCAGCTGGTCCATCAGCAGTCATTTTATATCTAACAAGAGAGGGGATTATATATTAAAAGAGGGTGTTGTGAATAACTAAATAACAGGAATAAACTATGTAAGAGACAGCACTGTACATAACAGCAGAGGAAGCTATATAATAAGGGACGGCACCATTTATAACAAGAAGATGTTACACAATAAGGGTCAGTGTTAAATATAATAAAAGATGAAACTAGGTAACTAATAATAATAAGTTATATATAGGACTCTGCTATACATAATAAGTGAGTACACTATATGAAGGGAATCTGCTATACATAATAAGCGAGTACACTATATACTAAGGGACTGTGCTATACATAAGTGAGTACACTATATATGAGGGGACTGCTATACATAATAAGTGAGCACACTATACTATATACTAAGGGACTGTGCTTTACATAATAAGTGAGCACACTATATACTAAGGGACTGTGCTATACATAATAAGTGAGTACACTATATACTAAAAGACTGCTATACATAAGTGAGTACACTATATACTAAGGGACTATGCTATACATAATAGGTGAGTATACTATATACTAAGGGACTGTACTATACATAAGTGAGTACACTATATACTAAGAGACTGTGCTATACATGATAAGGCTACATTCCTGTATCCTGCAGTGTCGGTGTGCTGCAAGCTTTTACAGATGCATCGAGCATGTCCTATTCTGATCCTCAAAATCGGATCAGAACAGAACATTCTATGACGCTCAAGGATCTCATTCTCAGATCTATGATTTTCATGTATGTGCAAATGGACCTATAATATGAGTCCATGTGTCATCCGATAAAAAAAAAACCTGGAAGCACACGGACATTTCATACAAATGTGAGAATGTAGAATAAGAGATTTTAGAGATAACATTGTCACTCCAAGTCATACAGAACAGATACAGAATAATATCTACATGGAGGCACTTACCGCTGATGTCTCGTCTTATTAGAGCCCCTTTCTCCTGTTTCTTCTCCATCTGGTCAGACCTTCAGGTCGACATCCCCCGGCCACGACTCGTCTAGTAACGATGATCTTCGCAGCCCTGAAAATAATCAGGTCACATACTGTACATTGTATAGATACCTGTGTCTCCTCCCTGAATACAGATATGTACCCCACCATTAAAAACATAAAGTGATAAGCACCACTGTGTCCTCCATTAACTATATTCTCTGCCACCCAATAATATAAATTATTTAGTCTGTGACTCTCCTCAATTAACTGTAAGGTTATGTGCACACGGAAAATATGCAAAGTTTTACAGTACACGCAAAGTAAATGAGATCCCTGAAGTCTCATGCACACATTGCTTATTTTTTCCTTGCAGATTTGCAGCAGATTAAAATCTGCATAATGTCAATTCTTGGTAAACATACTACCCAGGGCCATTTTCCTCACACGAGGAGCAGGCAACTTCCACATCATGGAGAACCATATTGATCATGCGGCAATTATGCAGCATCGAGATCAAGAAGTGTTTAACAATGACGAGATAAATTTAAAACACTTTATTTCAACAAATATTAAAAATTCATAGAAGACACAGTAATGTTAAAAAGGTGCCTCATACCACAGAACACAAAGGGGAGGACAGCTAGATCATTGACAGGAAAGCTAGACAGGACAGCTAGATCATTACCAATATATTTACAATACTGTATATTGGTAAATATATAGTCTGTCTATTTAGGCAAGTGTATAGCCATGATGCACGAAAAATGGTAGTATTGAGAACATAATTAATTGACGGTATTGCACAGAAAAAAACCCATATCCGCATAGTGACCAAAAAAATAATGTCAATTCTTGCAGCATATTTCACCCATAGTAATGGGGGAAAGTACGTAACAAAAGCATGGCAAAAATGTGGAAAAAAATAAATGTATTTTAGGCAGCTTTCTTCCTGCCAACACATTAGGATATACAGCAGAATTTTCTCCTGCAAATCCTGAATGTGTGCACATATCCTTAGTCCCTGTCCTGTGTCCCCATCATTCATTATAAGTCATTGATAGCATCATAATGAATTTAGGGGTGGGGGAAGACGCAAAGGTACTGGGCATCCTCCGCCACCTCCCAATTCATTAGAAGTCCCTTACAGCGTCTTCTCCCACCTTTCAATTCATTATAAAGTGTCCTATGCACCTTATTGCCTCCTCTCCCACTGACCAATAAATTTTAAGTCTCCGATAGCATCACAATGAATTGTGAGATGGAGGAAGACTCTATCAGGGGCTTAGCTGCCTCCTCCACCACCTAATTCATTTTACATCCATATCTAACATCCTCCTCCCCCGATTCATAAGTCCATTATAAGTCCCCCTTCCTCCAATCCCCCACATCCCTCATTGTCCTCCACCACATACTATCATTGCCCTCTCCACTACCTCTATCATTGCCCTCTCCACCACCCCAATCATTGCCCTCTCCACCACCCCAATCATTGCCCTCTCCCATCACCCTCATCATTGTCTCCTCCCCACTTCCATCATTGCCCTCTACATCACCTCCATCATTGCCCTCTCCACCACCCAATCATTGCCTTCTCCCCACCTCAATCATTGCTTTCTCCACCACCCCAATCATTGCTCTCTCCACCACCACAATCATTGCCCTCTCACATCACCCTATCATTATCTTCTCCCCACCTCCATCATTTCCCTCTACATTACCTCCATCATTGCCCTCTACATTACCTCCATCATTGCCCTCTACATTTCCTCCATCATTGCCCTCTCCACCACCCCAATCATTGCCCTCCCCATCACCTCCATCATTGCCTTCTCCACTACCCCAATCATTGCCATCTCCACCACCCTAATCATTGCCCTACCCATCACCTACATCATTGCCCTCTCAGCCACCCCAATCATTGTTCTCACCCACCACCCATCATTACCCTCTCCCCACCTCCATAATTACTCTCCCCACCACCCCCATCATTGTTCTCCCCACCACCTCAATCATTGCCCTCTCCACCACCTCATCATTGTCCTCTCCACCACCCTCATCATTGCCCTCTCCATCGCCCCCTCCACCACCTCATCATTGCCCTCTCCACCACCTCATCATTGCCCTCTCCATCACCTCACCATTGCCCTCTCCACCACCCTATCATTGCCATATACACCACCACCATCATTGCCTTCTCCCCACCTCAATCATTGCCTTCTCCCCATCACCTTCATTGCCTCTCACCACTCAGTCCCTCACCACCCAAATCATTGAATCTTTGCCCTCTCAACCACCCCAATCATTGCTCTCCCCATCACCTCCAGCATTGCCTTCTCCACTACCTCCATCATTGCCCTCTCCACCACCCCAATCATTGCTCTCTCCACCATCCCAATTATTGCCCTCCCCATCACCTCCATTATTGACCTCTCCAGCACCCCAAACATTGTTCTCCCCCACTAGCCCACCATTGCCTACTCCACCACCCCAATCATTGTTCTCCCCACCTCCATTATTGCCCTCACCACCATTTCATCATTGTCCTCCTCCACCACCTCCATCTTTGCCTCTCCACCACCCCATCATTGCTTTCTCCCCCACCACCCCTATAATTCCCCTCTCCATCACCTCCAATCATTGCCCTCTCCAACACCACCTCCATCATTGTTCTCCCTCACCACCTACATAATTTCCCTCACACACACCACCACTCACCTCTCCACATGTTCCACACACACACACACACACACATCACAACTCACCTCTCCGTACATTCATATGTGGTTTAGACACACTGAGGCTCAGAAGGGAGAGATGCATTTGGATTTGACAGTGCAGAATTAGTTGGATCTCTCTTTGGAAGCTTGGAGCCGTAGTGCTTTTTCATTGCCTTTGTGCTACAAGTAACGTGGAAGCCCCCTATATTTCCATTAGCAAATGACAGACTTGCATTTTTTGTGGATTTAGTTGAAGCTTTTATTAGGAACATTTTACATAACATTTTGGATCACATTTATCTGGCGCGCTACGCTAAGCACTTACATTGTGGTTTCCATCTAAATCTCCAAATGACATAATTCAGATGACATGCTCAATGGATCCATTCACCATAATGAGGCAGCAGAGTTACTCTGGACTTTGTTTGGCCTCTGTGCACTTCAAAAGTGCACAAAACGGTGGCGGACTGCGCATTTATCCTAAAAAAAAAAACACACTGCTGGATCATAGGCCAGACAATGTCTGAAGTGACTATCTACCTCATTAAAGGTAATCTTATGTTGAGGGTTCCATCTGAATCATGTATTTCAGAGATTTACACGGAAACCCCGGTGTAAGCATTCAGCGTAGATCTCAGGATAAATATGCGGTGAGCTTTACTGTGATCTTTGGGAGGCATAATGAACAAATCAATAGTATGTCAATAATTAGTTTTATTTTTTACACCATTCCTCGTGTGGTATAAGTGATTAGTCAACATTATTCTTAGGGTCAGTGCGATTACGGCAATACCAGATTTAAAAAGTTTTTTTTTTGTTTGGCTGTTCTCACACACTAAAACGCGTTTTTCTGGTGAAAAAATTGTCTTTTCATCATCATATTTTGAGAGCTATAATTTTTCAGATTTATAGTCATGTGAGGGCTAGCGGTACGAGTTGACATTTTTATTGGGACCATTTTCAGGCACATTACATTTTTTGATTGCTTTCTGTTCCGATTTTCTGAGACAGAATGAGAAAAAAACTCATTTTTATGCTGTTCTGAGTGATAAAATTGATAAGGCAGCTTTATTCTTCGGGTCAATATCATTACAGCGATATCACATTTATATAATTTTTTTCTGTTTTTTTAGGTTTTGGCGCTTTCACACAATAAAAACTGTTTTATAGAAAAATAATTATTTTTCCATCCATTTTTACAATTTTTTTAAACTTTTTTTTAACATTTTTTCTTAGTCCATCTAGTCCATCCATGGACATTTTTTACTTAGTCCATCACTTTCAAGGCTCTGATCCCTGGCATAAAGCATTTCAATGCTTTATACCCGTTAGACTTATGCTCAGATCATGGTCTAATGGGCTTGTGTCATTGCAGTACTAAGAGGTTTGCTGTAGCCTGGTGACCCATATGTCATCATTACGACATCGGGCCCTCACAATGACATTGCGCTGGTATCGATTGGAGGGGGTTGAACAGCATTTAGGGGGTTAATTAGCTGGGGATGGTGCAGGCACCGCTCCTAGCAGTGAGAGCCAGATGTCAGCTATCATGTTAGCTGAATACCTGGTGGTGTACGTGCACGCACAGAACCTGTGCCCGCAAAATCGCCAGGATGTATCATGAAGGGGTTAACATTGAAATCCTATTCTTAGGATAGGTCATCAATGTCTGTTCAGTAGGGATGTTATACCTGGCATCTCCCGCTAATCAGCTGTTCCCAGTGTCGCAGCTGTCAGCATTGCTCAGTAACGGAGCTGCACAGTGCAGCTCCGTCGACTATATAATGGCTGGGTACTGCACATCCGCCCCCTATTCAAATAAATAGTAGATGGATGTGAGGTATCTGGAAGCAGCCACTATTCAGATGACGGAGCTGTGCAGCTCTGTTACTGTACAGGTCCAGGCACCGTAGACATTGGGAACAGCTTTTCCATGGGGTGAGTGCCGGGGGTCGGGGTGCTACATTCCATGCCTATGGGAGTGTAATGCAGTGAATATTCATTGCCTTAAGTAGCAGGGACACACGAAAGCCTGGCAGCTGCAGGAAATCAGCAGCTGTAGCTGACACTGTGCTCGCTATTAAGAGCAATGAATACTCACTGCCCTCCACGCACATAATCCCTGGAGTGAAGCGCAGTGAGTATTCCGGAAGCTGTCCTCTGCTTGTAAGCAGCGCATGACGTCCCTGCCATGCGCTTCTTACAAGCATAAAGCAGCTGCTGACACTGGAACAAGACACTGCGAGGGAGCGCAGGATTGGTGAGTGTAATGGTTTGGTTTTTTTAATGTTTTTCTGTTGGGGCCATCCATACTAGGATGGGGCCAATCATAACAGGATAAGGAGGGCCATGCATACCAGGATTGGGATGGGGGCCAATCATACCAGGATAAGGATGGGGCTATGCATACCAGGATTGGGGATGGGGGCCAATTATATCAGGATGGGGATGAGGGAGCCATGCATACCAGGATGGGGATGGGGGCTAATCATACCAGGATAAGGATGGGGCCATGCGTATCAGGATGCTATTAAAGAGAAAGACTGTAGAGATCTGTTTGTCTTAAACAGTGCCTTCCCCCTTCCACCAATCCCATAATGAAAACACAGCCAGACCTAAATGGGTTGAACAGGCAATTACATTTCGTAACGGGCGGCTCATAGCTGAGATCCTGTCCGCGATCGACAGGCGATTTGGCCAACGAGCAGTTACGAACCTTTGCCCTCCTCCACTTCTTCCGCTGTGACTTAGTAACGTTAACAAGGGTTATATATATATATATATATATATATATTATGTGTGTATATATATATATATATATATATATATACACACATACACACATATATATATACATATTTATAGAAAAAAAATTTATGATCTAAGTATACACATATATACATTTATCCACCAGCTAGTATAGCAATTTACGCCCCTTTGGCATTTGTAAGGGAGGGAGGGTGGGACAAACGCTTCCAGGTGTCCGCCGCAGGAGAAGGAAGTTCCTTCCTCGGGCACCTGAATTTCACCCCTGTAGGTGTGGCCGTGGCAACATCCCCTTTAACCCCTTCCTGACCTGTGACACCACGTAGGCGTCATGAAAGTCGGTGCCAATCCGACCTGTGACGCCTATGTGGTGTCATGGGGAGATCGCTTTCCTGTGGGTCGGGTGACAGGGGTCACTGAAAGGTCACCTGACCCGCAGGCACAGGAGGCTTTGTGCTTTACCCAAGGGGGAGTGGCTTTGCCCACCCGTGGCTACGATCGCTCTGATTGGCTGTTTCACTTTCAACAGCCAATCAGAGCGATAGTAATATTTCACCAATGAAACTTGGTGAAATATTACAATCCAGCCATGGCCGATGCTGAAATAGCATCAGCCATGGCTGGAGACTCTAATCTGACCCCCCCCACACCGACTGACGGCGATCTGCCACTGCCGTCAGTATTTGCTCCCTCTACCCTGCCCTCCGCTTCCCCCTGCTTTCTTCTCTCCCCCGGTACCGATCCCAGTCCTGGCGTCCCTCCCGGTGTCCTCCGTCTTCCATGGGCGCCACCATCTTCCAAAATGGCGGGCGCATGCGTAATGCACCCGCCGAATCTGCTGGCCAGCAGATTCATTCATTCACTCCAGGTACATTTTGATCACTGTGATAGACCCTATTACAGTGATCAAAATAAAAAAAATAGTATCACCCCCATAGGTAGGGACAAAAATTGAAATAAAGAAAATATATTTATTTTTATTTTTCTGTTAGGGTTAGGTTAGGGTTAGAATTAGGGTTGGAATTAAGGTTAGGGTTGCAATTAGGGTTGGGGTTGGAATTAAGGTTAGGGTTCCAATTAGGGTTAGAGTTGCAATTAGGGTTAAGATTAGGGTTAGGGGTGTGTTGGGGTTAGGGTTTGGATTAGGGTTAGGCTTGTGGTTAGGGTTGGGATTAGGGTTAGGGGTGTGTTGAGGTTAGGGCTGGGATTAGGATTAGGGGTGTGTTAGGGTTAGGGTTGTGGTTTGGGGTTAGGGTTGGAGTTAGAATTGAGGGGTTTCCACTGTTTAGGCACATCAGGGGCTCCCCAAACGCGTCATGGCGCCACCATTGATTCCAGCCAATTTTGCGTTCTCCCTCCCAATCCCCGACATGTACCCAAACAGTCATTTACCCCAACATATGGGGTATCAGCGTACTCCGGAAAAATTGCACAACAACTTGGGCATCTAATTTCTCCTGTTACCCTTGGGAAAATAAAAAATTGGGGGCTAAAAAATTACTATTCTTTTTTTTACGTCTCTGCGTTATAAGCTTCTGTGAAGCACTTGGGGGTTCAAAGTGCTCACCACACATCTAGATAAGCTCCTTCTGGGGTCTAGTTTCCAAAATGGGGTCACTTGTGGGGGGTTTCTACTGTTTAGGCACATCAAGGGCTCTTCAAACATAACATGATCCCCGTAGACTATTCCATCAAAGTCTACATTCCAAAACAGCGCTCCTTCCCTTCCGAGCTCTGCCATGCGCACAAACAGTGGTACTCCCCACATATGGGGTACCAGCATACTCAGGACAAATTGGACAAAAACTTTTGGGGTCCAATTTCTCCTGTTACTCTTGTGAAAGTAAAAATTTGGGGGTGAAAAGATCATTTTTGTGGAAAAAAAAATAATTTTTATTTTCCAGGCTCTGCGTTATAAACTTCTGTGAAGCACTTGGGGGTTCAAAGTGCTCACCATACATCTAGATAAGTTCCTTGGGGGGTCTAGTTTCCAAAATGTCACTTGTGGGGGGTTTCCACTGTTTAGGCACATCAGGGGCTCTCCAAACGCGACATGACACCCGCAGATCATTCCATCAAAGTCTGCATTACAAAACATCACTACTTCTCTTCCAAGCCCCGACATGTGCTCACACAGTAGTTTTCTCTCACATATGGGGTATCAGTGTACTCAGGACAAATTGGACAACAACTATTGGGGTCCAATTTCTCCCCTTACCCTTGGGAAAATAAAAAAATTGGGGACTGAAAGATAATGTTTGTGGAAAAAATATGATTTTTTTATTTTCCCGGCTCTGCGTTATAAACTTCTGTGAAGCACTTGGGGGTTCAAAGTGCTCACCATACATCTAGATAAGTTCCTTGGGGTGTCTAGTTTCCAAAATGGGGTCACTTGGGGGTTTCCACTTTTTAGGCATATCAGGGGCTCTCCAAATGTGACATGGCGTCTGATCTCAATTCCAGCCAATTCTGCGTTGAAAAAGTCAAACGGCGCTCCTTCCCTTCCAAGCTCTGCCATGCACCCAAACAGTGGTTTACCCCCACATATGGAATATCAGCACATATGGAACATCAGCGTGTTCAGGACAAATTGCACAATAACTTTTGGGGTCTTGTTACCCTTGGGAAAATACGTTATAAAGTTGTGTGAAGCACTTGGGGGTTCAAAGTGCTCACCACAGATCTAGATAAGTTCCTTAGGGGGTCTAGTTTCCAAAATGAGGTCACTTGTGGGGGGTTTCCACTGTTTAGGCACATCAGGGGCTCTCCAAACGCGACATGGCATCCAATCTCGATTCCAGCCAATTTTGGTTTGAAAAAGTCAAATGGCGTTCCTTCCCTTCAAAGCACTGCCGTGCGCCCAAACAGTTGTTCCCCCACATATGGGGTATCGGCGTACTCAGGACAAATTGGACAACAAATTTGTGGTCCAATTTCTCCTGTTACCCTTGGGAAAATAAAAAATTGGTGACTAAAAGATAATTTTTGTTGGAAAAAATAGGATTTTTTATTTTCATGCCCGGGCATTATAAACTTCTGTGAAGCACTTGGGGTTCAAAGTGCTCACCACAGATCTAGATAAGTTCCTTAGGGGGTCTAGTTTCCAAAATAGGGTCACTTTTGGGTGGTTTCCACTGTTTAGGCACATCAGGGGCTCTGCAAATTGAACATGACATCCATCAAAGTCTGCATTCCAAAACGTCATTACTTCCTTTCTGAGCCCTGCCATGTGCCCAAACATTCCCCCCCCCACATATGGGGTATCAGCGTACTCAGGACAAATTGGACAACAACTTTTGAGGTCCAATTTCCTTGGGAAAAATCAAAAATTGGGGACTAAAATATCATTTTTGTGGAATTTTTTTTTTTCACACCCAGGCATTATTAACTTTAGTGAAACATTTGGGGGTTCAAAGTGCTCACAACAGATCTAGATAAGTTCCTTAGGGGGTCTAGTGTCCAAAATGGTGTCACTTGTGGGGGGTTTCCACTGTTTAGGCACATCAGGGGCTCTCCAAACGCAACATGGCGTACAATTTTAATTCCAGCCAATTTTGGTTTGAAAAAGTCAAATGGCGCTCCTTCCCTTCCGAGCCCTGCCATGTGCCCAGACAGTGGTTTTCCCCCACATATGGGGTATCGGTGTACTCGGGAAAAATTGCAAAACAACTTTATCTGTCAATTTTCTCCTTTTACCCTTGTGAAAATAAAAAAAATTGTTTGTAAAAGATCATTTTTGTGACTAAAAAGTTAAATGTTCATTTTTTCCTACCATGTTGCTTCAGCTCCTGTGAAGCACCTGAAGGGTTAATAAACTTCTTGAATGTGGTTTTGATCAGCTTGAGGGGTGCAGTTTTTAGAATGGTGTCACTTTTGGGTATTTTCAGCCATATAGACCCCTCAAACTGACTTCAAATGTGAGGTGGTCCGTAAAAAAAATGGTTTTGTAAATTTTGTTGTAAAAATGAAAAATCGCTGGTCAAATTTGAACCCTTAACGTCCAAACAAAAAAAATTTTGTTTCCAAATTTGTGCTGATGTAAAGTAGATATGTGGAAAATGTTATTTATTAACTATTTTGTGTCACATAACTGTCTGGTTTAACAGAATAAAAATTTGAAAATTGCGAAATTTTCTAAATTTTTGCCCAATTTACATTTTTTTCACAAATAAAAGCAAAAATTATTGACCTAAATTTACCACTAAAAGCCCAATATGTCACGAAAAAAACAATCTCAGAATCGCTAGGATCTGTTGAAGCGTTCCTGAGTTATTACCTCATAAAGGGACACTGGTCAGAATTGCAAAAAATGGCCAAGTCATTAAGGTCAAAATAGGCTGGGTCATGAAGGGGTTAAAAGCCATTTGGCGTCAGGGCATCCCAATTAGTGCATCATGGAGGGGAATGGTGCTAAGGAGGGGGATTGGGCACTGTCAGTATTTTATTGTCCTTAGTCCTATGGGCTCCCCTGTCAGAGGCACATTCCTTAGTCACTACTATGCCTGCCATGAATATTTACTGCCCTCCATGCCCATGGTCTGAAAAATACAGTGTGCAGCATGTATACACAAATATACACTATACATGTACACACATTTTATACAGGTCCTTCTCAAAAAATTAGCATATAGTGCTAAATTTCATTATTTACCATAATGTAATGATTACAATTAAACTTTCATATATTTTAGATTCATTACACACCAACTGAAATTTGTCAGGTCTTTTATTGTTTTAATACTGATGATTTTGGCATACAACTCCTGATAACCCAAAAAAACCTGTCTCAAAAAATTAACATATTTCAACCGTCCAATAAAATAAGTGTTTTTTCAAAACAAACAAAAAAACCATCAAATAATAATGTTCAGTTATGCACTCAATACTTGGTCGGGAATCCTTTGGCAGAAATGACTGCTTCAATGCGGCGTGGCATGGAGGCAATCAGCCTGTGGCACTGCTGAGGTGTTATGGAGGCCCAGGATGCTTTGATAGCGGCCTTAAGCTCATCCAGAGTGTTGGGTCTTGCGTCTCTCAACTTTCTCTTCACAATATCCCACAGATTCTCTATGGGCTTCAGGTCAGGAGAGTTGGCAGGCCAATTGAGCACAGTAATACCATGGTCAGTAAACCATTTACCAGTGGTTTTGGCACTGTGAGCAGGTGCCAGGTCGTGCTGAAAAATGAAATCTTCATCTCCATAAAGCATTTCAGCCGATGGAAGCATGAAGTGCTCCAAAATCTCCTGATAGCTAGCTGCATTGACCCTGCCCTTGATGAAACACAGTGGACCAACACCAGCAGCTGACATGGCACCCCACACCATCACTGACTGTGACACTGGACTTCAGGCATTTTGGCATTTCCTTCTCCCCAGTCTTCCTCCAGACTCTGGCACCTTGATTTCCGAATGACATGCAAAATTTGCTTTCATCAGAAAAAAGTACTTGGGACCACTTAGCAACAGTCCAGTGCTGCTTCTCTGTAGCCCAGGTCAGGCGCTTCTGCTGCTGTTTATGGTTCAAAAGTGGCTTTACCTGGGGAATGCGGCACCTGTAGCCCATTTCCTGCACACGCCTGTGTACGGTGGCTCTGGATGTTTCTACACCAGACTCAGTCCACTGCTTCCTCAGGTTCCCCAAGGTCTGGAATCGGTCCTTCTCCACAATCTTCCTCAGGGTCCGGTCACCTCTTCTCGTTGTACAGCGTTTTCTGCCACATTGTTTCCTTCCAACAGACTTCCCATTGAGGTGCCTTGATACAGCACTCTGGGAACAGCCTATTTGTTGAGAAATTTCTTTCTGGGTCTTACCCTCTTGCTTGAGGGTGTCAATGATGGCCTTCTTGACATCAGTCAGGTCGCTAGTAGTGTTGAGCATTCCGATACCGCAAGTATCGGGTATCGGCCGATATTCGCGTTATCGGAATTCTGATACTTAATTCCGATACTTTTTCCATATCGTATACCGGAATCGGAAGTTCCCATAATTCTTTGAGAGGCAATGTGATTTTAGTCAGCCAATGAGGAATCCTACGAAGTGTGGGCACATCCTGTAATGCTGCGGTCATCTTAACTAATGGCATGGCTGTGATTGGCTGCTGAAATGATGTCAGAATGCACTATAAAAGGCGCCGCCGCCATTTTAGCGTCACTGTGCTGTGAACTCAGTAAGGGACAGAACGCTACTCTGCTCACTCTGAGGGACAGTTAGATATTGCGATTTTGTGTACTACTGTGCTTGAGGCAGGCTAGTTTACCAACCGCTGTGTAAAGCTTCATTTTGCCAGTGTTGTTTTAACAGCTCTGTGCAAGGTGTGTGTGTGACAGTGCAGGTGACGCTGCAGTTTGCTCTGCATCCACCGCTGTTTGTAGGCATCTGCACGTGTCACTGACTCTTTTTTTTTATTTTATTTAGTGGAATTGGTGCAGCTCCATTATATTAGAAAAAAATCAAATCTATTAGTGTGACGTGCTTCCATCCGTATACAATACATTGGTTGCAAACACTATAGAAGTACACAAAGGAGCTTTTCACAGATAGTGAATAGTTGTGTTTCAGTGTTCACTGCAGTCTGTGAGGTTTTGATTTTTTGAGTGCAGATCACGCTCCAGTTAGTTCTTCAACCACTGCTGGTTGTAGTCTGCTGAGCGTGTGTCACTGCCTCATCCTTCACATTTTTCTCTAATTGGTGCTGCTCCATTTTAGTGGAAAAAAATCTAATCTATTAGTGTGACGCGCTTCCATCCGTATACAATACATTGGTTGCAAACACTATAGAAGTACACAAAGGAGCTTTTCACAGATAGTGAATAGTTGTGTTTCAGTGTTCACTGTAGTCTGTGAGCTTTTCATTTTGTGAGTGCAGATTACGCTCCAGTTTGTACTTCAACCACTGCCGGTTGTAGTCTGCTGAGCGTGTGTCACTGCCTCATCCTTCACATTTTTCTCTAATTGGTGCTGCTCCATTTTAGTGGAAAAAAATCTAATCTATTAGTGTGACGCGCTTCCATCCGTATACAATACATTGGTTGCAAACACTATAGAAGTACACAAAGGAGCTTTTCACAGATAGTGAATAGTTGTGTTTCAGTGTTCACTGTAGTCTGTGAGCTTTTCATTTTGTGAGTGCAGATTACGCTCCAGTTTGTACTTCAACCACTGCCGGTTGTAGTCTGCTGAGCGTGTGTCACTGCCTCATCCTTCACATTTTTCTCTAATTGGTGCTGCTCCATTTTAGTGGAAAAAAATCTAATCTATTAGTGTGACGCGCTTCCATCCGTATACAATACATTGGTTGCAAACACTATAGAAGTACACAAAGGAGCTTTTCACAGATAGTGAATAGTTGTGTTTCAGTGTTCACTGTAGTCTGTGAGCTTTTCATTTTGTGAGTGCAGATTACGCTCCAGTTTGTACTTCAACCACTGCCGGTTGTAGTCTGCTGAGCGTGTGTCACTGCCTCATCCTTCACATTTTTCTCTAATTGGTGCTGCTCCATTTTAGTGGAAAAAAATCTAATCTATTAGTGTGACGCGCTTCCATCCGTATACAATACATTGGTTGCAAACACTATAGAAGTACACAAAGGAGCTTTTCACAGATAGTGAATAGTTGTGTTTCAGTGTTCACTGTAGTCTGTGAGCTTTTCATTTTGTGAGTGCAGATTACGCTCCAGTTTGTACTTCAACCACTGCCGGTTGTAGTCTGCTGAGCGTGTGTCACTGCCTCATCCTTCACATTTTTCTCTAATTGGTGCTGCTCCATTTTAGTGGAAAAAAATCTAATCTATTAGTGTGACGCGCTTCCATCTGTATACAATACATTGGTTGCAAACACTATAGAAGTACACAAAGGGGCCTTTCACAGATACTGAACAGTTGTCTGCAGGGTTCACTGTAGTCTGTGAGGAATAACCACACTTAGGCCTTAACTTTTCTGACTTTCTTTATCAATCTACCAAGATGAAGAAGTCAGTGAGTAAGGCACGTGGTCGTGGTCGAGGCCGTGGATTTGCAGCAGGGAGAGGACGTGGGGATTCTGTGGCTGCTGCCGCACCCAGTGACACAGCATCCACCAGTTTTCCCCGTGAGCGTTCCTTTATGCGCACTTTTGTAGGAGCTCAGCGTACCCCCCTGCTGCGTGAAGAACAAATTGAAGCCGTTGTTGGTTGGATGGCAGCCAATGCATCGACTTCAATACCTTCCACCTCCTCTCAGGACCACAGCACTGTTGAACAACCATCAGTCTCTTCACCGCCTGCCAAATTGCCCAGGCAGTCAGAGAGCTCTGTACAGGAGCCAGCTGAGTCTCTGCTTCTGTTCTCAGAATCTGTTGGCTTGGAAACAGGGGCCCAGCCAAGCAGCATTCTGGAATGTGAAGAAGAGGCAGTATGCAGTGATGCGCAACAGCTGTGTCTCTCTGAATCTGAAGAGGCGGGTGAGCCAGTGCCGATGGTCAGCACACCGCAGAACGCATCTGATGATGATGAGACTCAGTTGCCAGTTTCTGTTGAGCATGGTGCTGGCCAGACCACCCAACAACAGCAGGTGATGGAAGAGGGTAGTGGTGGAGATGATGAGGTCCAAGACCCAACATGGCGTGAGGAACAGGAAGGTGGTGGGAGCAGCTCTGAGGAAGAGATTGCACCAACGGTCCAAACAGTAGGGAGAGGTAGGCTGCAGACTCGCTTGCCTGTAGCCTCCAGTTTGGCACCCGTTCGGAGCAGTTCTCTTACAACAGCCAAACCGGGCGCTCCCAGGACTTGCTCTGCGTGGTCCTTTTTTGATACAGTTGCAGATGATATTTGCTATGTAAAATGCAAGCTGTGTAATCAAAAAATTAAAAGAGGTAAAAGTGTCAGTAACCTTAATACAACAAATATGTGGAAACATGTGCGGTCAAAGCACTTTGTTGAGTTACAAAGACACACTGGAGATGTAGGCCAACCTACAGCAGCACCTACATCTTCAGCTCCTGTTGGAGCCTCTTCCTCCAGTTCACACACAGCTGGTAAGGCTTCCTCAAAGGATCGCCATGGAAGAACCTCTGTCACTGTTGTCCAGAGACACAGTGTTATTCCACCCACAGCTGCAAGTTCCCTGTCATCCTCACACACCCAGGCCACAAAACAGCCATCGGTAGCACAGGCATGGGATAAAAGACGGCCATACTCGGCAAACCATCCACGAGCACAGGCTCTGAATGCTGGCATTGCAAAACTCCTGTCCCTTGAAATGCTGTCATTCAGGCTGGTGGAGACTGACAGTTTCCGTGAATTAATGGCATTGGCAGTCCCACAATACAATGTGCCCAGCCGATTTTATTTCAGCAGGCAAGCCGTCCCTGGTCTGCAAAAGCATGTTGAGGCAAAAATTAAACATGCGCTACTAAACGCCGTCAGTAGCAAGGTCCACCTGACCACCGATGCGTGGACCAGTACCCATGGCCAGGGACGATACCTTTCACTCACTGCCCATTGGGTGAATGTTGTGGAGCCGGGTACAGATCTTGCGAGTGGCGCTGTACGTGTTCTGCCAACTCCAAGGATTGCCGGAATCAAGTCTGTCCACATTGACTCCTCCTCCTACTCCAGTTCCTCAGAATCATCGCTGCAGGAGCCGTCACGGTCTACCTCCACATGGACCCGTGGACGCTTACCTGATGCGACCGATATGAGCACAGCCGTGGCCAAACGGCAACAGGCCGTTCTGAAATTAATTCCCATGGGGAATCGAAGCCACACAGCGCAGGAGGTCTGGAATGCCATCAAGCAGGAGAGCGACGTGTGGTTTTTGCCAGCGAATCTCCAGCCAGGCTTGGTAGTGTGTGACAATGGCCGAAATCTGGTGGCAGCTCTGGGCCTTGGCAACCTCACTCACATACCATGTCTGGCACATGTGCTCAACTTGGTCGTGCAGAGTTTTTTGAGGGACTATCCGGATCTTGATGCACTGCTGCACAAGGTCCGCCTAGAGTGCGCTCACTTGCGACGTTCCAGCATGGCCAGATCGCGCATTGCAGCTCTGCAACGCAGATTGCGCCTTCCTGAACATCGCATCATATGTGACGTATCCACCAGGTGGAATTCAACGTTACATATGTTGGAGCGGTTGTGTGAGCAGCAGCCAGCAGTTATGGAGTATCAGCTGCATCAGGCGCAATCAACACGCAATTTGCGCCGTCCACACTTCACCATTAATGAGTGGGCCACTATGAAGGACATGTGCCACGTTTTGCGTGCGTTTGATGAGTCAACGCGGATGGCGAGTGCAGATGATGCACTAGTCAGCCTGACTGTCCCCCTTATCTGCCTGCTTCAAAAAACACTGCAAGCAATAAGGGATGAGGTTTTGGAAGAGGTGGAGGATGAGGAGTCACAAATTCCATCACCTTCTGGAAAGTCAGCGCAACGTGGTTCCTCACAAAGGGCTGGGCAGGGCTCACTTTGTGAGGAGGATGAGGAGGAGGAGTCAATGGAGGAGGAAGACATCGCTCCAGAGGGAGGTACACAACGCTCTAGTCAGTATGTAGAGCGAGGGTGGGGTGATGCAGAGCAGGCAGAGATAACGCCTCTTGCAGAGGACAGCGTTTCTTTGCCAGTTGGGAGTCTGCAGCACATGGTTGATTTCATGCTGCAGTGCCTAAGAAACGACCGCCGCATCGCCCACATTCTCACGACGTCTGATTATTGGGTGTACACCCTCCTAGACCCTCGCTACCGGGACAACGTCAAAAGCCTCATCACACCGTTGAACCGGGAGCGTAAAATGCGGGAGTACCAAGACACACTGGTGCAATCCCTAATGTTCTACCTTACTGCCGAGAGCACTGCTGCTGCTACTGCTTTACAAAGCAGCTCTGTGCGTCGAGGCAGTGTAGAGAGCTCTGCAACAAGAGGGAGCACACGCAGTGCCTCTGCACAGGGAAAGACCAGTATGTTCAAAATGTGGCAAAGTTTGTGGCAGCGCCACAAATGTCTACACCATCCGAGAGGGCTCCAGTCAGCGGGAGGCAACGTATCCGTCAGATGGTGACAGACTACTTGGCTTTGCCTCTCAGTGTACTCCCAGATGGCTCTTCCCCATTCAAGTTTTGGGTCTCTAAGCTGGATACATGGCCAGAGCTTAGCCAGTATGCATTGGAGGTGCTGGCTTGCCCTGCTGCCAGTGTATTATCGGAGCGCGTCTTTAGTGCTGCAGGTGGTGTACTAACAGACCGTCGCATGCGACTATCCTCCGATAATGTAGACCGGCTTACTTTTCTGAAAATGAACAAGGCATGGATCTCGCCAGAATTTCTCTGTCCGTTTTCAGATTAAATAACTGGTTCGCAACGTTATCCATGTCTCCTGTTATGTTCATCTTTCTACCACCTGAACTCTACTCCCTGGGCTCCAACACTGCCAGTTGCTGCTCAGAAGTGTCGTGTCCACAGAACAAAACACAAGCTCTACTGTTAGTGGGGTTCAGTAACGCCAGCTGTTCCCCTGCTGTGTCAACGGCAAGAAGTGTCCTTTTCCCGACACATGGACAGAAAAACACATGACCAACATGCTCCAAATAGGGAAGAGCCGTCACCCTGCTTGTTATGCTGAAAACATGAAATTGTGAAGTTTTGCAGGCCTAGAATGATAAATTTTTATGACAAATATGGACAAATAATAATTTGTCATCACAGCGCATATCTGCACATGTCTATTAGAAATGGTAACAAAAAATAAAACATAGTCTACTCTTCACATTTTTAAATTAATGCATAAAAGTACATTTCAGACTTATGAATTAATGCTTTTTAAGGAACTTTATCTGTACCTGTAAGATAATGCACTCAATGGATGTACGAATCATTAAATCCTCATCATCATCATCACGAGTTTTATTTATGACAGACATTATAAAATACACATACTGATGCCAACTGTAACTTCAAACACCATATATGAAATGGCCAGCATGTAAACATGGTAATAATGTCCAATAATAAATTATTACATCTAGAAAGTGCATCATGCATACTGACAATAGGTACTTATACCTGCAAGTGCTGTTGAAACAACCACAAGAGATATAAATTAATACTGGTATATAGGTATCACAGTGCATAGTTACTCATGGACAATGTTGATGTAATACTGTATCTCAATTAAGTCAGCGTCAACCATTAGGCTTGTTAGTCTTGTACATTGTTAAAGAGGGAACGTAATTTTTTGGTTTGTCATAGGTGTAGTATTACACATTAAATTATTACTGCTGTATTTTTTTTTGCGTCCCTAGTGCGCAATAACGCAGCCTAACCTCACATTTGATAGTCAGCTAATTGCCACACGCTACCCTACCCTACGCGTGACAGTAGGAAGGTAGTGTTGACGGATAAAGCTTTGCGCAACCAGACATTCTTTTACCCTCTTCAACACTCTACAAGCAAAAAATGCATGATTTCAGCCGCAGACTTTATTGACGTACAGTATAACATCGGCATTACCCATCAGAGGCTGTCCACTGTCTGATACAGACATAGAATATACCTTTGCTATCCGTAGCCTTTGTTTCACCTACACTTGCAGGCACACACTTAAATTGTGACAAACAATGCCTAATGTTTTTTTAAATGGTTATTTTTTATTGTACATTATTGTGTCATCAATCACATTGATGAGTCCATGCTGGACATGTCATACATGCTATAGAAAGTTACGATTTTATGAACTTAAATAATTGAATTGTCTGTGACTGTCACATAAAATTTGCGATGATGATGATGAGTGACTATTACAAAATCCATTGTCTTCACTATGTTATGGTTTAACATAGCGTTCCTTAAGCATTATTCATAAAAAAAAACATTTACTTTTATTCTTAAATTTACAACACTATATTTTGTTACCAATTTTTTGGGTGTTGTGTTGTTCCATTTATTTTTGGCATGTGCATATATGCGTTTATATTTGTATTTTCTTTATTTTTCCTTCTTGAAATTAGAAAACATGTGTATCTTTGTACCGTGTTAGCCAGTAGATAGAAAAATATTTAGACTTCAGAGTCAGCAGTGGTTGATACCTTTTTATGGATAACTGAAAAGATGGAAACAAATTGCAAGCTTTCAAGGCTACTCACGTCTCTTCATCAGGGAAAGACTAACTAAAAAAATTAAGCATCACATATTTCTATACACAACAGGACACAGGAATAGTGCAATAGGTAAGACAAGTAAGTGACGTGTATCAGAACTGTCATTATCTCACAGGGATGAACATAAATATTGGAACAGTTCCTAGATAAGGATAGAAAGTTTGATTGCCCTCTCATTGGCGTATTTTTTGGGGTTTTCATGACCCTGGAAGGTCATAGACGCAGATTCCTTAATTGATATAGAATGACATAAATCCATGTGATCTATTCATTCCATCACTAACAGTGTCAAAGGTCATGATGAGCTTATATTCTGAAACCTTTGTACGTTTCTCATATTTGAAGTTATATTTTAATACCAGTAATTCCATATCCATGATGCTATGACCGGGCATACAAAAGTCTTTTGCCACAGGTAAATTCATTAATTTATCTGTGATTGTGTGGCGCTGATAATTCATCCTTGTTCTCCTTTTTGTTGCCGGTCTCCCCTCACTTGTCCCTCCCTCACTTGTCTTAGCTATTCCTGTGTCCTGTTGTGTGTAGAAATATGTGATTCTTCATTTTTGGCTTTACTCTTAGCCTGATGAAGACACCTGAGTAGTCTCGAAAGCTTTGAATTTGTTACCATATTTTCAGTTAGCCATTAAACGTTATCAACCACAGAGGACTGTCAAGTATAAATATTTTTCTATTCTTGTAATTGAAATTCATCATTTTATTGTCGTAGTAAAACTTCATTTATTCTTGTTTGAAGTACATACATTTGCAATGGCCACGTAACAAGGCAATAACTCAATATTTTGTGCCTACACCCTCCTTGACCCTGGGCTTCAACAGCGCCAGTTGCTGCTCAGAAGTGTTAGATGCACAGATGAAAACAATCGCTGATGTGTTTGTGGGGTTCAGTAACGCCTGCTGTTCCCCTGCTGTGTGTCTGGCAAAAATTACTGCTGCTAACTACAACTTCAACTTCAAACGTCTCATACTAGGCCTCTGCCTACACCCTCCTTGACCCTGGGCTTCAACAGCGCCAGTTGCTGCTCAGAAGTGTTAGATGCACAGATGAAAACAATCGCTGATGTGTTTGTGGGGTTCAGTAACGCCTGCTGTTCCCCTGCTGTGTGTCTGGCAAAAATTACTGCTGCTAACTACAACTTCAACTTCAAACGTCTCATACTAGGCCTCTGCCTACACCCTCCTTGACCCTGGGCTTCAACAGCGCCAGTTGCTGCTCAGAAGTGTTAGATGCACAGATGAAAACAATCGCTGATGTGTTTGTGGGGTTCAGTAACGCCTGCTGTTCCCCTGCTGTGTGTCCGGCAAAAATTACTGCTAGCTACCTAATCATGGTGAAAAAAACATGACATCTCAAAGTGTCTAGTGCTACACATAGATATGAGGCTACACCATGATTTCTAAGCTGTAAACATTTGAAACGTCAACTTTCAAACCATAAAATGATTTGTCTGTCACAAATCGGTAACAAAATAATTGTGACATATTATTACAGATATGCACATGTCGAAAACAAATGCAAACACAAAAGCCTACTTATGCTATAGGATACTGATGGTCAACCTTGTCACTCCATAGCTTAGACAAATCCAACTCACATCATGATGACTCAAATACTGCAATGTTGGAAGTGCATAATGTGGGTTGAACTTTGACAACTGCTGCAGTGCGAAGGTTATACTTCAGTGTTCTTGCCTTTTAAATAAAAGCATACAAGTAAATATAATAATCCAATGTTGATTAAGGGACGTGATGTACACCTGTAATATTCTGCAAACAATGCATGTAGGAATAGTCCTCTTCAACATTACTTATATTTGTGTCATTTTAAAAAAACATATTTAATTAGAAAGTTAACAGCCCATATCATAAAGGTCCTTCATGTAAACATGATAATCGCTAACAAAAATCATAAATTACCTTGGTAAAGTCAATAGTGCATAGTCACAATAGCAAAATATATACCTGTAAGTGGTGCTGAAAGAACGACAACTGATAGAATAGGTGAATGATATCTATTTATCAGACTGAATAGCGACACCTGTACAATGTCGATATAATACTGTACCTTAACAAAACAGCTGTGTCACACCTCACACGCATTTTCTTGTAGCTTGTTATGTAATAGGGCACATGCGTGTATGTTTCATCATAGGTGCATGTTTACTGAGTAAAGCAGTCATGACAACGCCTTTGTGTTGTCGGTACGCTTGCGATGATGAACGATGCGCACCGTGAATGTTAGTCTGCGTCATAAGACGCACAGACGCTCCAATACCCAACGCGTCACAGCAGGAAGCCAGTCTGTGCGTCCAAACAAAGGCGCAAGCATACATGCACGTACCCTTTTAGAAAGCTATATAAAAAAAAGGATGTAGTAGTAACGCACACTTTATTGAGGTACAGTATTACATCGCCATTCACCATCTGTGGCTATGCAGACTCATCTATATATACCTTATCTATCCGTTGTCATGCTTGCAAGTCCACAGTCAGGCATAAATAGCTGTTTTCACTATGCACTTTTTAAAGGTTTTTTTTGTTAATATAAATGATTGGCACATATTATCAGTATTACATGATGGAAAATTTTAGATATTTTTAAAAACTTTTTAGTGATATTATTCAGCAAATGAAAATGGTGTACATACTGTTACTTATCCATCATTAATGGATTCTGATATGTACTTGTATGCTTTTATTTAAAACCGTATAGCAGATTATTTAACCGATTTTTATTGTGGTTTGCATTGCTTTTCAACATGTTAATGTATGCGTTTATGTTTGTCAATTATTAATTTACATATATTTTTTAAAGTAAAATCATCATCTTATGGTACTAAAGGTTATATTTCTCTGTTTGGAGTATAGACATTTTTAATTGACACGTAACAAGGAAAATACTTGATCTAGTATTTAAACATCCTCCTTGACCCTGGGCTCCAACACCGCCAGTTGTTGCTCGGAAGTGCTGTTAGCACAGTTAACACTTGCTCCCGTGTTACTGGGGTTCAGTAATGTCAGCTGTTCCCCTGCTGTGTGAACGGCAAAAAGTCCTGCTGCCTCCACCCTGTTCTCTTCTCATCCCTGGGTTACAACACCGCCAGTTGTTTCTCGGAAGTGCTGTTAGCACAGTCTACACTTGCTCCTGTGTTACTGGGGTTCAGTAATGTCAGCTGTTCCCCTGCTGTGTGAACGGCAAACAGTCCTGCTGCCTCCACCATGTTCTCTTCTCATCCCTGGGTTACAACACCGCCAGTTGTTTCTCGGAAGTGCTGTTAGCACAGTCTACACTTGCTCCTGTGTTACTGGGGTTCAGTAATGTCAGCTGTTCCCCTGCTGTGTGAACGGCAAACAGTCCTGCTGCCTCCACCATGTTCTCTTCTCATCCCTGGGCTACAACACCGCCAGTTGTTTCTCGGAAGTGCTGTTAGCACAGTCTACACTTGCTCCCGTGTTACTGGGTTCAGTAATGTCAGCTGTTCCCCTGCTGTGTGAACGGCAAAAAGTCCTGCTGCCTCCACCATGTTCTCTTCTCATCCCTGGGTTACAACACCGCCAGTTGTTTCTCGGAAGTGCTGTTAGCACAGTCTACACTTGCTCCCGTGTTACTGGGGTTCAGTAATGTCAGCTGTTCCCCTGCTGTGTGAACGGCAAACAGTCCTGCTGCCTCCACCATGTTCTCTTCTCATCCCTGGGTTACAACACCGCCAGTTGTTTCTCGGAAGTGCTGTTAGCACAGTCTACACTTGCTCCCGTGTTACTGGGGTTCAGTAATGTCAGCTGTTCCCCTGCTGTGTGAACGGCAAAAAGTCCTGCTGCCTCCACCCTGTTCTCTTCTCATCCCTGGGTTACAACACCGCCAGTTGTTTCTCGGAAGTGCTGTTAGCACAGTCTACACTTGCTCCTGTGTTACTGGGGTTCAGTAATGTCAGCTGTTCCCCTGCTGTGTGAACGGCAAACAGTCCTGCTGCCTCAACTTTAATTTCCATGGGTACCTTCTGCTACCCATCCGGGTTCCAGTACCGTCAGCTGGTTCTCCGCAGTGCCTTTGGCCTAGGTGCCTCCATGTCGGTATCCGAGTTCCAGCAACGTCTGCTGGTCCTTGGTAGTGCTTTGGAGCACAGGTACCTCCTGCTTAGTAACCCTGTCCCAGTAACGTCAGCTGGTCCTCGGTTGTGCCATTGGCTCTTTTCCTTCTGCTGACCCTCCGGGTTCCAGCACAGTCAGCTGGTCCTCATTACTTTCATTGGCTCTTGTACCTTCTGCTACCCATCCGGGTTCCAGTACCGTCAGCTGGTTCTCCGCAGTGCCTTTGGCCTAGGTGCCTCCATGTCGGTATCCGAGTTCCAGCAACGTCTGCTGGTCCTTGGTAGTGCTTTGGAGCACAGGTACCTCCTGCTTAGTAACCCTGTCCCAGTAACGTCAGCTGGTCCTCGGTTGTGCCATTGGCTCTTTTCCTTCTGCTGACCCTCCGGGTTCCAGCACAGTCAGCTGGTCCTCGTTACTTCCATTGGCTTTTGTACCATCACCAACAGGACAAAGAAGGTTAAGACAAACTACAAGATACAGAACAAGAGACAGAAGAACAATAAGCAGAAGATCAAAAAGCAGAAGAACATTAAGTATAAGACCAAAATGAAGAGCAAAATATATGCTCTAAATTCTAAGCAGAAGAAGACTAAGCAGTGTATGGGGGTGAGTCCGTTCCTCCTCGTGGTGCCCCTGGAAAATGCCTGATGCTGCTGCAGGCTAAACTGAACGCGGACAAATACTGTTGTAATTAAAATCTTTCGTGACAGCAAGAACGGAAGGATGAAAATTCAGAGTTTTACAGATTACAAGTACAGGAATGTCTGTCACAAATAAGAATATGATGAAAAGGATGAATAGGAAGAACATGAAGAAGTAGAATATGAAGAATAATAACTGTTTAATAAGAACAATATAAGTAATGTTAACAAAAAGATGAATAGCAAGAAGTTTTAGAAGATTAATAAGGTGAAGATGAAGAATAATTTGATGAGAAAGATGATGCTGCTGAAAATTATGAAGGAGAAAGTGTGTGAAAAGTTAAAAAGGTGAAGACCATGGAAGTTGTGAAACAGACATATTTGCCAAAATAGAAAAAAGGTTAACAACATTGTCAATTTGTTCGTCAATCCGAACGTATTTCCTAAAAAAAAAAAATTAATGCTATTCCATTGGATTGGGTCAAACATCTATGCCTTTAATGTCTCCTCAACCTCCCCCAATACATTCTACATTAGTCTTTGTTGTTTTCCTTCATGTACAATTAACCAACAAGGCAAGAATGGGTTTTTTTTAATTTCGATATTTTGTTCCCATAGACTTACATGGGACTTCCGGTATCGGTATCGGGTATCGCCGATATTTTAGTGATATCGGCGATACCATTACGATTCCGATACTTTAGGATATCGGAAAGTATCGCTCAACTCTAGTCGCTAGTCTTACCCATGATGGGGGTTTTGAGTAATGAACCAGGCAGGGAGTTTTTAAAAGCCTCAGGAATCTTTTGCATGTGTTTAGAGTTAATTAGTTGATTCAGAAGATTAGGGTAATAGGTCGTTTAGAGAACCTTTTCTTGATATGCTAATTTTTTGAGACAGGTTTTTTGGGTTATCAGGAGTTGTATGCCAAAATCATCAGTATTAAAACAATAAAAGACCTGACAAATTTCAGTTGGTGTGTAATGAATCTAAAATATATGAAAGTTTAATTGTAATCATTACATTATGGTAAATAATGAAATTTAGCACTATATGCTAATTTTTTGAGAAGGACCTGTACTGTATGTGTCTGTATACTGTATATACAATATATAGTGTATGTTTCTATATTTATAAAGTATATACAGGTGCTTCTCACAAAATTAGAATATCATCATAAAGTTAATTTATTTCAGTTCTTCAATACAAAAAGTGAAACTCGTATATTATATAGTCATTACAAACAGAGTGATCTATTTCAAGTGTTTATTTCTGTTAATGTTGATAATTATGGCTTACAGCCAATGAAAACCCAAAAGTCATTATCTCAGTAAATCAGAATAATTAACAAACAAACACCTGCAAAGGCTTCCTAAGCGTTTAAAAAGGTCCCTTAGTCTGTTTCTTCACATTGTGAGACAGTGAAGGGGTGCGTACTGGACGGGGTGTACATCTCGCCCAGGTTTCTTAGCTGGGTGGCATGAGGAATATAGGAGTGAAGGTAGGTTGGCAGGGCGACGTTCACTCCACTCCCCATCCAGAACAGGCTTGCAGCCCAACCCTGAGTGCACTCAGCTGTCTAATTAAGCAGCCAGAAGTAGGTGGTTGAGCTAGACAGAGGGGGCTCTCAGTCTGAATCTGGCTTCAGACGCTGCTGAAGTCTCCTGGAAGCCAAGCTCTGGTAATTACATATCTATGTTGTTTTGGGCCAGGCTGTTAGAGCCTAGACCACGGTAGTGAGGGAACGAACTGTGTCTAGCTAGCAGCCTGCCAGGCTTAGGACTTTGTTTTATGGTTTGGTTTATGTTTGTTGCTGTGGTCTTTCAATAAAACTGGTTGCTGCCAGTTTACACCAACAAGGCTGTCGCTGCTTGGAGTCTTTTATGCCACTCCGTCTACCCGAGACGGCGATCCCAGAGCTATATACCCCCTGAACTGGCTACAATTGGTGGAGAATGCGGGCACCGATCCCGCTACCTCTCGCAGAACCCGTGTGCGTGGCAACCCCAGCCGAGGAGAATGGCCCACAGGTGTCCCAGGTGGTTATAAATGGCTGCCCCGTACCAGCCCTCCTAGACTCAGGGAGTTGAGTGACTCTGGTACATGCCAGCCTGGCTGATAGGGACTTCATCCCCGATAAACACCTGAGCGTGGTGTGCATCCATGGAGATACCAAAGTCTACGAGGTGACTTCCGTGGACTTCGTCACAAAACTCGGGGAGATCTCTCATGAAGTGGGGGTAGTGAAGAACCTGATGCACCCAGTCATATTGGGTCGTGACTTTCCCCTGTTTTGGGGTCTGTGGGGGGAAAAAGGTTCTACCGGACAGTGTGATGAAGCTCCTACTGAGGTTGCGCGGTCCATAGGGGCGGAACACAATGCTAGTGTGTTGTTGAACTTAAGTGATGATAATGATAATGATGAATTTCCATTTCAGGTGATGTTGGGGGGGGGATAATGGTTCTCTGGAACAGAATGTCCCTGACCTACCTGTGTCCCGTGGCAATTTTGGGAGTGAGCAGTTGTGAGACCCCACTCTTAAACATGCCAGGGAAAGTATAACTGTTCTGAATAAGATCCCACAAGAGCCCGGCTCTGATGAAAGATTTCCCCATTTTGCCATGAACAATGACCTGCTATATAGGGTCACTAAGGTCAAGGGAGAGGTCGTGAGTCAGCTCCTGGTACCTAGGCCATATAGAAGTATGGTGCTAGATTTTTCACATAACCGTGTGCTCGGTGGGCACCTGGGGATGGACAAGACCCAGGAAAGAATCCTCCAGAGGTTTTACTGGCCAGCGGTTTATCGAGATGTGGAGGATTATTGCAAATCCTGCCCCATGTGTCAGATAAATCTCCGGTTTCCCACTTCCGCAGTCCATTAGTCCCGCTTCCGGTTATAGAGATACCATTTGAAAGGGTAGCGATGGACTTGGTAGGTCCTATTGTGAAATCAGCCTGGGGCACCAATACATACTAGTGGTACTTGATTATGCAACCCGGTACCCCGAGGCTGTCCCTTTAAGAAATATGGCATCCAAAAATATTGCACGGGAACTCTTTCATATGTTTTCCAGGGCAGGAATTCCTTAAGAGATCCTCCACGGACCAACAGGCCGGCGTCAGCCCCGGCACACCCGGGCAAGTGCGGGGCCCTGAACAGGCGGGGGGGCCCACTCGCCGTCGGGCACCCCGGCGCCGCTTACGCGAGGAGAGCGGGTCAGCGCCGCCCCTGGGCCCCCCTCGCTTGCTCAGGGCCCCGGCAGCAGCTGGCGCACAATACTTACCCTCTCCCGTGCCTCCGCTGCCGCAGCTCCAGGGGCGCCGGCGCTTCCTCTCACAGCAGCGCCGCTGAATGACGTCATCATTCTGCGGCCGGCTGTGGCAGAGAGCGCGAGGACGCCGGACAGGTGAGGCGTGTGTGTATGTGTCTGTGTGTGTGTGTATCAGTGTGTGTGTATATGTAGTGCGGTGCTTTGTGTGTGTGTTTGTATGTATGTATGTATGGATAATGTGAGAGAGTGCTTGTGTGCTGTGGTGCTGTCTGTGTGTTTTGATGGGCAGGCATTGATGATAATGGGCAGGCATTGATGATTATGGGGAGTCGATGATAATGGGCAGGCATTGATGATGATGGGGAGGAGATAATGATGATGGGCAGGCATTGATGATGATGGGGGAGATGATGATGATGGGCAGGCATTGATGATAATGGGCAGGCATTGATGATGATGGGGAGGCAATGATGATAATGGGCGGGCATTGATGATGATGGGGAGGAGATGATGATGATGGGCAGGCATTGATGATAATGGGCAGGCATTGATGATGATGGGGAGGCGATGATGATGATGGGGAGGAAATGATGATGATGAGGAGGCAATGATGATGATGGGGAGGCGATGATGATGATGGGCAGGCACTGATGATGATGAGGAGGCAATGATGATGATGGGGAGGCGATGATGATAATGGGCAGGCACTGATGATGATGGGGAGGCAAAGATGATGAGGGGGAAGCAATCATGATAATGGGGAGGCAATCATGATTATAATGGGGAGTCTTTCCACAGTGCCCTTTCCTGAGCCGTAACAGTGCAGAACGCAGTACAGCGCAGAGGAGAGCTCCATATTTTGTATGGAGCATTATATGGGGACCAGTATCCTGTATGGAGCATTATATGGGGACCAGTATCCTGTATGGAGCATTATATTGGGTCCAGTATTCTGTATGGAGCATTATATGGGGGATGGGGGGTGACATCCTGCATGGGGTATTATATGGGTGATGAGGGGAGACTATGTGGTGCCCATAATATTGTATGGAGGACTGTACTGTCCATTCTGTACTATGTGCTGTAAGGATTTGGCCGTTTTTGAGCTATTGTACAATTTACAATAGATATCACTCATGTAATGGAAGAAGTGAAGTATTTGGCATTGTACTGTACCCATATTTCTCTGCCGTATCTGTGCATCATGAATCGTGGTCTGTGTTAAAGGGGCCCACTGAGGCTCTTTCGCCCGGGGCCCATAAAAACCTGGAGCCGGCCCTGCGGACCAAGGCACACCTTTTATGTCCAAGGTGATGAAGGAGCTGTGTAAGTTGCTTAAAATCTCGCACATTCGAACATCCGTGTATCACCCCCAGACGGATGGGCTGGTTGAACGTTTTAATAAAACGTTAAAACATATGTTAAAGAAAGCAGTGGAAAAAGATGGCCAGGACTGGGACTACCTGTTACCCTACCTAATGTTTTCGGTCAGAGAGGTGCCCCAAGCCTCTACGGGGTTTTCTCCCTTTGAGTTGGTATATGGTCGGCACCCGCGGGGCTTGCTAGATATAGCCAAGGAAGTATGGGAGACCGAGGCAACCCCATACAAGAGTGTTATAGAGCATATTGCCCAGATGCAAGATAGAATTGCTAAGATTATGCCATTGGTTAAGGATCACCTGCAGAGAGCCCAAGAAGCTCAAAGCAGAGTATATAATCGGTCAGCAAAAATTAGGACTTTCAATCCCGGGGATCGAGTCCTAATCCTAATTCCCACGGTGGAAAGTAAGTTTTTGGCCAAATGGCATGGCCCATACGAGATAGTACAGAAAGTGAGCGAGGTCACCTACAAAGTACACCAACCCGGGAGACGGAAGCCCTACTAGGTCTATCATATCAACTTAATCAAGCCCTGGAGGGACAGAGAGTCATTGTCGGCCTCGGGTGAATTAGAGAAAGGGTTAAAACCACCTCTACCTCCTGTGTTAGTTGGTGAGACATTGTCAGTACACCAAAAACAGGAAGTACGGGAGTTTCTGCAGGAAAATCAGCAGAGGTTTTCAGACTTGCCCGGCTGGACTTCTCTCGTGAAGCACCATATCGAGACAGAGCCCGGTACTAAGGTCAAGCTGAAGCCGTACAGGATACTGGAAGCCCGCAGAGAGATAGTCTCCACTGAGATCAAACGGATGCTAGCCCTCGGGGTCATTGAGGAGGCCCAAAGCGAGTGGTGTAGCCCGATTGTCCTGATCCCAAAACCTAATGGAACCTGGAGGTTTTGCAATGATTTTAGAAAGTTGAACGACGTGTCAAAGTTTGACGCATACCCGATGCCACGGGTAGACGAGCTAATCAAGAGGTTAGGGGGTGCCCGTTATATTACAACCCTCGATCTGACAAAAGGGTACTGGCAGATACCCCTGTCTGATGAGGCAAAAGAAAAAAACGGCCTTTGCAACCCGACGGCTTGTTTCAGTATCTTGTGATGCCATTCGGGTTGCATGGAGCCCCGGCTACCTTTCAGAGGCTTATGGACCTGATCCTGCGCCCGCATCGAGCCTATGCGGCTGCCTACCTGGATGATGTGGTAATTTTCAGTTCCGATTGGAAGAGCCACCTCGCTAAGGTACAAGCCGTCTTAGACTCGATAGGCGGAGCTGGGCTGAACATAAACCCAGAGAAATGTGCCATTGGCCTAGAAGAGGCCAAGTACTTGGGCTACGTCATTGGCAGGGGGTTGATTAAGCCACAAATCAATAAGGTAGAGGCGATTCAGAACTGGCCTACACCCCTCACAAAACGACAGGTCAAAGCGTTTCTGGGCATCACTGGGTACTATCGCAGATTTGTACAAAATTTTGCCTCCATTGCTGCCCCGTTGACCAACCTGACAAAGGGTGGGAGGTCAAAAATGGTAGTTTGGACTCCAGAGGCAGAAAAAGCCTTTCAGTCTTTGAAAATGGCTTTATGTCAAAGCCCAGTTCTGGTCACCCCTAATTTCAGGGAGGAGTTTCTTGTTCAAACTGATGCCTCTAATGTGGGGTTAGGGGCGGTTTTGTCGCAGGTCGTGAAGGGTGAGGAGCACCCGGTCATGTATCTAAGTCGAAAACTGACACCGGCTGGACAAAATTATGCCATTCTGGAGCGAGAGTGCCTCGCAATCAAATGGGCGCTGGACTCGCTACGTTATTACCTCTTGGACAGGAAATTTAAATTACAGTCAGACCATGCTCCTCTGGCATGGATGAAGCAGAACAAGGAAAGGAATGCCTGGGTGACAAGGTGGTTCCTTTCGCTTCAAGAATTCAATTTCTCGGTAGAGCATAGGCCTGGGAAGTTACAGGGTAATGCCGATGCCTTGTCCAGAGTTCACTGTCTCTTTGGAGTTGTTGACCAGCCCTCCGGTCTGGAGAAGAGGGGGGGATATGTGAGACAGTGAAGGGGTGCGTACTGGACGGGGTGTACATCTCGCCCAGGTTTCTTAGCTGGGTGACATTAGGAATGTAGGAGTGAAGGTAGGTTGGCAGGGCAACGTTCACTCCACTCCCCATCCAGTACAGGCTTGCAGCCCAACCCTGAGTGCACTCAGCTGTCTAATTAAGCAGCCAGAAGTAGGTTGAGCTAGACAGAGGGGGCTCTCAGTCTGAATTTGGCTTCAGACGCTGCTGAAGTCTCCTGGAAGCCAAGCTCTGGTAATTACATATCTATGTTGTTTTGGGCCAGGCTGTTAGAGCCTAGACCACGGTAGTGAGGGAACGAACTGTGTCTAGCTAGCAGCCTGCCAGGCTTAGGACTTTGTTTTATGGTTTGATTTATGTTTGTTGCTGTGGACTTTCAATAAAACTGGTTGCTGCCAGTTTACACCAACAAGGCTGTCGCTGCTTGGAGTCTTTTATGCCACTCCGTCTACCCGAGACGGCGATCCCAGAGCTATATACCCCCTGAACTGGCTAAAACATGCTGTTGATTTTTTCATTCTGCCTCCCAAAGATCACATTAAGGCTCAGCGCACATTTATCCTGCGCTCTGCGCTGAGCACTTGCATTGGGGTTTCCGTGTAAATCTCTGAAATACGTGATTCAGACGATACCTCTTGTCAGGATCCCGTCTGGGTTGGAGCCGATGTTACTGCAAGCACTAGGGGACGCAGAGACAGGTAATGTGGTCAGAGATAGCCGGGACGGTACACTGGAAAGGCGTTATTAGTAGCAACGGATCAGGCGGAGAGCGTAGTCAGAAGGGCAGGCCGAGGTCAGTTCACAGGAGAGCGGTATTGGTAGCAATGGATCAGGCGGAGAGCGTAGTCAGAAGGGCAGGCCGAGGTCAGTTCACAGGAGAGCGGTATTGGTAGCAATGGATCAGGCGGAGAGCGTAGTCAGAAGGGCAGGCCGAGGTCAGTTCACAGGAGCGGTATTGGTAGCAATGGATCAGGCGGAGAGCGTAGTCAGAAGGGCAGGCTGAGGTCAGTTCACAGGAGAGCGGTATTGGTAGCAATGGATCAGCAGGAAACGCTTGACTAGAGGCTAAGAGCACAATAATCTCGCAATGACACACCCACAGGGCCAGGCTTATATAGGGTGTGTAATTGGCAATCAGAGGCCAATCAAGAGAGCACTGGGTGGAGCCGATCAGGAAGAACAGTCAATGGTATCTGGGTTCAGCAAGGAACCTTGCAGCCAGCAGAATAGCTCAGATGGTAGAGCTGCTGGCCGGTGGACAAGAGGTACTGGGTTCAATTCCTGACAGTACTCCCCTCCTTCCAGGATGGCCTCTGGACATCTCAGGAGATGGCTTATCTGGGTACCTCTGATGAAAGGCTCTTGTAAGTCTAGGAGCATGGACGTTGTCCTTTGGTTCCCATGAATTTTCCTCTGGTCCATAACCCTTCCACTGCACCAGATACTGCAGTTTACCTCTGAATTTTCGGGAGTCCAGAATCTTATCCACAATGTATTCTTCTTCACCACGGATCCTTTCTGGTGGAGGAGGTGGCTGAATTCTTCCTGGAAACGGGTTTTCACAAAAGGGTTTGAGCAAGGATATGTGCAATACTGGATGAATCTTTAAATTGTTGGGAAGTTTTAAACGAAAAGCAACCTGGTTAATTTTTGCATAAATTTGAAAAGGTCCAATGAATTTTTGACCAAATTTGGAGGATGGTACATGTGTCTTTAGATTTTTAGTGGACAGCCAAACTTTGTCTCCAACCTGAAGAGCAGGGGGCACTCTCCGATGTTTATCTGCTGCTTCCTTATATTCTTCCTGGGTCTTGAGTAACATCTCTGATAATTCCTTCTGGGATTCCTGTAATTTTGTAAGCCTGTCATTAACAGCAGGAATGGGAGTGTTCACTGGCAGATTAGGGATAAATACTGGATGTAATCCATAGTTAGCAAAAAATGGGGTTTCAGATGTAGCGCTATGTATGGAGTTGTTGTAGGCAAACTCTGCTGTTGGTAAATAGTCCACCCAGTCATCCTGAAGATAGGAAATGAAGCAACGGAGGTATTGCTCCAAAGTCTGGTTCGTTCTCTCCGTCTGGCCATTGGACTGAGGATGGAAAGCGGTAGAAAGATTCACCGTGACTCCTAAGGCTGTACAGAAACTCTTCCAAAATTTTGACGTAAACTGAACGCCTCTGTCAGACACCACGCTGTCAGGAATTCCATGTAACCTGAATACCTCTTTGATCATCAGTTCTGCAGTTTTTTCAGCAGTAGGAATTCCTTCAGTTTGAATAAAGTGGGCCATTTTTGTGAGTCGGTCCACTATGACAAGGATGACGGTCATCTGTTTGGAAGAGGGTAGTTCCACAATAAAATCCATGGAAATAGATCCCCAAGGCCTGGATGGAACTGGGAGTGGTTGCAGGAGTCCTAGAGGAGACGATCGTGGGGTCTTGTTTCGTGCGCATGTTAAACAGGTTGAAACATATTTCCTCACGTCCTTCCTACAATTAGGCCACCAAAAGAAACGAAGTAGTAAGTGTTGTGTTTTTGCAACTCCAGGATGTCCTGCCAGTTTAGAATCATGGACACTTTTGAGGACTTCAAGGCGAGAAGATTCAGGTACATATATCTTGTGTTTCTGCATCCAAAACCCCTCTTTGAATGAAAGATCGACGTCTTCCGAAGGATGGTTAAGGAAAGAGTCCTCTTGGTATCCATCTTTAATTCTATTACATAGTCCTTTAGAGTGCAATATTCCCAAAAAATTTTTAGGGCCTAGAATTGTATCGTCATTACTAGACCTCTCCTGAGGTTCCGAACACATCCTGGACAGGGCATCAGCCTTGCCATTTCTTGAACCAGGCCGGTAAGAAATTATAAAATTGAATCTTGAGAAAAATAAGGCCCATCGTGCTTGTCTTGCAGACAATCTTTTTGCTGTACGGAGGAATTCAAGATTCTTGTGGTCCGTGAGGACAGTCACAGGGTGATTAGCGCCTTCCAGAAGATGTCTCCACTCGGAGAAGGCAACTTTAATGGCTAACAGTTCTTTATTACCGATGTCGTAGTTTTTTTCTGCAGAAGACATGGTGTGGGAAAGAAACGCACATGGGTGAAGTTGCATTTTGTCCCCAACTCGCTGAGACAGAATGGCTCCCACTGCAGAGTCCGAGGCGTCCACTTCGACAGTAAATGACAATTCAGGATTTGGGTGTACTAACAATGGAGCAGACGTAAAAAGAGTTTTCAACTTGTCAAAAGCCTCCTGTGCCTCCGGAGACCAGAAAAATGCTTTGGTCTTTTTTGTTAGTGTGGTAATTGGTAGAATGATCCGTGAAAAGTTCTTTATAAATTTTGTAAAAATTTGCAAATCCTATGAAACGCTGGACGTCTTTTAAATTTCTTGGAACAGGCCAGTCCACTACAGCATTGATTTTGCTGGGATCCATGCTCAGACCTTCTGGGGAGATGATATATCCCAGAAATTGGATACTGGTTTGTTCAAACTCACATTTTTCAAGTTTAATGTAAAGATGGTTCTCCTGTAGTCGTTCCAAGACTAACTGGACGTGCCTGCGATGCTCTTCCAAGGTGTCTGAAAATATAAGAATGTCATCGAGATAAGCCACAACGAATTGATCCAAGAAATCTCGAAATACATCATTAATAAAATGTTGATAGGTGGCTGGGGCATTGCTAAGGCCATAGGGCATAACCAGAGATTCAAAATGTCCATATCTCATTCTGAAGGCGGTCTTCCACTCATCTCCTGGGCGAATCCGTATGAGGTTGTAAGCCCCTCTAAGATCCAGCTTCGTAAAGATTTTCGCAGAACGGAGTCTCTCGAATAGTTCAGGAATCAAGGGTAGCGGGTAGCGATTCTTGACGGTGATATTATTAATCTCTCTGTAGTCAATACATGGCCGCAGAGTGGAGTCTTTCTTTTCAACAAAGAACAGGGGTGCCCCAGCTGGAGATGTGGAAGGTCGAATAAAGCCTTTATCTAAATTTTCATCCAGGAACTCTCTTAATACCTTCAATTCAGGTTCAGAAAGATTGTAAATCCGCCCAAATGGAATGGTTGTTCCTGGCAGCAATTCAATGGGACAGTCGTAAGGACGGTGAGGAGGTAATTGATCTGCTTTCTTCTTACTGCAGACATCAGAGAACTGCTGATATTGAGGTGGTAGTTTCTCTTCCTTCTCATGCGAAATCTCAGAGATTTGGACTTGTTGGAGAACAGGGGTTCCTTATGACAATTATTCTTGCAGTAGTCAGATGGAAAGGTGATGGTCCTTGATGCCCAGTTGATAGAAGGGTTATGGACTGAAAACCAGGGAATCTGTTGTGAATGGGTTTGAGATGAGTTCTGAGCAGAGGCTCCCTCTGGTGGTTACAAGCGGTACTAGTGAAGATTGTGAGGACTGGGAATCAGGTGTTACTGACTGGTCTTATATAAGGGAGTCATTTTCCCATCAGGGTTGCCGGTGATCAATTGTTCTGGTCTGAATCCTTCATTCCAGTTTCCCTTGTAGCCTGCTGTGTCGTGTCTGCATCTCCTGCTACCAGATAAGAATTTTTCTTCTTTTGTGTTGTTGCTATATTTTTGCATTTTGTCCTGCACTTCTTTGGGGCCTTCTGGGTCCCCTCCGGGGGCTTCTGCCTTCTCAGTTTAGTTCAGCCACTGAGTTTTGTTCTTTTGCTTTTTCCAGTTTTTTCAGTGGCTGCTGTTTTGATTTTGTTACACCAGAGAGCTAATTTAGGTGGTAGAGGTCGTGTGATCTCAGGTGATTTTGAAATTAGTAGAGTTGGTGTTTTTCAGGGTTTTCTGGGATTGCAGTAAGTACCCTTCCTGTCCTTTTCTATTTAGATAGTTTGGGCCCCAGCGTTTGCTCATTCTATTTTCTTTCTGTGTCAGTATTTCCTCTTGTCTAACCGCCATTACATGTTTGGGGGCTTTCTATTATCTTTGGGGTTCTGCTCCGGGGCAGATAGCTTTCCTATTTCTATCTTTAGGTGTAGTTAGTTTCTCAGGCTGTGACGAGGCGTCTAGGACCAACGTAGGAACGCTCCACGGCTGCCTCTAGTTGTGGTGGTTAGTCAGGGTACTGCAATCCCATAGATTCCAACTGCTCTGGTGTATTGCCTTTTTTACCTGCACTCCTCAGCTACCGAAACATAACAGTATCACCGGCCTAAAAATTGAAAATTGTATGGTACTCACAGAAGGGAAAAAATATTGTGATAGAAAAAAAAGGTTGTCAGAGTTGTCAGAGATATTTTTCTGTTTGTTGCATTTTTTTTTTTTTTTCCTCTGTATCTCTGGGTGCTGGGGAGGATCTTTTCTCCCAATGGAGTTTGCACAGTTGTCTGGCCGTGTGGATCAGCTTGCCACTGAGGTTCGGAGTATTGCTATCTATCTTGCTGGGTTGCCTGTTGTGGAACCTAGGATCCCCATGCCAGATTTGTTTTTAGGGGATCGAGCTAAGTTTCAGAATTTCAAAAATAATTGTAAATTGTTTTTTGCCTTAAAATCTAAGTCCTCAGGAAACGCAGCGCAGCAGGTTCAAATTATCATCTCTCTCCTGCGCGGCGATCCTCAGGATTGGGCTTTTTCCCTGATACCTGGGATCCTGTTTTGAGTGATGTTGATGCGTTTTTTCAGGCTTTGGGGTTATTGTACGATGAGCCTAATGTCACTGATCAAGCTGAAAAAGCCTTGTTGGCATTAAATCAGGGGCTTGATGACGCTGAGTTATACTGTCAGAGATTCCGTAGGTGGGCAGTCCTGACCAAATGGAATGACGACGCTTTGGCGGCCCTTTTCCGGAAGGGTCTGTCGGATAATGTAAAGGATGTTATGGTGGGATTCCCTGTCCCCTCTGGTCTCAATGATTCTATGTCATTAGCGATTCAAATTGACAGACGTTTGCGTGAGCGGAGAAGTATGCGTGGAGTGGTGTTGCCTTGTGAGCCAGCTTCTGAGCCCATGCAGTGTGATGGAGTGGTGTCTGGGGCACAGCGTCATGAGTTTCGAAAGCGCAATAGGTTATGTTTCTACTGTGGTGATGCTTCTCATGCTATTTCAGTCTGCCCTAAGCGGGGAAGACGTTTTGCACGCTCAGTTGTCTTGGGTAGTGTTCAGACTAAGTTTTTATTAACTGTCACTCTGATATGCTCTCTGTCCTCATTTTCTGCTCAGGCTTTTGTTGATTCTGGAGCAGCTATTAACCTGATGGATTATGATTTTGCTAAACGTTGTGGGTTTCCCTTGATACCCCTACAGAAGTCTATTCCCCTACTGGGGATCGATTCTACCCCTTTGGCTGAGAATAAACCCCAGTTTTCTACTCAGGTGATAATGAGGGTTGAACCTGATCACCAGGAGTGCTGCAAATTTTTGGTTCTATATAATCTGCATGACATTATCGTGCTGGGTTTCCCTTGGTTACAGTCTCATAATCCTGTTTTGGATTGGAAATCTGTGTCTGTAACCAGTTGGGGCTGCCAATGTGTTAATACCAACACTCCTGTTTTTTCTGCCTCCCCCCAAGCTCAGGATGTTCCTGACTTTTTGTTTGATTTTTCTGATGTGTTTAGCGAAAGTAAATCTGCATCCTTACCTCCCCATAGGAGCTATGACTGCGCTATTGAATTAGTGCCGGGTAGTAAATTCCCTAAAGGTCGCCTTTTTAACTTGTCTGTACCTGAACATGACGCTATGCGGTCTTATATCAAGGAATCATTGGAGAAGGGTCATATCAGACCATCCTCTTCACCCTTAGGTGCCGGTTTTTTTTTGTGGCCAAAAAAGATGGTTCATTAAGGCCGTGTATTGATTATCGTCTCTTGAACAATATTACTGTGAAATATCAATACCCGTTACCCTTGATTTCTGACCTGTTTTCCAGGGTGAAAAACGCTACTTGGTTTACCAAGCTTGACCTCAGGGGGGCGTATAACCTTATTCGCATTAAGCACGGGGATGAATGGAAGACGGCATTCAATACCCCTGAAGGGCATTTTGAGTACCTAGTGATGCCCTTTGGGCTCACTAATGCCCCTTCCGTCTTCCAGTCCTTCATGAATGACATTTTCAGGGATTTTGTGGACAAATTTCTGATTGTTTATTTGGATGATATCTTGATTTTTTTCTAATGACTGGGACTCTCATGTGAAACATGTTCGGACTGTGTTCCAGATTTTGAGGGATAATGCTCTGTATGTGAAGGGATCAAAGTGTCTTTTTGGCGTACAGAAGATCTCATTTCTGGGATTCATTTTGTCCCCATCTGTTATTGAAATGGACCCGGTCAAGGTTCAGGCCATCTGTGATTGGGTCCAACCTACTTCATTAAAGGCTCTTCAGAGATTTTTGGGTTTTGCCAATTTTTATCGTAAATTTATTGGTAATTTCTCGGTTATTGTTAAACCATTAACTGATTTGACCAGAAAGGGTTCTGATGTGGTGAATTGGCCTCCTGAGGCAGTCTCTGCATTTCAGGAACTTAAGCAGAGATTCACTTCTGCTCCTGTTCTACGGCAGCCTGATGTTTCTCTGCCATTTCAGGTGGAGGTTGATGCCTCTGAAATTGGGGCAGGTGCCGTTTTGTCCCAAAAAGATCCAGAGACCTCTAAAAGTAACCCTTGTGCCTTTTTCTCTCGAAAATTTTCTCCTACTGAACGTAATTATGACGTGGGTAATCGGGAGTTATTGGCCATGAAGTGGGCTTTTGAAGAGTGGAGACATTGGCTGGAGGGAGCCAAACATCAGGTGGTGGTCCTTACGGACCATAAGAATCTGGTCTATCTGGAATCTGCCAAGCGACTCAATCCTAGACAGGCCAGGTGGGCCTTGTTTTTCACACGTTTTAATTTTGTGGTTTCCTTTCTTCCTGGCACTAAGAATGTTAAGGCGGATGCCCTCTCGAGGAGTTTCCTTGCGGACTCTCCTGAGTTATCTGATCCTTCTGTTATTTTGAAAGAGGGTGTAGTTCTTTCCGCCATCTCGCCCAATTTGAGACTTGCTCTGGAGGGGTGTCAGGAGGATAGGCCCGAGCGCTGCCCTGTTGGAAAATTGTTTGTCCCGGACCAATGGAAAAAGAGTGTGATGTCTGAGATTCATTGTTCCGCATTGGCTGGGCATCCCGGAATTTTTGGTACCAGAGACTTGGTTAGTCGGTCCTTTTGGTGGCCTACCTTGTCTCGCGATGTCAGGGAATTTGTGCAGTCCTGCGGGACTTGCTCTCGCTCCAAGCCTTGCTCTCGCTCTAGTGGTTTGTTGATGCCATTGCCTGTGCCCAAGAGACCATGGACCCATATCTCTATGAATTTCATTTCCGATCTTCCTGTTTCTCAGAGAATGACCACCATCTGGGTAATTTGTGATAGGTTTTCCAAAATGATACATCTTGTGCCATTACCTAAGTTTGCCTTCCTCCTCTGAATTGGTGCCGTTGTTTCTTCAGCACGTGGTTCGTTTACACGGCATTCCTGAGAACATTGTGTCTGACAGAGGAGTCCAGTTTGTTTCCAGATTTTGGAGGACTTTTTGTCCTAAACTGGGTGTTCAATTGTCTTTCTCCTCGGCATTTCATCCTCAGACCAATGGTCAAACTGAGAGAACAAACCAGACATTAGAGACTTATCTAAGATGCTTTGTGTCTGCTGATCAGGATGACTGGGTCTCTTTTTTGCCTTTGGCTGAGTTTGCTCTTAATAATAGGGCTAGCTCTGCCACTTTGATGTCTCCGTTTTTCTGTAATTCTGGTTTTCACCCTCGATTTTCTTCAGGACAGACGGAAGCTTCTGTCTGTCCAGGTGTTGACTCTGTTGTTGAGCGTATGCAACAGATTTGGGACCAGGTAGTGGAGAGGTTGTCCCTCTCTCAGGAGAAGGCCCAGCGGTTTGCTAACCGGCATAGGACTGATGGTCCTCGGTTTAAAGTGGGGGACTTGGTCTGGTTGTCCTCAAAGAATATTCCTATGAGAGTAGCATCTCCTAAATTTAAGCCTAGGTTCATTGGACCTTATAAGATCATGGTGATTATTAATCTTCTTCTTCCAGGGACATTTAAGATCCATAACGTGTTCCACAAGTCCTTGTTGAAGAGGTTTGTTGAGCCAGTGGTTCCTGCTACTGTGCCTCCTGACCCTGTTTTGGTTGAGGGCAATCTGGAGTATGTGGTTGAGAAAATATTGGATTCTCGTTTTTCTAGACGAAGACTCCAGTATTTGGTTAAATGGAGAGGTTATGGTCAGGAAGACAATTCTTGGGTGTTTGCTTCGGACATCCATGCTAGGAGACTTATCCGTGCGTATCATAGAACTCATCCTGACCGACCTGGTTGCTCAAATGAGGGTTCGGTGACCCCTCCTCAAGGGGGGGGTACTGTTGTGAATGGGTTTGAGATGAGTTCTGAGCAGAGGCTCCCTCTGGTGGTTACAAGCGGTACTAGTGAAGATTGTGAGGACTGGGAATCAGGTGTTACTGACTGGTCTTATATAAGGGAGTCATTTTCCCATCAGGGTTGCCGGTGATCAATTGTTCTGGTCTGAATCCTTCATTCCAGTTTCCCTTGTAGCCTGCTGTGTCGTGTCTGCATCTCCTGCTACCAGATAAGAATTTTTCTTCTTTTGTGTTGTTGCTATATTTTTGCATTTTGTCCTGCACTTCTTTGGGGGCCTTCTGGGTCCCCTCCGGGGGCTTCTGCCTTCTCAGTTTAGTTCAGCCACTGAGTTTTGTTCTTTTGCTTTTTCCAGTTTTTTCAGTGGCTGCTGTTTTGATTTTGTTACACCAGAGAGCTAATTTAGGTGGTAGAGGTCGTGTGATCTCAGGTGATTTTGAAATTAGTAGAGTTGGTGTTTTTCAGGGTTTTCTGGGATTGCAGTAAGTACCCTTCCTGTCCTTTTCTATTTAGATAGTTTGGGCCCCAGCGTTTGCTCATTCTATTTTCTTTCTGTGTCAGTATTTCCTCTTGTCTAACCGCCATTACATGTTTGGGGGCTTTCTATTATCTTTGGGGTTCTGCTCCGGGGCAGATAGCTTTCCTATTTCTATCTTTAGGTGTAGTTAGTTTCTCAGGCTGTGACGAGGCGTCTAGGACCAATGTAGGAACGCTCCACGGCTGCCTCTAGTTGTGGTGGTTAGTCAGGGTACTGCAATCCCATAGATTCCAACTGCTCTGGTGTATTGCCTTTTTTACCTGCACTCCTCAGCTACCGAAACATAACAGGAATCCCTAGGATAACCGGAAATTTCGGAGATGAAATAAGGTGGAAACTGACAGCTTCATAATGATCCGGTTCGATACAAATCTCAAGTTCGATTGTCTCATGCGTGACAGGTCCAGAGGACAAGGGTGATCCATCCACAGTTTCCATTTCAATTGGTGTGGATTTGGTCCTACTGGAAATATTGTTATCATGTGTAAATTTTAAGTCCATAAAATTTCCTCCTGCTCCCGAATCCAACAGGGCAGAGCATTGTATTTTTTGGGTGCCCATTACAACCTGAATGAGGATTACAAAATGAGATGATGTAGTATGTATTTTGTCTGTTTCTGGTGTTACTGATGAGATAGTCTGCATGATGGAATCCGACTGCTGAGGAAGGTCCATATTGCTGGCAGACCTGTTGTTGGTAAAGGCTATAGTCCTTTTGTTAGGACAGTTGATGGCATAGTGTCCAGGGTCCCCACAATAGAGGCAGAGATGTTCTGCACGTCGCCTCTCCTTCTCCTGTGCAGAGAGTGGTCTTCGGATGACGTCGATCTGCATCGGTTCAGACACGCCTTGCGTCTTTTCTTGGTGGTCTGATGCTGAAAATGAGAAGCCAGGGCTATTCCCAAGTGCTCGCAGTCTCTCCTTTCTCCTTTCAGTAAGTCTCTGGTCTATCCGGATACACAGTTGAATAAAGTCCTCCAACTGGTCAGGGGTCTCAACCCTGGCAAGCTCGTCTTTCACTGGTTCTGATAACCCTCGTCGACATTGACTTCTCTGGGCCGCTGAATTCCAGGTGGTGTCGGCCACCCAGCGACAAAACTCCGATGTATATTCCGCAACAGAGCGACGTCCTTGGCGCAAATTATGTAATTTGGTTTCTGCTGTGGCACAGCGGTTTGGGTCATCAAAAACTTGATTCATAGCTGCGGTGAAAGCTTCCAGGTCATTAAGGAGGTCATAGTCCTTTTCTACATAAGGTGAAGCCCAAGCAAGAGCTTCATCCGTCAAGAGATTTATCATGAAAAAAACTTTCTTCCTCTCACTGGTAAAGGGAGCAGGTTGCATCTGGAAGTATATGCGGCATTGATTGAGGAATCCTCGGTACTGCTGGCGATCCCCACTGAACTTTGCAGGCAGCGGCAGCCGCGCGTTTGATTCGGACCCTGAATTGCACACGTCCAGAAGTTTTTTTGTAGCTCAATTACTTCCTGTTGTAGACCTGTGAACTCCGTTTGTAACTTGGAATATTTTCCTTGATAGTTAGTACAAAAATTTTGAAGTTCCGTAACTTGCTGCCTCAGGGTGTTTACAGCGGACTCCATTTTGGCGCGAGATTATTCTGTCAGGATCCCGTCTGGGTTGGAGCCGATGTTACTGCAAACAGTAGGGACGCAGAGACAGGTAACGTGGTCAGAGATAGCCGGGAAGGTACACTGGAAAGGCGTTATTAGTAGCAACGGATCAGGCGGAGAGCGTAGTCAGAAGGGCAGGCCGAGGTCAGTTCACAGGAGAGCGGTATTGGTAGCAATGGATCAGGCGGAGAGCGTAGTCAGAAGGGCAGGCCGAGGTCACTTCACAGGAGAGCGGTATTGGTAGCAATGGATCAGGCGGAGAGCGTAGTCAGAAGGGCAGGCCGAGGTCAGTTCACAGGAGAGCGGTATTGGTAGCAATGGATCAGGCGGAGAGCGTAGTCAGAAGGGCAGGCCGAGGTCAGTTCACAGGAGAGCGGTATTGGTAGCAATGGATCAGCAGGAAACGCTTGACTAGAGGCTAAGAGCACAATAATCTCGCAATGACACACCCACAGGGCCAGGCTTATATAGGGTGTGTAATTGGCAATCAGAGGCCAATCAAGAGAGCACTGGGTGGAGCCGATCAGGAAGAACAGTCAAATGGTATCTGGGTTCAGCAAGGAACCTTGCAGCCAGCAGAATAGCTCAGATGGTAGAGCTGCTGGCCGGTGGACAAGAGGTATCTGGTGGAAGGCACTGTGGACACCATCTGACCTGTGATCCAGCGTGTTCGTCATTTTAGGATTGTATAATAGTGCTGTCGGCCACAGGTTTGTGCACTTCTGAAAAGAAGGACACTGCTGAACAGAGGCCAAAGAGGGAGTCCAGAGTAACCGGGGCCCTCATTGTAAAGAATGGATCCTCAGGGGTTTTTATCTGAAAACACGTCACTCGGGGATTTTGATGGAATTTAAAGTTTAAATTTGGGTTTGCATAGGGGAAAACCCCCAAAATAATTGGTTTGCATAGACAGGGTCCTGGGCCCCCCAGGAAACTGGTGAAATAACCAGTGGGGACCCGCCCCAGAGAGGAGGAAAAGGAAGAAAAAAAATTTTTTAGGGACCCTGGTCCCTTTTTAAAAATGCATGAGACAAGGCTCGGAAAGGGGGCGTGCACACAGTCCCAACCCACCACCATGACCAGGGCCGGCGGGACCACCCAGCGAACCAAGGAAACGCTGCGGCACTGGGGGAATGGGGGGGGGACACACGCATGGGGTCTGTGATAGTCAGTGGGGGTAAAAGGGGGCCCAACCCCTGGCAAAAAGGGCCCCCCCAATACCCATCCTACTCATTCCCCGCAGCTGCGTGTCTTTAGCGCTCTCTGACTCTGCAACCTTTGGGCAAAAGGGGGCAAAGATG